>CM060092.1:10576443-10988943 GCA_030522485.1 Stenchaetothrips biformis | reverse complement strand
CCCTCTCCTTACAACAGCTCAGGAAGGAGGTGGCCCCGCCCACAAACACGCGCGATTCAAACATCGTTTCCGCGCGCAGCATCTCCTCGACGGGAAGCTGACACTCGGCAGGTGTGGAAGTGATTGGTTGCCCTAAAAAACAAATAATTTCGACAGACTTCGCCATTTGGTCCTTCGCTGTGGCTTTTATTCGCGTCATTCTGCGGACTCGCAATAATATATCCTTTCCAATCGCCACAGTATTTTTTCAATTTTTTTTTCCTTATCCAAACGGCCACCTTTGGCTGCACCCCACCGGAGTCGGTTGCCAATACTGCAGCAAGCTCGGCTTACACGAGTTTGCGCCGTGACAGCACACACAAGTTGCAGCGCGGTGGCGCGGCGGCTCGTCTTGCGTATTTGTAAACGCGTTTTCTTTCTCTCTCTCTCTCTCTCTCTCTCTCTCTCTCTCTCTCTCATTTTTTTTCTACAGTAAATCCCGGCGTTAACAGCGCCCTGGGCCTCGGCCGGCCCCGGCGACATGGGACACCGGCGTCGTCGCCGTCCTCGTCGTCGCCGTGCTCGCCATCCGCGTCCTTCGCCCGCGGCGACAGCGCGGCGACAAAGGACCGGCATTAATTGGGGATCGGAATAACCGGGAGTGGAACGTGGAACGGGACAACCGTGTGTCGCATTGTGTTTGATCGCAGCGCCCCGCCCGCCGCAGTGCGAGCGGGACGGAAGCAGCCGCGTCAATCAACAACGCGACAATCCAAAAAGCGACGAAAAGGGCGCGGAAAAGAATTAAAAAGAGGAGCCGGATCCACTCTGCGAACGCAGCGACGGCAGCGCCAAGCGGCTGAAGTCGAACGGCTGGCTGGCAAGGGTTAGGCTCCCTCGCGCGCGGGGTATCGCCGAGTCGCGTTCCGGCCTAACCGAGTGTCGCGATTCCTACGAATTGAGTTTATTTTCACGCCGTTGGCAAGACAAACGGCAGTTTTACATGGTCGGGAATGAACTGATACTATTAGCGACACATCGAGGCAAACACGCAACGTTTCGCTTCCCTCGCGGTGGCAGCTTCGCTCGCTCGCCGGTGGCATATATACAAACGTGCGTTGCGGCGATTGTCGGGTCCGAGGCGGCTGCCGCCTCGCCATCCGTGCCACCTTCGGTGCCACACGGAGCCATGCTTCGCGGGCAGGTCTTGCTCGCGGGCAGCCCGCGTGCCAGCCCGAGGCCGTGACCGGCTCTGGCGAGTGTGTCTGGCGGGAGACGCTAACATTCGACCCACTTTTTGACTATTGGTTCTGGTATTTAAAACGCCAGGTCAATGGCCTTCGTTTTCACCGCTCAATTTCTGCCTCATTCGAAATGCGAGTGCATTTTCATAGTGCTGCCGATGCGGCGGTGGGCGTGGCCTGGCGTGGCCTGGCGTGGCCTGGCGTGGCCGCGCAGCGCGACGTGACGACTGCCACTTGACCCGGACCACCTGCGTCTCGCCGTCTCGCCTCCGCTGCGCCAACAACACGATGCTGCAGCAGTGCTCGAGGCTTCCGAGAAATTTAACTCCATTTAACCCCTGCGCGGCGGGGCTGGCGGGGCTGGCGGGGCTGGCAGCACGCTGTGCCCCCTCCCCGCGCTCGCGCCTCGGGGCTGCGGTGCCCGCGATGCCTGCTTGGTGGGCGGGCTCCGGTAATCATATGGGGTTAGGTTCCAAAATGGAATTTTGTCGTTTGTAGGCGGGGCCGGGCGGGCTGCAGGGTGTGGTAAAGGGGAGGGAGCCGACGGCTGTGAGCGAGTTTGGTTTGGATTGTGATCCGGGCACATCCGTTATAGGTCTCCCCTCTCGCAGGAAGGGAAGCGAGGGAAGGGGTAGGGGAGGGGCTCAATCTCAGACGCACGGCAGCCGTACAACTCTGTGTAGAGTTGACGCGAGTGTGTGCGTGCCCGCGCGTGTGTGTAGCATGGGTGTGAAGAGTAACACGCCTCGGCGTTCTGCGTGCGGGTTTGCCTATCTACGCCTTAGGGATGGAACACCACGGAGACGTAGCAGTAAAACCCACACGAACACACAACGCCTTTTACTCTTACTCGCGACGTCGCGTTGGCGGGCGTGTGGACACAAAATATTGTGGCAACCTGAATTTGGCCAGCTCACCCCTACGCTACGGGATCCGCGATTCGGTCCCATCATCTCGTTCGGCGAAAAACGGCGGCAGCGGTCCTTCGGATTAGGGTCTCCGCTCTGCTTACTGTGGCTGTGCCAAGGCTGTGCTCCGCCTGGCTCGCCATGTATTAGAGCAGCTCAGCTCTTTGGCGCACAGCGGCACAGCACGGCAGCGCAGTCAGATGACAACTCGGTGCCGATTCAATGATGTGTGAGACGAGGCCACTTCATCCGGCTCGGCTCGGCTCGACTCGGCGCGGCCTTCGGGGAGTCAAACTGTGCGGAAGAATAATTATTGTGTCCGCGCGAACTTCATCGAGCGGTCCTCGATTCGAAATCCGGCGTCGCGCGGGTCCCCGGGGTGCAGTGCAATGGTATGGTGGTCACCTTGTAGTCCTTGTCTCTCCATTCCGCTCCACGACTCTTCGCCTCTGAAACTCTTGGAAAAGCGTAAATGCAATTTTTCTTTTCGGCTTCGGATGGACATTTTTTCTGCGCCTTGCGGTCAGCACACGTGCAC
Organism: Stenchaetothrips biformis; assembly: GCA_030522485.1. NCBI lineage: Eukaryota > Metazoa > Arthropoda > Insecta > Thysanoptera > Thripidae > Stenchaetothrips > Stenchaetothrips biformis. The sequence goes on along the minus strand of CM060092.1, from coordinate 10,986,274 downwards.
CGTGGCGGCGGCTCGCTCAAGGCGGATTAGCACGCTGTTGACACTGGCGGGCACACTGGGGGGGCACAGTGGCGGGCATAGTGGCGGGTACAGTGGGCACAGAGGCTGCAGCGGCGTTCTGCGCGTCCACGCTCAAATGAGGCGTGCTGGCTTACCGCTACTTAGCGCTCTAAAGTGGCAGCCCTGCTCTTACGGGGAAGTCGCCCATTCTTGTGGATGACCGCGGCGGCCGGCGGCGGCCCCCTCGACCGTGTCCTCGTCGGGCATCTCCTGGGTCCGCACCCCCCGCCGAGAGTTTTCGCCTTGGCCGAGCACGAACTGCAGCGATCAGCGAAATGAGATATTTGATCCGCCGGACCGGCAGGCATCGCGATGAGGACCCTCACGGAAGGCAACAGCTGCGGCGCGGCCAGCTGCGCCGCGCGCCAAGAGCAAGGCCGCGCTGCCGGCAGCCAGCACGTTTGTTTGAAATTTTGAAATTGGGAAAGGGCTGTAAGATACCTTGACGATATTCGTTGATCTGATTAAAATGGTCGTTTCTCGCGTTCCTGGAAGCGTGCCGCCGAGTCGCAGGACGCGTTGAGCGCACACCGCTACCGTACCGGGAAGGACCCACTCGACTAACGTGGTCTCCTGCCCCTGTGCTACGCGGCTGCTCGGCGGCCTTGGCGGCGGCACAGGTTGAAAGGAGCTGGATTACTGGAGACGACACCTTGCTCGGCCTTCGCAGAAACCACCGCAGTGGTTCAGCCATGCGCTTTGCGGGAGCCGCAAAAAGTGGAGCACAATTATTACAGACGGTGCTTGCAGTACACGCGCGATTAGTTGTTTGCAAACAGTGTGAGCAGGGCGCGGCGGCTGGCAAAGCGAACGCAAACTCGACGCGGATATTTCACTTCGCAGTTAGAAATCGCAGTAGCCCTAACACGTGCGCACGCGCGCGCGCGCGCGCGCACACACACACACACACACACACACACACACACACACACACACATACTCGCACTCTCACACGTGCACCGGTCCGCAGTCAGGTTGCGTTAAGTTAAGCCCCTGAGCTGCTGCCTGGTCGCGTGATCGGCCGTCCGTGAAGTGGGGTAAAGTGGTTTTCCCTCTCTCGCTCTCTCCCTCTGTTCCCGCCCCCCGTCCCCCTCCCGCAATCGACGGCAAACTATAAGCGAGTTTTGCATCCTCCTTCGGGATCCTCTTGTCCTGACTGTGGTGCCGTCCGCGCGGGCAGCTTGCGCAAGAAGCGAGGCGAGCAGGGGTGTTTCCTCACGGACGGCCTCCAACAATGCCGCAACAATATTGACACAAAAAGGAAAATGCCACAGTAAAAAAGGGAAAAACAGGGAGGCTGCCCCACCACGCGAACACACTCACACACTCACACTCAAACTCAACAACTTGGGCGCGACAATGAGACAGCGATGTCCTCCTCCTCGAAGCACGTTGTAAGGTGAGCTCGCCGCTCGACAGGTAAAAACAACATATCATGCCGTTAAAAACATACGTGCCAAATCGCAGCGAGGTTCGCGGAAGCGGGGCCGCAGCAGCGATGACACGGAGGACGTCGTCGTGAGCGACAGAGCAAAAAGGACGACCATCCGATAAGACGGGGATGGGGAAAGAGAGTGTGCGTGTGTGTGTGAGTGTGCGTGTGTGTGTGTGTGTGCGTGTGTGTGTGTGTGCGTGTGTGTTCAGCAGGGTGGCAGAAGAAGTGAGAAACCGGAGAAGAACAATTAGAGAAGTAATGGGCCGGTCGGTGCGGGACGGCGGGATTATCGCCATTGGCTGTGAGTACTACGAAACCGGAATGTGAAGGTCAAGATAAAGTGGCCGGAGCCAGTCGGCCATTTATCATATCGCCAAACCGGCCCTCGGTTCTAGCTTCAAATTTTACTGGTCGTCATAGATAAATTTTCAGAAAATCAGTAGCGTTGACCTCCATTTCTCCTTTGAAGGAAAAAAAAAAGCGTAGGTAAACAGCCCGACAAATCGGCTCAGCCGGCGGTGGTGGGGGTGGATGGAGTCCCTGCTCCCGATTGCGTCTTTTTATATTCCATTCAAAGGGAAGTCCTTCCTAATAACATTAAGGTGAGGGGCGGGGCGGAGCCGTCGAAGTGGAGGACTTGACACCGTCCCCATCCCCAGCGGAAGAATACGCGTTGGAAATCAGCCGCTCATCGAAAAGAGCGTCACCACTGATCAGAAAGAAAAAACTGTCTTTTGTGTATTTTTCTTGCTTTTTATCACGTTTATATTGTGTACGCAGAGCGCAGGAGGTGGGGTTTCTTGTGGAATCGCGCGCGGGCTGCTGTTGCTGCTGCTGCTTGGCGTCTTGGAAAGTTTTTGGCGCGTAACCCGTTTCGCGGTTTGGCGCGCACCGCCAGCACCGCCTTGCGTCAATTTGGCGACGCGGCGCAACGGGGCGGCACAACGCACAGCGCGGCGGGCAATTTGGAAAGAGTGTTTATGGAGTCGGATGAATGCAGTGGATGCGAGTGATTGGAGGGGAGTGGCCGTCCGTCTCTCTCATTCACTCGCCTTCTCTCTCTCTCTAGCGGCCACCCCTAGGGAGCGGGAGGCCGCCGCACCGGCAGCAGCGCGGTGTGTCGAAATAAAATAACAGCAAACACCGACCGCAAAGGGTAGGGCTTCGGCCGCGAAATGTATTGACCGACCTCCAATAAACCAGAAAAAATATTTGCAAGGCCTCAAACACACATTTCAAGACGGGATCCGCAAAACTTATCCAAACGAATATTCATCACGTCAAAAAGATGTTAATACAGGACGCGTAGGTGCCGCTGGAGCACAAGTGGCATTTCTGGCTGGATGACGACCCCTATCGCGGCAGCGCGCCGCAGTGCATTAGGGGTAGCGACCCCCACCCCCTCCACCCCCGGGAGCCAGAGACTCGCAGACGCTCATGCGGAAACACCAGCAATCTGTCCAGACCGCCTCACCCCTCTGGTACATCATTCGACTCTTAACCCCCCCCCCACCCACCCCCACCCCCCCCGTTCGGCGGGCCGTGTCGTGCTCTGGTTCATATCGAAATCGGGATCTAAGAGCGTGCCATCCTCATCAGGGGTGGGCTGCGGGGTGTAACTGATGGCAGAGTATCGTCATTGCGATTCGCGACATGCAGACTCCCGGCCGGGGCGTTGGCCTTGTGGCAGGTGGCGGCACGTGGGCGGATGCAATGCTGCGTCCGACATCGAAACATTATCAAAACTGGTCAAAATACCGGGCGCCTGAAATTGAAGTACGCGAGCAAACTTTGCTGTGTTTGAGCGGCCGCGCTGCATGCAATCTAGCTGCGGTAAAAGCCATCCATCGTCCTGGTACTCCTAGGACTCAAGTCTTGCCCGCCTTGCCTCGAGAACGCCTTGACTCCACCTCACAAAATTCAGGACTCGCCCAAGTGACACGCAATCGACGCTTGGAATGAATGGAGCTGATGGTTTCTAATAAACGGGAGTCGCACAGCTCACTTGGCGGCAGGCAGAACTCCACCAATCCATTGGAAGCGTTTAAACACTTGGGTAAATATGACACCGATGCCTTTGTTCGTTGGACGCCGCCGGGGAACGCGCGGCCCGGGGGGCGTCTTCTTTTTATTCCCTATTCTTTTTTTCTCGAACTCATCCCTCCCTCTCTCTCTCCCCCCGGAGGGTTGCTAGAAAGGGCGGGCTGAATAGACATTGTTCGATTACTGCGAGATAACTGCCGTCTTTGTGGATCGTGAAAGGCCGGCGAAGCGGCGGAGAGCGGCGCGGCGGGGCGGGGCGCATCATGTGTTTAGCGGCGCCGGATTAAGAAAATGATGATGAGTGTTCGGCGCTGGAGTGTTGTTTTGTTGTTGTTGTTGTTGTTGTTTATCGATTACACACGAAGGTAATTATATAATGAGTGTAATTAATTACAACCGGCTGGTTATATCAATAGGTTACCTTTTAATTACAGTTTAGAAAGTACAGAAAAGTTTTCAAGTTTAAAAAAAATAAATTTTGCTGGAATGGAGGAGTGTGTGTCTGTGTGCTTGCGCATGAGTATTGGTGTGTGATATTTGTGTGTGTGTGTGTGTGTGTGTGTGTTTGAGTAAAAAGGGGGTGGGGGTGAGCACTTCATAATCACTTGGTAATAGCGACCTCATCGCTCACTCAGCGCGCTGCCACCCGCGACCTCACCGCCATATGCGACTCTCTTTCCCTCCCCCTCCCCTGGCCTGGCCTGGCCTCCTGATGGGTTTGTTTGGTGCACTTACCGCTCGCCTCGCGATTCAAGTGAACGCGAACGCATGCTGTCGCTCGCTGCAACCCCTGCCGCTTTCGCATATTTGGGAAACAAACACGGCCTGTCGTCGTTGTACAGACAGGTGTCGGGCTAACGAGCGCACCGCGTTCAAGTCCTGGGACTTCGGGCTGAACGGGTGCGCGGGCGGGGTGGGGCGGGGTGGGGTGGGGCGCCCGCCGACGGCTGGGTGGTCCAGTTTAGAGCGCGGTTGGCCCCTACCCTCCCCGCGCGGCGGCCCTAGGCGGCCCCGCCCGCGGCGGGCGTGGCGTCTCTAAGGCTTTCTCTGTGATTGCTCCCAGTTCTCATTGTCTCTCGCCAGACAACAACAAAGCAATGCGTTTCCTTTGCAGCGTTTGCCGATCTCCTTCCATCAAAACGCTCTCACTCAGCGTCATGGCGCAAAAGGGGGCCGTCCCAAATCGACCCCCTTCCCCGCTCCCTCCGCCTCCCCCACGCCTGCCGCTGTCGCCAAACTCCTTTCTCAACTTGAGCCCTCATCCAGCAGATTCGCTCGAACGCCGCGCGGCGCTGCGACAACGACGGGCTGTCACGCTGCCTGCCTGACAGCGCGCGAGTGTGTGTATGTGTGTGTGTGAGTGTGTGTGTGTGCACACCGAAAATGCGAAATAAGGCAATGTACCTGCCTGGCTCGTTGCGTGGTTCGTGCACGGGGCCGGTGGTGGTGGTGGTGGTGGTGCGGTCAGGGACAAAGAGAGGTGAAAGGCGAACGGAAAGTCCTTCCTTCTCTCCCCTGCCCCTTCCGGCTTTCACCGGCGAGTGACTGTGCGTACTGGTCACTTTGTGGGTGCCCCGCACCGCGCCCCCCACTCCCCGCCGCCCCGCCCCGCCCCGCCCCGCCCCGCCCAGGCCGTCTAGGTTTCACCACACGGAAGCCCCTCGCGCGCGCACAGAGCAAGCCCGGACGGATTTGCCAGTATAGACCGGACGATCGCTAAAACAAAACGCTGCTCTTGCTGCCGTATCGAGTGTTCCATAGGTGCGTGTGTGTGAGCGCACGTGTGTCTGTGTGCGTGTGAGAGAGTGTGTGTGTGTGCGCGCGCTGGGCATCACACACACACACAAGCGCCGCCGCACTGCCGGCCTCCCCTCCCCTTCAACATGTCCTGCTGGTGCGGGCTTTTTCAAAGCGCCACCTCAACGGCTTCTTTTCTCTAATCACTGATTAAATACGATACCGCGCCGCGCGCACCGTGCTGAGAGCAGCAACCCCCGCCGCCGTGCGGGGGGCTGCCGTAGCTCAGTGGCACCACTGTTTGCTCGCGGTGGTGGAAACCATGGTTCAAATACCAAATACAAGAAAAACGTCATTTTCTACTTTTTTTTTCACGCTTTTAGTATCAGGTACCTGCTCACCGCGCGTTGTCGGTACACTACAACTCGAGGCAGGCGCGCCATCTTTCCTCCGTTTTCTGGTGGCCGCGGCAAACCGTAGGTATATATCCGTTTGTTTCAATTATCCGGCCATTTTTATGGCCTCCTTTCCGCGGAGGGAGGCGATCTATATCCCTCCACATAAACACTCTCACTCACTCACACACAAGGCTCGCACACCGCGGCGCCGTGGCGCTAGGGTACAGTGTTTCCATGCAGCCAACGAGGAAAGGTGGGACAGAGCCAACCAATAGGGGCGCTCTGTTGACCGCGCGTAGACTCGCCCGCGCAAACGAAATTAGCGCCAGAAAATGCAACAATGGCTGAGAAGCTTGGTAGAGGTGTGTTGGTCGAGCGAGCGAGCAAGCGCACGAGAAGCATAGGCATCCGCTCCAAAAGTCAAAACAATGCGTTTCGAAGGCAGAAGGCTCCACGCCGGCGGGGCGTTTTTGAAACGCATAATTATTCCCGCCTCGAATGAATTTACTGTTTCTACCTTTGTTCTGCTTTTGTACCCCTTTTTTCACTTTTACGCTCGCCCCAGCCACCGGGCCAGGTTGTTTTATTTCAGCTGCAATCCGTTAATTAGCTCTCTCCTTGTCCCTCTCGCTTCCGGCACCAAAGTTGTTTATTTTTTATTTAACTCTGGCGTTCTGTTTTTCCCTCTTCGTGATTTCTGCTATACTCGTTCTCGATTGAATACACGGAATTAAAGAAAAAAAAATAGTACATTCCGAGGCAGGGTATTCGAACCAGCGACCGTGCGATTGGACAAAATAAACGCGCAGACGGGTCTGCTGGGGGCGCTGGGGGCCTCAAGGCCTCCCCGGGCTGGACTTTTCATCCATTTTTGAGGCATGAATATATCTCTGGATTGCGTTCGATCGGAAACCGTTATAGCTTCAACCGCCGCGCTGCCCGCCTCGCCTCGTCCGGGAGAAGAGCGCCCGAGATTTTCGCTTGCCGCTCTATGCTTATTCGCCCCGTCCCTCGGCCAGAAAATTCATTCGCGAATCCTATTGAGTGCCTCGCCACCCTCGGTCTTCTTTCACCTCCTGCTCCTGCTCCTCCTTCTTCTTCTCCTCCTTCTTCTTGGCTCACACACGTCTCGCTCCGCGAGGCCGCGAGACGCGCTGATTGTCATGGAAATGGCCAAGCGCTGCTGCTCTTCCGCGAGTGGCTCGCCCTCCGCCTCCATCACTGCGAATAGCTGCGTGTTTTCTGGCATAGTGGTGGGACGCCATCGCTGTTCAAACTGGCCACCTCATTTCCCAGACCCCTGCTGCGGCTGCTGCTGCTGCTGGCCGGACATGCGAAAAGCGTTTTGATGAGATAGCGACCCACAAGGCGCGCCGCAGAGCCGCCCTGGCAGAGCGCTGCTGAGTTGGCGCCCGGGAACTCCGGCGGCGTCCTCATCGCGACCCTCCTGGAGTCCGATTCCGAACAGTACTCCCGTCGCTGTGTCTCTCTCGCACCCTTACGGGACGCTCCGCGAGTGCAACAGAGGCAGCACGCGCTGCTCTGTTCGGAACCACCATCCCGCTGCTTCCGTCGTCTTATTCGCACGGCAAAGTTGTCGCCGCGCTGCGGTCGGCGGCGCACTATTCACAGTCGTCTTTCTAATCAAGGCGGAGCAAACACGAAGCCCGAGACAGATGATATGGCGCCGGGCCGCCAGGCCGTCAGCTTGACTTGTTCAAGTCGTCAGGTCCCGAGGACGGGGCGGTCTGGGGACGGTGACGTCGGGACGCCGTGCTTCGCGGAACGTAGAGCGCGGAGCGGAGCGCCAAACGAGCTCATTTCCCTTTCATCTCCACCACTCAATCCTGTGAATGGTTGGCCGTCTGCCCCGCCCCGCCCCGCCTCGCCCCGCCCCGCCCCGCCCGGCGCGCGTGTCTCCAAGACCAGGGCGCGCTTGGGTGCTTGCGACCGTCCGCCCGCCCGCCTCGGGAGCAGAGGACTTTCCAAAAGTCCGCCGGGACAAGGACCAATGGCGTCGCGGCGGACAAACTTTTCACGGAGCCTATTTGTCGCCAGCAGGCTGATCTATGCTTCTCTCTCACACCCGTGCCCCGTCTCGGGTGCGTGCGAGAAAGACAGAGCGACGTCATCGGAGAGAAGGCTCGCGTGAAAGTCGAGCGGAAAAGGACGCCCAAAAGGACGGCCTCTAATTTGGGCCTGGCTGGGTAATTATCGACGGCCCCTCTTTAAAACGTCGATTCAGACTAGCCTTCCAGGTGGCGGCGCGGACGCCTCGACAAAACGACGCGCCGCGCGGGGGCGGCGCCCCAGCAGCGCCCCACGGCGGGGCCGCCAACTACTCCATTCGGCTGCGGGCTCAATGCCCCGCGGCCCGCGACCCCATTTATTAAAAGTAATGACACTTTTTAATTAACTCGTTGCGAGCCGCTGCGCGTATTTAGTATTTCGGTTGGCTTTTTGTTGTCGCCGTGTGCGTCCGAGGGCGTGATGTGCGAGGCTGAAACGCGCCCTAAGGGGTGTGGTTGCATCGATTGCAGAGGTTTCCATGGGGAGAAAAACAACGCGTATCGAGTAACACTGGACCGGCCCAAAGTCCCCGATCAGAAACATGGCGGGATTCAGCACCTTGCTGCTTCACGCGGGGTCGACATATCATCCTGCGTGTTAATGGACAAGTTGAGGCACCGCTCGCCCCACCACTTAGCTAAAAAGCAAAACAAAATTCGGGAAAAAGGAGGAACAATTACTCTCATCAAAACTCCATTCCCTCGGCCGGGCCCGCCCGCCCCCGGCGTAAAGACACTTTTGCCCTGTAAAAATGAATGGATGAGTCCGCTGATAATAAACATAATGACACACATTGATACCGCCAAAGAGCAGTGGAAAACGGACAGAAAAAAAAAAGCTTTTTACTTTTCTCTCCACGAGGTGGACCGCTAAATCTCTTTGAATTGAGCATTCGACTGAGCCGCAGTGCGAGGAGAGAGAGAGAGAGAGAAAGAGAGAGAGGTGGGGGTTGGGGGGTGGGGATGGGGGACTCTGGTGAATGATACTTTTTCAGGCGCTGCTGAAAGGGGGCTGGAAGCGGCGCTTGCGCGTGACTTATAGAACCCCAATCGAGGTAAAAGAAAAAAAAAGTTCCGACGAAACGTTGATACGAAAGTGCTCCGAACCAGCAGCAGGCCGTCATCAAAATAGTTTCCGCGAACGCACTCTATGTCAAAGAGTGCGGCAACGTTTTTTTTATGTGATAGATCGGCGTTCGGGGAAGTCCAGCCTCGGACGATAATTGACTGCGTTTTATAGATAGTTCAGCGGGGTAGGTGGCTGGACCTATCATGACCACGAACGGGGTGAACCGTGGGGTGAGCCAGGACCGTGCATTAAAACGACGCCTCTAAAAGGGGATCCAGCGATTCGATTTATCGCTCTCCGATAAAATATCAGCAAAAATAAAGACCAGTGCCGCGATTTTTTTTCATTTCTTTTTTTTTTGTTTTCTCGTTTTTGGCCACGCCTGCCACCTAAATCCCTTTCACCTTTTTCCCCGGCGCGGAGGCCCTTTTCCCTTCTGTTCTACGCGCGTCCTCTCCCCTCAATTCCCCAGCCAAACTGCTCTGTCCTTGGAGCCCTTCGAGGGCTAGATGATCATGTCACCCTTGAGTTGGCCCCGCGCGCCACAGAGGGATAAAGAAGTACACACACACACACACGCACACAGACACACACACACACACACACACACACACACACACACACACACCCACCTACACACGCGGACACACACACGGAGTGTGGGCGTGCCCTGTCCGCCATGGCCGCATCTTGGTCAGGCGCCATCCGCCTCCCGGCCTTCGCCTGAGCCCGCGTGTCGCGGTAATCTCAGGGCGGGCCGAGGCCGTGGCGGCGAGCCCCGGTGGCGAGGCCGTGAGCCGGAAGCTGGGGAGACATCAAGAGGACGGCGGCGCGCGGACGGCGAGGACGGCGTCAACCTCCTGAGCCGCGCTGCCCCGCGCTGGCGCTCCTTGGGACTTCCTCACCAGCTCCACGTCGCTGGCCCAGGGCGGGGATCCCCTTGGCGGCGCGTATTAACCGCGCAGTTTACGATTCGTCATGACGGGGACGTCGGGGACGTCATCCCGGGTCTTGATTTGCCGCTCCATCACGGCTAACCTAACCAGCCGCTGATGCCGCAGCTCCCCCGGCAGGCCGTCCTCAAATCACATAAACGCCCACGAGGCCCACTCCGCCGCCATTACCAACCCCCCGGAGACCGCGGCCGCCGAGGGGTGCTGCAGCAGCACATGCAGCGCACCGGCGCCGTCCCCCGCCGCCTCCGCGGTGCGCGCTATCTCTTAATTATCGGTCTTACATGGGCTTTTAGCTCCGATGGCCGATATGTCGTCCACCGCGCCGCCGCGTCCCCGAAGCGTCGCTATTGGCGGCGTCGCGTGTCTGGGGACTAGGCGCCGCGACGCCGCGGTCGTGGAAACTGAAAACGCAGTCCCAAGCGGCCAGCTGCCAAAACACACCCGCGGCCCGCCCTCGGACTGGCTAATAACCTATAAAAACTGTCCACATTAAGCCAACTTTTTTGGGGACATATTTATTTTCAAACTGTCGAGTCACACAGTTTCTTTCTGTTTTTTTTTTGTTTTTTTTTTTTTCAAAACTTTATTTTTTGCAGTTTTCTCTTTGCTTCCTCTCTCCCTTCTTCCTCTTGGCCTGACTAATAGAGCTCGTGACCGCGGACCTACTACGCAGTAAGCCGACGATAATCCACGGGGGCGTGCTAAGGCGCCGAAAGGCCCAAGGCTGCCGTGCCGTGCCTGCCGTGCAGCCAGAGATAAGGGACGCCGCGGCACGGCGAGGCAGCTGTCGCACGGCCGGGGGACAGTGGGACGCTGCTAGATACCAGTGCAAAGCGTGCGGTCCCATGGTGTAATGGTTAGCACTCTGGACTTTGAATCCAGCGATCCGAGTTCAAATCTCGGTGGGACCTGTGCATATGTATACTTTTTTTCCACTCATTGTGAGTAGTTTACCATTATGAAGGCGCAGTGGTTATTTTTTTTTTTTTTAATTTTTGAGTGATTATTTTCTTACGTATTACGTTTGTTCATTGTGAAATAGCCTCTCAGAGTCCGTCACCGGTGTGAAGCAAGTGCGTTCTTGTGTGCGTTTGATTAATACGCGCCGTTCCGCGTCGGGATTGCGCGAGTCGCGTCGATTAAATTTGAATAAACGGCATTAATCCCAATCATTTCGTGTTTACAATACACAAGCCGCAGTGTTAATCTGGCGCCCCGCCGCGCATCCCCCCCCCCCCTTTCCCCTTTCCAACCCCCTTCGGCGAGCCTCCCGGCGCGTCGCCGAATCCGCCTGCTTCAAAAGCACCCACCAAATTAGACCGACGGGCCGGGCGGGGCCGCGTCCGGGGTGGGCCTTCCCTCTCCACAGAGAGAGAGAGAGAGAGAGAGAGAGAGAGAGAGAGAGAGAGAGAGAGAGAGAGAGAGAGAGAGAGAGAGAGAGAGAGAGAGAGAGAGAGAGAGAGAGAGAGACGGCAGCAGCAGGCCTCGGACGCGCCCCTCGCGCCGCGCAACAACTGCTACCGGAATGGTAATGAGCGCTGCAGAACAGGTTGCCTACCGGCTGGGGCCGTGGACTCGTAGGCTGATTCCCATAATGCTGCTTTCTCTCTGACGCCCCATGAGTGCGAGAGAGACAGCGTTGGCGAGCAGTGTCGCGCGCACGCTCTCCGGAAAAGCCGGGAACGGCTTTCCCGCACATCCAGGCGGGCGTGAGTAGTTGCCATCCATACTACTGGCGTGACCAGAAGGTCGGTGCGCTCGCGCGCGTGCGTGTTTGTTGTTGATGGTATCAATGTGTGATCACTCCGATTATCCCATTATGCGGAGCCAAGAGGCTCGCTGAGGGGTGCTTGGCAGCGGCGTGTGGGGTTGAATGCGGCGCGGCGTGGTGGTACTGCGTCCGTCGGGTCAAGGTCCAGAACCATCGACAACCCCGTTTTCATCTTTTCGACGAAAGCTGAAAACAGTGACACCGATTCCTTCCTTGCTTCTGTTCCCGAATCGCTTCCTCCAACAGTTTCGGTGGTAATTAGCCAAACGCAGCCGCGCGACCGGCGGCGCCCGACCCCTCCCTTTTTGTAGAGCGGCCGCGAATCGAAAAGTGTTTCCAAGTTTCTCGCCAACAGCGAAAACAAAGCGAAAACCATGGGAACAGTTTTGGGACGGCTGCTCCACTCCCCGTCATTGTTGCCGTCTCGAGAGCTGGAGAGGCATTGTCGGCGAGGTAATGGGGTGAATTCACCGCCCTCCACAGCATAATGGCGGGCCGGCCGGGCACGCGGCATTTAGGGAAATGTTTCACAAGGAGCGCTTGCAGGGCGGTGCTTTGCAGTGCTCTGCACGCATCGCTTCGTTATCAAGCTTGTTTTTCTCTGATTAATAAAGTTGACGTGGTGAATGGAAGCAGCGCACCGCCAAAGAGGGACTATGCTCTAACGAGTGCACGCGCGGGGACTACCGCACTGACTTGGAGACATTGTAATTGGCATCCGCCGTTAGAAGTGAAAGACACTATTGCTTCAAAACGACTATAGGAGCCAGCCCTCTTGAGCTTCTTTCTTTTCAAAAAAAAAAAAAAAAAAAAAAAAAAAAAAAAAAATTATTTTCCGACGCATTAGTCCGATGGGCTCTATGAACAAAGACCGATGTCTCTGGCTCCGGTTGAACAAAGACCGATGTCTCTGGCTCCGGTTCAACAAAGACCGATCTCAGCCGCTAGTCCGCCATCTTGGGCCTGCAGTCAATATGTCAATTGCGATATTAAGAAAACGTGCGCGGTAACCTTTATGCTTCGTGAACTGAACTTTCTGTTCAGTATTATGAACCAATTGAACACACGAAAAAATTGATTCAACGCCAAGACAGGGTTTAGGAAGGAAAACAAAATTGCAAGAAGTGAGGTTATGTTGCCCGTATCTCTGAGATCGGTCTTTGTTGAACCGGAGCCAGAGACATCGGTCTTTGTTCAACCGGAGCCAGAGACATCGGTCTTTGTTCATTGAGCCCATCGTAGTGTCCTGTGGGGGGGTTGTGGCGCAAAAATCACTACTCCCCCTAGCAAAATTCTGGAGCCGCGTCTGGCTGCGGGTCCGTGGGGCCCGGCGTCCTGGCATAGACCATGGCACACACAATGCTGCCAACCCAGGGCCTAAATGCCCCCCCTTGTTCGGCACCGCTCGCCTGGCAAAGTGCAGCGCTTGCTTTCGCGTCAGTTGGCAGCAATGCGGAACCGCCCAGCAATCCGCTACTCTGGTTGTTTTGCTTTTATTCCGCGCTACGGACTGCAGGCTGCAGGCCCGGACGGGTGCAGTGCTTTGTCTGGCTGCATGCGAGCGCGCCTCGCCTGCCTGCCCCGCCCGCCAGGACAGCGCGCCGCGGCGCCGCGCAGGTGAACAAGTGTCGCTCTCCCAGCGCGGTCCGCCAAGATGACGCGCGTTCGGTTAGATGCGCGTTCGGATGAGGATCAGTTTGGAGCTTCGACTAAACACCGTTTAGCACTCCAGGGGATGTTCCACGTTCCACCGGGTTCCGCCAACAGCCACCCCCGCACCCTGCTCTGTTTCTCTGGCCCGAATATGTCTTTGTCGCTCCCCCGCTGCGAGCCCTCTGATCCTGCTGCCCGGCCCTGGCGCGGCCCCGCGCGCCATTTGGCGTTATTACTTGTTATAATGTTAAAAGCTTTTTCATTACGTCGGAGCCGCGAACCTCTGCGTTTGAGGTAAGAGTCAGCAGACGCACAGCTCACGCAGCCTCCACCGAGCCTTCCCATTGCCTCTCTAGGCTGCGTGAGGGGCGGTCGGACGCACGGCTCACGCAGCCTCCACCGAGCCTTCCCATTGCCTCTCACGGCTGCGTTAGAGGTCAATCGTTTTTACGACTCATTTATCGTCTCAAATTGAAAAGCAACTTTTACAACTCGTTGGCTGTGGGCTCGCTCTCGTCCAAATTGGATACGAATAGTCACCTGCAACGGCATCATCAGTCGGCTGATGGTATCGGCCGGGCTAGTCGAGCCACTTGGCACTGAGGCTTTAGAGCGAGCGAGAGCGGCAGATGGCGAAGGCGAGGGTGGCCGGCGGCCTGAAGGGGTGGCTCGGGAATCAACAGCCCCGCATTGACCTTATTGAGGGGAGCTGAGAGATGGCATCAGCAGACTGATTCCAAAGAGTCGTCCCGTCCCACTGCTGTCTCCCTCACAACCCTACGGGACGGCCCCCGAGTGCGACAGAGACAGAGAGACTCTTTCGGAATCGCTCGACAGATTCTCTAAATTCCGGCCACGGTGTCGTTTGACGAGATAATCCGGGCGAGCTGTGCTGTGTTTCGTTTCACTGACTTCCCTCCCCCCCCCTCTCTCTCTCTCTCTCTCTCTCTCTCTCTCTCTCTCTCTCTCTCTCTCTCTCTCTCTCTCTCTCTCTCTCTCTCTCTCTCTCTCTCTCTCTCTCTCCTGGAGTGCGCAGATCGCGCGGAGGAGGGAGGGAGGGAGGGAAGGGATGCTAATGAGATGACCGGAGCCGCTCGCAAGTTTGTGTTTTGTTTTTTGTTGTTGTTTTTTTACAATGTGGCCTCCGCTGCTGTCAATCGTCGCAGCCAGCACACGCGCCTTCTCTTCGCTGCCGGATTCGGCCAGCGATAGCCAGCCTTCTGAAACCGGAAGTAGCAGCAACAAGCGGCCGGCGGCACGCGTCGGGGTAAAAGGGTACTTCCGGGTGGCGTAGCGCGGCGCGGCGGTACCAGGGGAGGGGGAGGGGGGCCTCGCCGCCGGGCTGCTTCGACGCACTTTTCACGCTCGGCCTGCGCTGCGTGCGCTTTGAGAAGCTGTGACACGCGCGCGTCTAAACACACACACACACACACGCCTAAACACAAACACACACTAACACACTCACGCGCGCGAAAACATGCTGTCGGGAAGAGGTGCGGCAGGAGGTGTCTCAAAGTTTCAAACTTGCGCTCCGCGAATCAAACCAACGCGCGCAGCAGGAATTTTGGCGCGGCGCCAAGATGGCCACTTGAGTTTCCTGCCGCGAAGCAGGCGGAGCGACAACCCCCGCAGCCCCGCAGGTGACGGGGGAGGAGTCTGAGCTGGCGGGGCGGCGGCGGGGCGCGGCGGCCTAATGGGGCCGGGGTGGTTGGCTGCCCTGCGGTGACGGCGCCGCGCCGCCCGGGGAGTATACGGGTCGTTAAGTTGGTAATGACAAAACCTGCGCGCGAATTCACACTCATTCCCTGCTATTAATTTTTTTTTTCGTTCAAAAAATGAATTTTGCGAGGCTCTCCCGATGCTATAATATGCTCCAGCGTCCCTCCCCCGGCTGGCCCTCGCGGTGTTCGGGTCGCACACCTTGTCTCTGGCCGCCACGCCGCCGCGTCCGCGGTGCCTCCGCGGCACCACTGCTTCTCCCCGAAGCAGTGCATGCAGTGCAGGCGTGAGCGGCGTGAGCCAATCCCCGACGACACGCTTCATAAACCGCGGAGCCGCCGCCAACCTGCGAGCCAGTTGTTGGTTTTTGTGTCGCTATTGTGGTAATAAACTCGATGGAGTACAGTGGCGATTTGCCCCCTCCACCGCACACAGTTCAGTACTTACTTTCGCGGGTGAAAAGTGCAGCGTCCACATCTGGCGACGCGGAAGGAAGATGACAGAGACAGACAGACGCGCGCCGCGACGGAGGAAAAAAAAGCAGCCAACGCGACAGACGCATCAAGACATAAACGTCAGGCTGGCCACTCGTTAAAGATGAAAGGACTGGTCAGTTTGCGGTCATTGGGAAAGGGGCGCGCCACACCTCGCCGTGGCCGGTCAGTGCGGTCAATGGAAGGCACCCCGGCCAGCCGCCCAGTATAACCGGAAGGACCGCAACAACCTGAATTTTACTGCGACATGCACACTGTAAAAAAAAATTACTGAAAATTCATAATTTTTTGTAAGAAGCCGATTTACTTACTTGCAGTATGAATTTTCATACTAAAACTTTCATACTACAAGGACTTAAAATTCAGACAACGTAATAATTAATATTCAGATCAATATATTGTATAAAAAATCGTACCTATCGGTCTTACTTATCAGACTTTGTTGTCCGAAACAGAAATAACAGAGATAGTCTCACTTACATTACCTACTCCACAGAGTGAAATATTTATAGTGTCAACGTATTTTTTTCCTACGGACGAGGATGTGAACTTAAAAATATAGCCAACTACTGCAAGTTGCAAGAAGCGACCGTTTCGCAATTACACTAACTGAAGAGAGATCGACCCGAACCCAACCACACGTCGACCCGTGGGCATGCGCGAGAACGAAGTTGTATTCTCTGTTATTTGGCGAATACTCTACTTATTCAAATCAATCTTGCTGTAGTACACTCATGCCATCTCAGATAATGACTTGAAATAGGTTTTTAACTAAATGTTCACCTCATTTTGGCTGCAGAGGCAATTTTAACTCCAAGATTTCAATAATGCGACACTAGCGCCACCTAGCGGCTATAGCAAAATGTATCCGTTTTGGAGCTCTGAAACACTCTCTTTGCTCGTACTACAATAAACGAAAGTATTATTTGAAATAAAACAATAGTATATTCTTTATTTTTAAGAATACCGCAAAATGTTTAAGGTTAATGGTGATTTTTGGCCTGTTTTCCGACTTCACAAGTCTGAATTTAGATTTTGGACAACAAAGTACAATATTTCAGTCCACCGGTACAAAACTTGATATTCGCCGCTGTAAATTTTCAGACTTGCCAGTCTGAATCCAAATTTCTGACAGCAAGTCACATTTTTCAGACAGTTGGTCTGAATATTCGTTTCATTTTATGAATTTGCGATTCAGACCACAAAGTAAGACGAAATCGGTCTGAATTTTCATATTTTTTTTAACAGTGCATCGCAGCCTCCACACACGGCGACAGGGAGCAGGAGAAGAAGGAGGAGAGAGAGACGATGTTTCCCCCTCGGCCGCGCGAGGACCGCGAGGACGGCATCCATCATAATGTGTCAAACGCCACGTGATTTGGTGGCGTGAGCGTGTGTGAGTGCGTGCGTTAGTGTATGTGTCCGCGGAGGGTGCGGGGGAGCACCAACGTATGCATGCAACACGCACGCTGGTTCGTTGACACGCGTGCGTGTGTGTATGTGTGTGTGTGTGTTTTGTGGTGAGCGACGCGACACACGCGGGTGGCGCGAAATACGTGGAAAAATAAACAACAATCATAAGGCAACTCTATTATACATCCATTTCCATTATAAGCAGGACGCCGTGCCGTCGCTTCCAGCGTGCCTCCAGCGTGCCTCCAGAGTGACACGCGGTTCCCTTGCTGTCCAGGCTGTTCACTCGCAGCACCGCGCCACCGCCCCAAGTGGCGAGGCGGACTGCCTTACCTGGGTCACGGCTATCTCAGCGAGTAATTGATTAGACTGCTTTTGATTGGTCCATCAAAGGGATTGCCTTCGCCTTGGGCTCTGCCGGCCCGCCATGCGCCGCACCTGGGCCGCGCCTGGGCCGCACCTGGGCCCCGCCCAGCCATCGCCCAAAAAGACCGAATTGCCACGGTTGCGCCAGGCACGCTGATCTAGAAACATTTTCAAACGTCACTCCTCCTCCCGCCCCAAGGGGTCACCCTCCTCGTTTCCCACACCACCGCCACGGTCCGGACCCCCTTCCCAAGTCCTTCCAGCAGCTTAATGCCCAGGTCGGGTTCGAGTTCATCCGACGCCTTTTCATTCTCTCTGTTTTTTCTTCTTTATTCCTACGCCGGGCTATTACCACGTCCCTCTTTCTTTCTGCCTCGCGCGTCATTAGCGGATCAGCTCCGCATAAGCATCAGTTTTGACGCTTATATTTGGTGCGATCAAAAGGTGCGCTAGAACAACTCGGGGCGGCCTGGCCCGCACTGCATAGCAGGATGGTCGGCGAGGACGACTCGAAGGGACACGATGCCACGTCGGGAGCATCATGGCGAGGCTGCCCCGCTGAGGGCAATTGCTTATCACAGCGAAGCCTGCCCTCCGTATCGAACTTTTGAAGGTTCCCACACCGCGCCCCGGCCCGCCCGGTTTCACGTGTCGTGTGCTGGGCCGCTGGCCCCCCCGGCGCGGCGCGCCGCCCTGGACGCACGCACGCCACGCCCAACTGCCGCGGCGCGGCCGCCAAGTTACCGTCCTTTTCCCTCGCAAGCTGACCCAAGTGACCCGCTGGCCTGCATGCCAGGTGAGGGCTACCTGGCCGAGGCGTGCGTGCGCCTGACAGGCAGCAGAGCGGATTCAGCAGCTCCACGCATTGAGGTAAAGCTTCTCCGATTTGAATGCCGAGCCGAATAAAGTGCCGCTCACATTGTCTGCCGGGGGCGCGTGTTCCATGGAAAGTTGTTTCGCATTGACGGATTACGGGGCCAAGTTGCGACGCGGGGCGACACTGCCAGCAACGCCGCTTGTAGGCCGCGTCCCCGGCCGGGACACCCGCTGCGGAGCGAGGAGCAGGACCGCGGCGCGGCTCGCTTATGGACGCCCAATTCAGCGTTTTCCTGGCGATCATTTTTCGTGCTGATCCGTTGATGACGATAATGATGATGACGGCGATGCTCGTCGGCGTGCACCGCGCCGGCCGCCCCCCTCGGCGCTCCTCGCTGCTCGCCGCGCTGCTGCCGGTCCTGCCGGCCGGTGCGCGCTGCGCGCGGTGCCGGCGATGGGATGGGATATCGACACCGCTAACTGGCCGGCGCACGGCTCCGCGTCATTATAATTAATGGCCACCGATCCTCTTTGGAATGAAAGGTAAAAGGAGTGATCATCCCGGCTAGCATTGTCCACGCCGCCCGCGCCATTGTGCCGCCCAGGCGTCTCTCTCTCGCACCACGGCGCGCCCCGTGAGTGCGACAGACTGAGACAAGGCGACTCTCCGGGAAATCATTTCGCTGGCTGGGGATACCTGAGTGACGCTAATCACTCCGATCCCGGCCTCCAAGGCCAAGGCCAGGATCACGGCATGCAGGGGTTGCATGGAACACCCCCAGGCCTGGCGGTACCACGAACGGTCCCCACGCGTCTGGAGCGCGCCTTATGTGGATCGCCGGTCCCAGCGGTGGTCGCCCCGCCCCACCACGCCCCACCACGCCCCACCACGCCCCACCACGCCCCACCACGCCCCACCACGCCCCGTACGGCGCGGCGCGGCGCCCCTAACTCAGACAGTTCCGTGCCCTCCTTTGCCTCGTGCTGCTGTGCTGCTCCGAACGCCTCGCGCCGCCCAAAGTGTATCGACTACTTGAGCAGAAAGAGTCACAGGAGAGTAGGAAGAGTCGGGAGGGGAGGGAAAGGGAGGCACTGTGTACGTGTTTTCAACTGTCGCAGGCGGCAGGGAGATGGGAGAGAGAGAGGTGTCGCCAAACTTCCTCTCTCGCATGTTACGCAATGTGTGCACGGGGGCCTTTCGCACTTGTAGTCAACTCGCGGTCAAATTCTGGCGGCCTTTTCTTACGCGGAAAGACAAAGCCATCAATCGTCTTGATACTAGCGGCGGCCTCGCCGACCCGGCCGGACATCGGCAAGCAGTCGGGGAACAGAGAACGATCGGGGGGCGTCCTGAGTCTCCCCGAAGTGGAACAGCTTCGGCCACCACTTCCCCCCAATCACTGGATAAGAGTTGCCACGATTAGGGAATCATAAAGTTCCCCGGCCCCGGGAGAGAGGAAGGGAGAGGGGGAGAGAGAGAAGGAAGGGCGTGGCATCGATTACCTGCTCCCCGCTATTGGCCTCCCCCTCAAGGTGCGCCCCGGGGGTGGAAAGGAAAACTCGCCGGCCGTGGTGTAGTTAATTTGGAGGACTGCATTGTGCTCACTGCGCCGGACAAGTTCAAGTTTGGCTAGTTCGTAGTGGAATGGAGATGTTTGAAACGAACCCCCGAGCCGAAAGTTTGGGTCGCAGCGGGAAAGGGACTCGGTTCACTCGGGCTGCTCTGGCTTGATCGTCCCGCAAGGGACGTGAACTGAAGTGCTGCCGTTCGAGGGAAGGGCCTGCTTCGCCCCGCCCGCCTCGCCACCGCCGCGCCTCCTCGAGGCCCCGCCGCACGGCGCCCCCAGCCCCCCGGAAGGCCCCCCGCGGCCCCGTGCTCGCTCGCCAGCTTTGGCGGCGGAGTGCTGCTCGGCGCAAAGATGTCGTATTAAATATTGACGCGCCCACTCAAGACACAGCGCCAACAATTCGCCACCACTTAGGCTGCCCTGCGCCGCGGCGGCTCGGCGGGGCCTTCCCTCAGCACCGCGGTAGGTTTACGTGGGCGTCTCGGGGGCCCTGCTAGCCCCGCTGGCAGCCCCGCTGGCAGCCCCGCTGGCAGCCCCGCTGGCAGCCCCGCTGGCAGCCCCGCTGGCAGCCCCGCTGGCAGCCCCGCTGGCAGCCCCGCTGGCCCTGCATCTGCTCGAAGGCGATGGCCTCGGCGCGGCTCCCAGGGGCCCGTCTTCTGGAATCGGTACTGCGGCGCCAGGGCGAGGAAGCGCTCCGTTCGTTCCATCTTGCCGTCCCCCTTCCTTCGCATGCCCCGGGAGTTTGGAGTGCGCCAGCCTGTCAGGCCTCGGACACGATCTCGGACCGGGAGATGCCGTGGGCCACTTTAGCCGGAGTAGTAGCGGCCGCCCCGCCCCGTCTCAAACTTGTAACTTGAGACGGGCGCATCAATTTTGCACGGCAGGCAAGGAAGAGCAGTTCGACCCGGCCAGCGTTCGGGAGGTACACGGGGGTACACGGGGGTAGCGGCTGAAGGGGTTCTACTACAAGCGGATGCCTAAACTTTGGCGTCGTCCAGTACACCCCGTACGACCTCTGGCGGTAAACTATCTCCACCGTGGCCGTGGCCGCCACCCCTGTACTAACTAACAGTGCTACAAAACCGCACGACGGTGGAGCATGCATCAGGCGGATGCACAAAGGCTGGAGGCGTGGGTGTTCGAACCAAGGCCCAGAAGCTGACGAGACCAATTCCGCTGCGGATGTGGCGGGGCATTGCGGGGCATTTCCATATCTGAACGCGCTGCCTTTTATTCGCCTCGTTCTGCTGCTTCAACCCCCTCCCCCTTTCCCCCCCCCCTTCCCCCTTCCATCCGCCTTTTGATCCCGATTGTGCCCGGAGGCCCGGAGCGGAGTCGCGGGCCTGCCTGGCCTGCCGGTCGGAAGCCAAGGAGAGCGCGAGGCGGTCGGGCACCATCATCGGCCACCATCGGCCACCATCGGGCCCCGAGGACTCAATTTGTGCGCGATCACATTGTAGCAGAACTCTTGATTGGACTCGAGTTGGCATGGTGTTGCCCTTCCCCGCCGCGTCCCTCCCACTCGCCGTGTCGACGCGCTCCGAGGTCTACAGGGTAGCGTCCCAGTCGGATCCGCGAAGTGCTGCTCTGCTACCTCGAGGGCCAGGTCTCCATCGCGTACACTTAATTTAGCGAAATGGGCTTTCCTTTGAAAGCGCCGGTCCTCCCTGCCTAGCCGGCCTAGCCTCCTCCAGGCCTAGCAGCTCAGCTCGCGCGAGTCGCCCCGGAGTTTAATGTCTTAATTCAGCACTCAGGCTACACGGATGGGGTGCCGGATAAGTGCGACGTGTGCGGGGGGCGGAGCGGGGCGGAGCGGGGCGGGGCGTCTTGGAGGGCGTCGCGAGGCGCCGCGCTACGCGGAGGGCAACCAGCAAGCAGCGCGGCGCCGAGGGGGCGAGGCGAGTGGCGGCGACACGGCAAGTAAATGAGATAAGAGCTCGCACAGTTTTGCGCACAGCGCTTCTTACTTACAAACACACAAGTTTGAAAGGCCTTGGAGGGCGGCGCGTTCTCCTGGCGCTCTGTCGTCGTCCGGGGCGCTCTCCTTCACTCGAGCCGCGAAGCCCCACAAGTTGGGAACTTCAGTCAATGTCCAGGTTACAGGTGTAAAGTCTAACGCGAAACAGCAGGGCGGGTTGCCTGTGCTCGACTTCACGGGTGCACGGCAGTGGTCCAAGAGAGATTATCGCCTCGCACCACCAACTTCACTGAAAACGTAAAGTGTGTTCTCGTTTTCAGTTAATAAAAATTTTACTATGTACAATTTTTTATGAAATAAAATCAAACAACAACATAACAACTTATACGGTGTTTCCTTCGAATGCCTACTGGAGGCAGAAGCGGTGGGGCTATATGGAGCGGGCTGGCGCTCTTGGAAGCTGCCATGCCAGAAAGTGAGTAGAAAGTAGAAAGGGGCCGGGATAAAATTTTAATGGGTAAATCCCGGCGGGCTCGTTCTCGTGCACTACCAACACATCTCCGTCGTTTTGTCCGCCCCGCCGCGCCACCAACCCCGGCCTCCCCCATCAAGTCCCTGAGTAGTTCTCTCGGCGAGTTACAGCGGCCTGCCTCCATTTCTCCAGAACCACCCCGCCCTCCCCCAGCGCGCCGTGGTTTCTCTCTCTCTCTCTCTCTCTCTCTGCTGAATTTGAGCCCCGTGTCCTTTCACTTAGCGCAGCGACGCCCGAGGCCCGCCGGCTTGTCCGCCCTGCCACCTTCGCTTTTTAAGCGGCGACCCGCGCTCCTTTTACTTTCTCATCTGCCTGGCTCGCTAATTGGAGGTAATTCCCCTCGTTACGTTCAACTCGAGCAACACCCTGCCGTACACACTCCGTTCTACTTATGTTTTCCGAGGGGGACCCAACACCGCCGCGCTATGAAAACAGAAGCTACGCAGCTCGGGGTATATAAAGTGTAGTGAATACGCGGGTCCACGCAGCAACTGCTTGCAGCCTTGCAGACATTGGATACCGAGCGCCTGGTAGGTGCGAGGTAGGGAACCCAACGTACACTTGTGCAAAACTTCCCCTGGCGCCCTGGGGGCTCCGGGCTGGACAGTCTGGCCCCTGCGCCCCGCCACTGCGCCCCGCCTTTTTGGCCACGAATATCTCACTTTAACTTTAAATGGCCCACAGCGGCCGGTGCGCGATTTGTGCGGCTGGAAGGCGAGGAGGCGGCGGGGGAGTGTGGGCAGCGCCTACTACTGCGGACTGCGGGCCGGACTGCGGTGGCGTGCACGGCGTGCAGGCCCAAAGGACCTGCCTACCTCATTCAAGGGGGGGAGCTTGGGGAGGCGCCGCGCACGGCACTCGTCCTGTGTGTAGCGCTCCGCAAATAAAATAATCAGAAAAACTTTTGGCGCTCTCATGTATTGTGTCTGTGTGGCACACGGGTTTACTAAATAGTTTCCCTGTTCCTGTTGACGGCGTTTTTGTTAGTTTTCGGAGTCGTCAGCATTACGAAACTCGGCGTATATTTTGATACATTCTTTTTATTGTTCCTCCATTATAAGGCATCTTACATTCTATTTAAATCACAATAAATAACGAATCAATGATAACATAACAGGAATAAGTTTATTCGCACACAATATTGTGAGAGAGACTCTACCTATCACAGAAGAGGTGGGGCACTGAGCAAATTGAGCAAACAAAAATAGAACAAAATTACTTTTAAAATAATAAACGAACATAACAAAGCTGTAAAATGAAATAATATTATTTCGCCAAGAAAAGCCAGAAAAGGTCTCATCTCATGCATGCACCATAATACGTAAAAAGCAACAAAATTGTTTTGGACTGTGTTGGGAGCCCGTGTGATGTGTTCTTCTCTTTCATTTCTCACAAACGAATTGAAATAATATAACAGATAAGCGAAGTGCTTGGTAACTTAATTAATTACGATGAATGGCTTTGAAAGCACACGCTCCTACTTTCCTACACAGCGGCCTCGACGTCATGCACGAGGACAAGATGGCCGTTGGGGGCCGCTTGCAGTCCGGGGCCTAGCGCGCCGGCGGGCTGGCCGTCCGCGCTCCAGAGCTCGCCGCCGAGGAGGCCGAGGTCGTCGCCACGGACGAGGGGATTCCCAGCGGGACGCCCTTGCCGGGCAGGTGAGAGGCCAGGTGGTGTGCGGGGAAGTACAGTGGCTGGTCGCGGGGGTCGCGAACATCTCGGGGGTCCCTGAGGTCCCGGGGATCTCGAGAGTCTCGGAGGTCGCGGGGGTCTCTCAGGTCCCGGGGATCGCGGGACTCCCGGCCGTCGTCCAGGTGGGCGCTGCCGAACGACGCCGTGGGCTTCTTGGGGTGCTGGAAAGGCGACTCGTGGGGGTTTCCTGTTGGTACAGAGAAAAGGAACGTTAGCTGTGGAGCAGTGCAAAGGAGGCCATTGTTGGTTGGATCCTGGAGCACTCACCATAGGCGGCAGGCTCGTGGTAGAGCACAGGGACGGGCACCCTGACGAGCCTCTGCGCGGCGTGCGCGGCGTGAGCCATGTTGGCCATGTTGGCCATGTTGGCCATGTTGGCCATGTTGGCGGCCTCCAGCTCGGCGGCCAGCTGCCTCTTCCACTTGTTGCGACGGTTCTGGAACCAGATCTTGACCTGCGTCTCGGTGAGGTGCAGCGAGGCGGCCAGTCCCGCGCGCTCCGACGAGGACAAGTAGCGCTTCATATCGAACGTGGACTCGAGCTGGAAGACCTGCGACCGCGAGAACACGGTCCTCGTCTTCTTCTTCCTCTTGTTGGCGTTGGCGGCCGCGCTGGCCGCGGAGCCTCCCTGGCCACCGGAGCCTCCGGACCCGCCGTCCTTGGCCGCGTCGTCCTTGCCGGCGTCTTCGTCGTCGTCGGCGGACTCCTCGTCCTCGATGTTGATGTCCGCGTCCTCCGCGGCCGACGACGTGGGGCTGTGTGGTGCCGCGTCCTGAGCAGCAGGGACTGGCGCGGCCGGCGGTTGGCGCGAGGGCAGCGCAGAGGCGGCGGCGGGGTTGCGGTACTGGTCCAGGTACGAGTCGTATCCGAACAGCAGAAACGGGTTGTAGTACGGCAGCCTGACGGGGTAGGGCGGCACGGCCAGCGAGGCCGGCGACGGCGCCGCGGGTCCGTCTTCCTCGCGGGGCCGCTTGCGCCTGCCCTCGTGGTCCGAGCCGGCGGCCGACCTGGCGGGGCTGGCGGTGCCGCTGCCAGGACTGCGGGGGGAGCTCCTCGGGCTGCCGGGGCTGAGGCACCGCGGCGAGCCGCGCGGCGACGGCGACCCTTGGCGGGAGCCGCCCGGGCTGCAGTCGTCCGGCGTGGACAGGGAGCCGCCTGCAACAGGAGGAGGATCAGCACACTCTAACGGACGCGGCGACAAGCAGCAGTCATTTGTCCACACGGCTCAAGACGCTGATGGCGCTCTTTATCTCGGGCCAAGCGGAGCGTGAAGCAGCCCCGGCCGCGGCCACGCAAGAGAAGGAGGCCGAGATGCTATCGGCCGCCGCAGGCTCGCCGCAGCGTCGCGCTCGCTTTATCGCGCTGCTGCTTTTTTTCTTTTTCCAGAAACGCGTCTTGCACCTGATTTGGCAGCAGCCGAGCGATTCCGAAGGACCCTGTTTCTTTCGCACCCCTAGAGAATGCCCCAGGAGTGCGACAGAGACAGAGCGACGAGACGAACCTCCGGAATCGGTCTGCCAGCAGCGCATTGTCGCCCCGCCTCGCCTCGGAGATGGGCCGATAGGCCGATAGCAGGGCAGCCGGGCGAAGGGGGTCGCTATGCTTTGTCTCGCGACGCCACCCCGCAGCCCCGCCCCGCAGCCCCGCCTCGCAGCCCCGCCCCGCAGCCCACATCGCGATAACGGAGCGGCCCAATGATGGAATGGAGTTGTCACAACAGCCTGAGTGGCCAGATAAAACAAGGCGGACCGGACAGGTAGCGCTAAGCAGCACCCTGCGTCGAGGTCACTGGCACCGCCACCGCCCCGCCCCGCCCCGCCCCGCCCCGCCCTGGAGGTGTGAGACCGCCATTCTTTGGGCACACAATGCCGCGAGTAATGAACTCCCCCCGCGGTTTGTTTGGGAGTGTCACAGTGGAAGGCTGGCAGAGTGCGACACACTCACACAGTGACGAGCGGCCGAACACTAAGAGACGCGGCTTTTCGCAAGCAGACTGAGAGAGCCATTTTGTTGATCAACCCGGGGAAAGAGACCAAGTCTACAAAATAAAAAGTTTCTTTTTTTACTTAATTTAAAAAAAATAACTAAAAAAAATAATTAAGTGCAGATTTTTTAATTTTTTGTTTCAAAGTCTGCCAGTCACCTGCCGTTTTTTTTTCTGGCGCAAACTGCGGAGCACGGCACGTAGAGCGACCGCCACTTCAGCCCTCGGCACCTTGGCGCCCCGCTAAGCCAATTACGCCCCCGCCCCTCCTCGACCCGCCCCCTCCTCCCTCGACCCGCTCCCGCCCCCCTCGCGCTGAAAGGCATCGCGAAAAGAGGATTTGTTTGTTCCTTCTAGTGGCCACACTCTGCCCTTCCCCCGCATCGGTTCGTCCTGCAGGTCAGGACGGAGCTGGGTAGGGCAGCGTGGGCACGAGGAACGGGCCCTGTAGTGTCTGTCTCTGGCTGGCTGGCTGAATGGTCACTCTAGCCTCAGTGTCGGGGGCAGTGCGATCTGGACTAGGCTGCCTGGCCTAGGGTGGCCGCGCGCGCCGCGGCCCAGGGTGCTGGCCGGCCGGCCGGCGCTGGCGGTGCTTCCCCCGCCCCTGTCCACTAAGCCTAACTGTTTCTGTTTACGTGCGGCGTGAACGCGAACTCTGACGGCTTGTCGACGGAAGCCCCTTCCGCGGCGCGGCGCGGGGCGGGGCCTTCATCACGCCCGCGATACAAGCCCTGCCTGCGCTCCGAGGCCGGCACCGTTCCTCCGCTTCCGCGGTCGGCGGCGCGGACTGGGCCGTGACGGTGACACCGCGTCGGCGTCAGAGAGTGCCCTCTGCTGGACCCGGAGAGTTACACCCCGGAAAGGGTTGCTCTAATGGGAAATCTGCCCTTCCGCGGCCGGCTGCCGAGGCCGCCCTCGTGTGCGTGTGTGTGTGTGTGTGTGCGTGTGCGTGCGCCACGCGCCGCGTCCTGCCATTCGTGGTGTCAGTATCTGTAATTGAATCACACTGAACACCGCTGACAGGTATCGGATTTCGACCGTACGCCCACGCCGCGCCCCGCCGCCGTTGGCGACCGTCAAGCTGGCAGGCAGGCGGGCGGGCAGGCAGGCGGGCAGGCAAGGGCGGCAACCCCCTTTCCACTCGGCCGGTCGCCGAGGCAGCCGAGGCCCCACAATATCGGGCACGCTCAAGTGCTGGTCAATATGCTGCCTGCCCACGCGGCCGGCGCGGGGGGTAGCGAGGTACACTCCGATCCAAAGCCAGCGTTTGGCGATTTCGTGCGGAAGATTCATAGAAGGTCGAGGATCAAAGGAATCTTAGCGCCCCCCCCCCCCAAAAAAAAAAAAAAAAAAAAAAAAACTTGGGCTAGAATTGAGTATGACATCTTCCACGGATTATCCCATTATGTGTTTTTCAATCCCAGGAACAACACATAAAATTATGGTGGAACTTAATTTTCACTCATATTATGGACTTGGACTTTAGTTGTCTACCGCCGTGACCCAGATCGGCTGCGGGCTGAGCGCGCCACGGCGCCGAGGTTGCTGCGGTGGCCGCTGGGGGGCGCTGCCTGCAGAGCCTGCAGCTCGCTGCTGCTCGCTGCTGCTGAGCCAGCAGGAGGCCATGCAAATGTCAATCGCTGCAGTGTAACCGTTGTGGCCTAGTCTGCCGGGGCAGCGCGGCACTTGAGACTAACCTGCCGACCAAGCGGCCTGCAGTGCAGAGCCGTGGGTGCTCGAGACTAGCCGAGGTCAACATGGCAGGATTCGAACATGAGATGTTAGACTTTGTAGTCGCCGCAATCACAGTGATCCCGGTGGCCGAGAGCGTACAGACATTTCAGTCTGAGCCCAGAGTTTCGGGGTTCAACACCCGCTGTGTCTATTTTTTTTTTTCCTTCTTCACCAAAGCTACTGTATTCACCTTCCGACGTAGTCCGATGGCGGATCGCGGGCGGCTGCTGGTGGCCGGGCGGCAGGTGGGCGCCGCCGCCCTGAGTAGCGTGGGTGACCCGCAGCCCCGGCCAGGGCAGGCCCAGGGGGTGCGGGGGCCCGGGGGCGCCTGGACGGAGCGCGGCTAGCTGCGACATGAGCCCCAACCTGCAACACGGCGAGAGGGTTCGTCAGGGCGTGAGCACGGCAAGCGCGCCAAGCTGCAGCACTTCAATGGCGACGTGGTCGACACTTCCAGCGTGATGATCCAGCCGCACGACACTGCGCCCTGCCGCCGTGTCCGACGCCCCGTGTCCGACACGACACGCTAATGGAGACAGATGGCGCGTGCGCGCGCGCGTGTGTGTTTGTGAGTGTGTTGCCAGCCCTGCCTGGCCGCCCCAGCGACGCTAACCTGTATTAATAGCGGGGGCATCAATCGTCAGCATGTGCACCAACACACCCGCACTCACGTCACACAGTCACGCGCGTTGCCACGACTGCTGCTGTTAATTTTCAGCGTGTTCCACTGACACTGCCGGCTAAACCATCCGTTTTACGCGCGCGGCCGGCCGGCCAGGTGAAACGACATCTGGAGGACGCGGTCCACCCCCAGAGAACGGTCTGCCGACTCATCGCGACGAAAGGGGTCATAAAATGTTGACGAAGTCATCGCCGACTCGGGTGGGGTCAAGTTGTCCTGGAGCAAGGACGCAAGAGGGAGGGGACCGCTGGCGTTAGGGAAAGGAATTGATAAAAGAGCAACGGCGGGAGCCGATGGCGGTCCTTTCGACGGACGCACAAAGACAACCCTTCACTGCACGACGCCCCTGTCCGGGCCCGCGGTGGAAGGCAGCGTCCCGGCAGGGCGGGGTGGGGCGGGGCGGGGTCGCGTATTGATACGATAGGGCCACTCAAGGCAAGCCGAGGCAAGCAGACACCCTGTTTGATACAACTCCAGCGCGTGGCCGGCACAGCCGGCGCCCACCCCGACGCCTCGGCCCGACGGCCGACGGCCTGAAAGGCCCGAAGCCTTACACCATTAACCCCCTCCCCACTCTTCCCTAATTCTCTCGCCGCCTGTTCGGTGGTGGCCTTACGCCCGGGGGCTGCCCGCCCCGCCCCGCCCCGCCTCACCCCACCCCGCGTGATCTGTCCGTAAGACGAGCCGGCTGCGGTAAGTGGATCGCAAGGCAGTGATTTGGGCCGCGAGGCGCGTCGTCCGGCGAGGCGGCTGAGCGAGCGAGCGCTGGGGGTGGCGTCGTGGAGTGCCAACCCTCCCGGGGCCGAGCCGAGCGGCGCCGCCAGGAGGGGGTGGCCGTCGTGCATGATTACCGATATCTGCCCGGCGATAATTTGCGGCTTTGATTTACGGTTAAACTTGGCGGCATCGCCGACAGGGGGAGTCTACCTGGGGCAGCTTGGTGGCGGCGGCACGGTGGCGGCACGGCGGCGGCACGGCGGCGGCACGGCGGCGGCACGGCGGCGCCAAGGAGGATCCAGAGCCCCGGGGGACGACGCCGTGGAACTATACGCCCCCGCCCGCTGGGCGAATAGTCCCTCGGCCGCGGTCGCTTTGAAGAGGGTTCACCCGCAGAGGGCCGTGGTGCTATGCGATAAACAACGACCTCCACTCTCTTACACGGCACGATCGGCCGCCGCGGCAAACAGCGATTCAGCGCTGCTTTTACCTAAATCAGCTTCCGGCCGACAGGGCGCGCCGCTCTGACTTCCCAGCAACTCTTTCACCCGAACTAGTAGCCGAAAAGGGCGGTCAAACGAACGCACTACTCTGCCCATGCACATGCGCTCGAAAACGACTCCATTTTGTTAAGAGTGTGTGTGTGTGTGTGTGTGTGTGTGAGAGAGAGAGAGAGAGAGAGAGAGAGAGAGAGAGAGAGAGAGAGAGAGAGAGAGAGAGAGAGAGAGAGAGAGAGAGCGCACGCGCGCGGTCTAGTTTTACTATGAAAGGGCGCCAAATGTAGCAAAGCCGCGCGGGGAATAGTGAAAGACGAAAGAGAGTTGGGCCGGGGGGCTCCCAGGTCGTCGCGCGGTGGGATTCCCTGGGCAGCCCGGCAGGCCGAGCGGAGCGGCCGCCACGCTCCGTCCGGCAGGCCGGCACGCCGGCACCCACCCTTCGGATTAACAGTGCCGAAGGGCCGTAACTGGCCGGCGAGCGGCTCCCACTTGCGTGGATGACGGCGCGCGCGCGGCCGCGGCCGGCGAACGCAATGACTGGCGAGCCGATTCACAGAGTCGAGTCGATCTCGCACCGCTTGCACCGCTGCCTCGCCGCCGCCTCGCATTGCGCGCTGTGACCGCGGCGTGCTCGTCGCGGTGCGCTTCGTACGCATGTACATTACACTTTCGCTCAACATGTCAGTCGCGCGGAAATACCTGGATTACCGCCTCGGGCCGCGAGGGGAGAAGAGGAAGGGGGAGGGGTGCAAGGGGTTGCTGCGGAACTCCGCGACCCCGCTCCCTGCCGTGGGCATGCGGTGCTAATGGCAACAGAAAGATAGGCATACACACAAATAATTTCCCTCCTAGTTGATGACGTAATATTTGGACGAACTTTTACACCCGATAAACTCTTCTTCCCCGCAAGTTTTGCCCACGCAACAAGGCCTTTCTGATGATGAATGGCGCTGTGAGTCAGCGCGCCGGGGACGCCCTTCCCTTTCACGGGAAGGTGATGGCCGCGCATGCAGGCGGACCGAGCAATTAAAGCCTGGACCATTATTTCGGCCGATTGTTCACCACTTCCTCCGCGTCTGCAGCGTTTCCCCCGAGTGTGAGTCACAGTCCTCGCCGTCCTGGCAACGGCCTGGAGTCCTCACCTTGACCAGACGGCGGTGGCGTCCAGGACGTCGATGGGGCTGCGCGCGGCGCCGCACACCGCGTCCCCGCGGTCGCCGTGGAGGCCGTCATCGCGAGCGTCCCTCGCGGCGCGGCCGGCCTCGGCATCGGCGTGGTCCCTGTTGGACAGGTCCCTGGACAGGATGCTGGAGATGGAGAAGGGCGAGAAGGCGGCGGCGGCGCTCTTGTCGGCCAGCGGCAGCGGCCGCAGGGGCGCCGTCAACCTGGTGAAGCCCTCCAGGGGGAACGGCTTGTTGAGCGCCAGCGCCTCGGGGGCAGCCATCGCTGGACGGCGCGCTTACAGCCTCATGGGGGTGGCGAGGGGCGGCGGGGCGCGCGGGACTCGCGGCGCGGCACGGCTACACGGCGCGACGACGCTGCGTGCTGCGGCCTCCGAAGGCTGGCACAACGTGTTGCTGGTGGTGTGTGCGGACAGGGACTCGCCGCGGCCGCGCGCCGCCATGGCACCGCGCCGTGCACGCCGCGGCGGAGGGGCGGCACCCCGCCTCTCCCACCAGGACCGCCAGGCCGGCGTCGGGGCAGGCGGTGGGGAGGCGCGCCCCTCATTGGCCGAGGCGGCGGGGTGGGAGCCGCGGTCTGGCGGGGAGGGGGAGGGGGAGGGGAGGGGTGGGAAATCTCGGAGTGTCGCTTTGGCTCGACCACCCCTGCGCGTGCTGGGCGTGCTGGCGCTGGGCGCTGGTCCCGGCCGGCGCGGACCGGTGGGGAGAGTAGAGGAACGCGGCCCGATCATGTCCTTCCATTCTGCCCATTCAGCCGCCGCAACACCGCAGCTTGACACCACGACACCCCCGATGCACACAGTGGGCCGCACGGCGCGCCGCACACAATCATGCGCACGGTTTCATTCGCCCGGGACACACGTAGTGACACGTTGTCCGCGCGACACAAAGTCCGAGCCCAAGGCAGACGAGTTACTTGCATTCGCTGTTCTAACAAATATTGCAGGCTCGAGTATGATTGTTGGGGTGATTTCTTGTCTCCCCCCCCTTGGATGTGCATACGGTACAGTATCGCTTCATCGGCCCGACATCTGTTTTGTCTGGGTTGAGGCGTCTATCCGCGGCGAGGTGGGGGTGGGGTAGGGGGTAGAAGACGGAGGGGGTGGCGGAGGGTGGCGCCGTTCGGTCCGCTTTCATCAGCCTTGGCCACCTAATTGGCTGACGCCCCAACACACCCTCAGGGCAAAGCCCACTCAGGGCCCACTCAGGACCCACTCAGCGGGCCTGGGCCTGGGCCGCACTGGCACCGCGTAGCCCGCGGCCAATGCCGCTCTCGGCCCTGCCTCTCTATGGGAGTTTTAAAAACAAAAGAAGAAGAAGCAGAAAAAGAGACACGCTTGGGACAGCGGGGATCGAACCCGTGACCTTCAGAGTGGAAGAGCGATACGTTATAATGTGCACCGCAGAAAGAAAATTCACCCGGCAACCTGGGCATACTGCAGACCTGTCTTTTTATCGCAGGATAAAGCCCGATTGAGACAGATATCGCCGGAAAACTGCAGCGGAATACCGGCGGGGCCTCGGCGCCTGCGGTCCGCGGGAGGGCAGTCCCGCCCCGCGGCGCGGCCAGCGTGTTGCCTACACCGTCTGGGCGGGCGCACTGCGCAGTGACTGCGGACGACCAGCCGTCGGGAGGGAGCACCGCGAGGAGCGGAAGGGTTCCTCTTAATCCGGAGCGGAGCTGCTCGCCGGGGCAGTGCTCTCACCTGCCTGCCGCCCCTGCCGTCCTGCCGCCCTGCCGCGCCGCTCGATCCAGGCGGCGGCCAGAGGCGTTGGAGTGCGCCACCCAGGAGGACACGTTCGCGTTTTATCTCTAGTCGATCGGCACCTGTCCGCTACGTGCCGCCGGGGCGCCGAGGGCGACACTTCGTCAGTAAGCCGGGCTCCTCCCCGGCGAGCCAGTCCCAGCCAGCGGGCAGCGACCGGGAAGCGTCAGGCGGAAAAACGAGAGTCTGAGTGGACGGACTCGAGAATGACTGCTCGTTTGGAAATAGACCGGTCGACAACAATAATTAGTGCAATCCGGTGGTCCTGGGCGTCGTCCCGGCCGCGCAGGCGCCCGTGCCACCGCCCCGCCCCGCCCTGCCCCGTGCCCACCAGACTGGAAGTGCTATGTGTGTGTGTTCGAGTGAGGCCGGCCGTGCACGCCGGGCGGTGGGTGGTCTTTGTTGGTCATTGTTTCTGCACTGTGCCGTGTATGACGGGGCATGACAGCTCTCACAATCTGTTTCACGCTCAGTTTGCGGTGTTTAGCGCGGTGGCATGATGGCAGCGGGCTACACTGCGTGGCGTAGCGGCAGCCTGGCGGTGCCTGGCGGCCTAGAGGAGGGAGGCCAGAAGCAGAGGCCAGAGGGGGATCGGGCGGTGTAGAGTGGCGTAATGTAATAGAGATCGCAGTAAACAGCGGAAAAACGGGCCCAGCGGCCAGACAATCGTTGAGACTGTGTGTGTGTGTGTGTGTGTGTGTGTGAGAGAGAGAGAGAGAAGAGAGAGAGAGAGAGAGAGAGAGAGAGAGAGAGAGAGAGAGAGAGAGAGAGAGAGAGAGAGAGAGAGAGAGAGCGAGAAAGAGATTGTGAGTCTGGCGCCGGAGCGGCGTAGCCAGACACAGAGAACGCCCGCGTCTTGTATCGCATGATCCGTGTCGGAATCAGTGTGAATACGCATTACAAAAGATGAGATCTGATTCACCGCCTGCTGCGTGCTGCCCGGTGCGGCCCGTCCCGCCGCCACCGCCGCCGCCAAAATGTTGCAAAGGTTCTCACGGTGGTTAGCAGCAGCAGCAGAGGGCACTTTTCACTCCCGGTAGCTTCGGACCCACCCACCGCGGCCAGGGCGGCCTTCTCCATCTCACGGAATAAGCACATGCCGGCAAGACGCTACTGCAATCTTCGCTCCCCTGCCTCCGCGCCGCCCCGCCCCGCTCCCCTTCGGCCCTTCGCCATTCAAATGCACATCTGCGGGGAGCAAGCATCTTTGTCGCCACCACTCAAACGTCGCGGTCTGAATGGGGAGCGCGCCGCAGGGCGTGTCGCTGCCTCGCCTGCGTGTGCCGCGTCATGCCGCTCCTAGCGAAAAGAGAGCTTTCTTGCAATCTCACAGAGTACCCGAGCAGCCAACCCGACCCACAGAGGCAGCCGCCGCACGGTCCGCGGTGGCGGCATCTAGCGGCAGCTAGCGGCAGCCCCTGGCGGCGCGGAGGCAGCCAGCATATCAAAGAGCGGGCATAGCATTAATGTTTTTGAGTCTAGCGACGCGCCAGCGAGCGGACGCAGTGCCGTGTCGCGAAACAAAACGATCGCTGTTTATTATGTCCTATTCCGTTTTAATTTTTGCAGCACTGGCTTGCTACGCGGTTTTTGCCCGGAGGTACTTTAGGCCGCAATTCCGCAGACACGGTCGCGCATGAAGCGGCACTTCACAGGAGTCGCGCCGAGATTAAAAAGGGGGAGGGCGCAGTCTCTCTCTCTCTCTCTCTCTCTCTCTCTCTCTCTCTCTCTCTCTCTCTCTCTCTCTCTCTCTCTCTCTCTCTCTCT
Organism: Stenchaetothrips biformis; assembly: GCA_030522485.1. Classification (NCBI taxonomy): domain Eukaryota; kingdom Metazoa; phylum Arthropoda; class Insecta; order Thysanoptera; family Thripidae; genus Stenchaetothrips; species Stenchaetothrips biformis. Next base: position 10,952,234 of record CM060092.1, on the reverse strand, counting down.
CTCTCTCTCTCTCTCTCTCTCTCTCTCTCTCTCTCTCTCTCTGTCTCTCTCTCTCTCTCATGCCGCAGTCAAACACGGCGGGGCGAATTGGCGGAGAAGCGGCGAGGCCCCAGTGGTCGGTAGCAAACAGTGCATCACGTCCAGGTTTGCCTAGAGACCCTCCGGTCAGAGATGCGCTGAGGGGGCCCCTCTCGGCCAACCAGAGACGACTGGTAGTCCCATGCGGAGCGCACATCTCTGACGGGAGGGTCTCTAGGTTTGCCTAGGCATGTGGTGCCTGCTGGTCCAGCCCGAGGTGGCCGTCCTCGGTGGCCGCCGCCAGCCGCCAGGCTTGCTCGGAGCACGGGAATCACTGCAAGTGCTCCTCTGTTGGCCCGAGGTGAGGTTGAGCATCCCTTCTCTGTCTCACTGTCTCCCCCCCCCCCCTGGCGTTTTTAATACGCTCTTTTCCATTTTCCTTTCGCTGCCTTTTTGCCTTTCACCCGGCCACCCCTCATACGTTTGATCTCCACAATGAGCCCCCGCTTCCCCGGCGTGTCGCCCTGCGCCGCCGTCGCGAGGCCGTCCTGGCGCAGGAGAAGCAGTCCGTGAGGCAGCCAGCGACCCGCAGTGGCTAGTGTGGAGGTTGTAGTCGCAGGCCGGCCTTTCATGTGCCGCGCTGCCGCGCTGCTTGGAGCCATGCGCCAGGGAAGCGCTAGCCGGCCGCCTCGCTGCAGAGCGCTGATTAGAAAGAAGCGCCGCGGGCAGAGGGAGTCTTTACGGAGCAGTCACATGTTAAGCTGCGCGCCGCTTTGAGCCACACGCACACACACACACACACACACGCACGGCTCTTAGAAAGACAGTCATCCATAACATAAACACACTCACACACACAGCAGGAGCAGCGCCATAGACCGCTTACTCGCGGACCCTCTCTAATGGCGTATATCCCGAAAAACAGCAACGCTTCGCTGCTGTAGCCGTAACAAAGTTGGGCCAATTACAAGCCGCGTAGTGCGCCGTTCCCCTTTCGGAATGCCACATCCACATGAAGACTTTTTGGAGTGCCACCGAAGGCAGCAGAACGTCCTACAGCGCCTTTCGCGGGATCAATGTAAATTTACATTTTAGAAGTATGTATTTACTATGTTCACAGCGAAGAGAAAAACAGTCGCTAATTTTGTGTTCAGGGCACTGACTATTGCACGCACGTCTTGCCCTGTCTGTGACCCGAGTGAGGGCTCCTGTGGCTGGCTGCCTGCCTGCCCGTCTGCCCGGCCTGCTCTAAAACGCCACCCAGATTGCTTGCGATCAGAATTAAACCGACGGGACGGCGGTAGGGCGCCTGGGTATTCACTGCTTGGAGGTTTGCCGTGATTTGGATCCAGCGCCACCACTGGAGCCTCGCCGCCCACCCCGCCCCACCCCACCCCCGTCGTGTAATCAGGGCCCTCCCCGGCCTGGCCATTGGCGACCGAACGGCACTGGGGAAATCAAACACCTCCACCCCGACTTCCAGTGCCCCTTGCAGATGACAGTGCGCGTGGATGCCGAGCTGAACACCCGCGGCCAGGCAGCTGTATTGTGCTCCGTGTGGCGTGGACGGGGAAAATGGTGTAGGAAATAACCGACCGCATATTTTACAGCCCGTCCATTGCGCTCGCCGTTCTTGTTTTGATTTTGATTTTTTTTCGCGCATATCTTTTGTCTCCCTTTTTTCCCTTCGAAAACGTCGTATTGGCCAACCGTCCGGGAGGCCATTTAAGTATTGGTCGATCGGACTTAGAGGGTTGCCTGATTATCCGCCCGACAATATAACCCCGGGACGCTGCGCAGGGAATCTGAATCCGCTCACTTCGCATCACGTGCATGAGTGCCCCATCTTTTTTTTTCTTTTTTTTTCAGGTCCAGTTAGTACAGTCAGCCGGTATCGGCAGATTGTCCAATGATTGGTCAAGCAGAGTCCACCTTTGGAGTGCCCAGTGCCCCCGGCAAGGGCCGTGGCAGGGCGCGGGGCCTGGGCGCGGGGTCTGGGGGCAGGGCGAGGGCGACTCGATTTACCAACAAATAACAGGGCAGCGGGCTTCATGGCCCATCATGGAGGCCCTCGTTCACTTTGGCAAACTGCGTCCAACATAGCGGGTGCGTCTTCGCACGGCAAAAGAAAGAAAAACTCATGGAACCTGAAATATTTGGAACGTTGACGAAAATTTGGAAAGCCAGAAAACTTAAACGGCTGATATCTGTCCCATTGTCCATCAAGTGCTCTCAGCTCGCCGCCGCCGGGACGGAAGACGATAATAATAAAACGGCGCGGCGTCTTTGTTCTCATTGTGCAGTGGTGGACAATCGCGCGCTCGAAATTGACTCAACTTGCTAAACTGGCGTATCGCGTTTCCTTCGCGTTCGAGGATGCGCTGCCGGCAGCGTGAAGTGAGGAGGCTGCCCGCGCGCCGCGCCGCGCCGCGTACTCCGGCTTTGGTTACTGGACTGGTCACGATGCCGCGGCAGGTTTAGTATTTCCGCTTGTCGCTCTCGAGTAGCCCTTCGATCGCGTTCGGTTCATCGCCGTAGTGGAGCAGACCGCTTGTGTCAATTACACACAGCTAAAAAATTTTCTATTTTTGAACAGACTACTTTTTCATTCCCACAGACTTCCATTTTTTTTAAATGTTCATTTTTATCGAACAGTTTCATTGCGGGTTTGCTCTCCTAGTCATCAGTTCATCACAGCGACTAATGTCTGACATAGGCGCGGCCCGCGTGCACTCCTCGCAGATGATTGGATGCACCTCCGAGATACACGCACTCACACACGCGCACTGACTGGCCGGTCTGCGCGGGGAGCGGGGAGCTCTCTTGCCTCTCATGCGTAATCTTTTATTAGCCGCACAAAGATTCAGCGTGGCTCGAGCGGGCCAGGGGGTGGGCAAGAGGGAAGGGGAAGGGGTGGGTAGCCGCACACAGAGGTAAATAACAGAGGCCCTGGCCGAGGCTAGCCCGAGGCTACCGGGGTAGCGGGGGCCCTAATCCACTTTGTGCATGTATATCTTTACGTTTTGAGTGAGTGTGTGTGTGTGTGTGTGTGTGTGTGTGTGTGTGTGTGTGTGTGTGTATCCTTCATGAACCCACAAGAGAAGCGCGACGCTCTTTGATCCGATTTTCAGATCTGAGCCGCAGAAAGCCAAGCAGACCGAGATGACGTCTTACTCTCCGCCGTTTAGTGGCTGAGCAGCGACTCTTGTTGTTGCTTTTATTGTTTGTTATTGTTGTTTGCATGGGAACATCAATCCAAACAGAGTCTCGATATCCACGACCGCTCGCGTGCCGCGTGGATGCCGCCGCGGACTCTGATACGATCGCGGCGTGGCGATGGGCGGGCACGGCGGGGGGATGGCAGAAATGAAATCGTGGGTTTTGGGTTTCACAAAACGTTTTGTGGTGAACCTCCTATTCCCCCTCTAGGTTCCCGCACAGTAGGACCGACTCCTGTTTTTTCCCAGGACGGTCCTGGAACTAGGTCCATTTTCGCGCCCGAGTGCCCGTTTCCAGGACCGACCTGGGAGAACGGTGTGGTTGCGCCCTCAGCACGACAACACGTTACAAACACAAACATACGCCACTCTCTTTAAAATTTGGTAAAAAAAAATATTGCTCACCCTACGACCCTTTCCCCCCCGCCTGCGTAACTTCGGTGTTCGGATATGGGAGTACGGTGTACCCGGGCGCTGGCGATCGTGTTTAACTAAAAATAAATTTACAAAAATGGAACTCTACACCCCCTCCCCAGTCTTAATGGGGAGGCCTCCTGCTTTACTTCGGTGTTCGGGATGGGAACCGGTGCTATCAGGTAACTGGGGTTAATCCGATCCAGCGACTTCGATATCGTACGCCGGGGGACCCAGTAGGACCCGAGCCGCCGACACGGCCCAACATGGGCAGAGTAGAGTAAGGCAGAGACGATAGAGAGACATAGAAAGAAAGAGAGAGAGAGAGTAGTTTTGGGAGCTTTTGTTTGCGCAGGGTGGTCGGTACCAAGTGTACCCCCGCTGTCCGGCGCTCCCAGACCCGAACATGCAGTCAGTGGGCCAGCTTCAAAGGACTTATCAACTCCATCCGACGAATCGGAATGGACCCACTCGCGACCAATCTCGAGTGGCTGGCTCGATCGGGGATCGAACCAGTGCCGAGGCCAATCCGCCGAAGCGGACTGCTTTTTAGACACCCGGGTGTAATGGCCTGGATTGAGCCTAGACCACTACACCACCCTGACTTGCACGTCTGCCGAGTGTTGGACGACGGGTTTGAGTCGCAGTGGGAGGAAGCCAGTCGAAAAATGAAAGATAGTATCAGGATTCGATCCCCGAACCTTACTGTCGGGGTCGGACGCCTTAACGCCCTCAGCCACCAAGGCTCATGTCTGACGCCGATTGAAGCGGGCTCTTGACGTGACAATGAGCAGCGGTTCGAGAAAAAAGTTGTGAAGTAATAGGATTACAACCGCCGACCCTCGTAACGGGGAACCGACGCGTCGACACCTCCAGCCACCACGGCACATGATAGTGAATGCGCATTGCTGTGCCTTTGAAGACCACTGGGAGGGCAGTGAAAAATAATAAATGTTGGTAGTTGAACGGGGGACTTGAGGGTCTGGTGCAGATGCTTGCTACCGCGGAACGGTTCGCTTTCCCCGCGGTGGCGAATCGCGGCCAAATTACCCTGAGCGCGCACGTCTAATTGTGCGGCTGAGTCGCTATCGGGCATCGGGCCGCCACAAAGAATGCAATCAGCGCGACGCGAGCGGATGGCCGCTTGCTGCTGGAGCCGGCACGGCCGGCAACGCGGAGGCGGCGCGGTAACTCGAGCTAGCGCAAAGCAGGCAAAGCCAGCGAGGCCGTCTCTTTGTCGAGTCGATCTGGGCCGGCCGGCCGGCCAGCTCGCGGGGGAGGCGGATGGCCCGATGCACCGTCACTGTGTTGTACCTCGAGCCACTTTTTCGAAACCGGTGAAGTTACCCCCGCGTCGGGCGTCCTACAGACTGCCAAGAGAACAAACCACACCGTCACGCGATCTGACTGAAAACCGTGAAAAATCAAAGTAGTACGAATCCACCACCGTATAATCAGGCCTCGCTGGGAAAAGAATTTGATGGGCAGGGGGAGGCAGAGAGACAGAGAGCAGGACCGCTGTCCCTCCATAGCGAGGCGAGGCGGGTGGTGGAGGCCGCGGCGCTCTTTGCTTCTGCCGGTGGTTCGCGCGTCCCGTCATTTCACCGGAGCCAGACACCACTCTATCGCCTTGGATGTTGTTGATGCGGGGCTCCGCGCCGGGCCGCTCCCCAACAAGATGAAAGGCACGAGGAAGGCGCGCTGCCTGCGCTGCCTGCGGTGGGCGGATGGCGCGCCCGAGGGCGCGAACGGCGGTTGCGCGGGTAACAGGAAGGGGGGCCCGGCCGTGTTCTTGGAGCAGCATTATTCGCACTTGAGCCCGGCCAGCAGTTGGAATGAGAGGAGCAGCCCCGCACTCCCGCCTTTTCTTTCTGGCCTTGCTCTCTCTCTCTCTCTCCTCTCTCTCTCTCTCTCTCTCTCTCTCTCTCCTCTCTCTCTCCTCCTCTCTCTCTCTCTCCTCTCTCTCCTCCTCTCCTCTCTCCTCCCTCTCTCTCTCTCCTCTCCTCTCTCTCTCCTCCTCTCTCTCCTCTCACTCCTCCCCTCTCTCCTCCCTCTTCTCTCTCTCTCTCATTCCGTCTGCTTCTCTGTCTTGCCTTTTCGCGCGGCCTGGAAAATGCAGTCATACTTTTCGCGCCTTTGCCAGGGAAAAAGGCAGCGCGGCAAACAATTGAGGTGAAAATGAAGAGAGCCGTGGCGCCATCTGCTGAGTGCGGCGGAAACACCGCCACAGAGATGAACATGAAGGCGGGCTTCTTCGCGCCAAAAATTAGAGACGTGGAAAATTGGGAGATGACAACTTTCCTCGTCACCATTTTGGTCGATGCTACCACTATGGTCGAGATCGTAAGTGCGCCGACTACGATGTCCGAGTGCTGATGTTCGAATCATGCCATCACTTTTGCTTATTTCGACACGCACTCTATACGGATCCAGCCTTTTAAAGGCACCGCTTCACCGGTCGGTACCCGGTGTTCCGTTGTGGCCGAAAGCTAAGAGGCACCGATCTAGGACCTCGGGGGACCAAGGTTCGACACTTGGTACAGTTAATCATTTTCGACAGCCTGAGAATCGACTGGGATGTCTTTTTCCTAGTGAATATCGCAAACCTACGCTACCCCAAAATATTTTGCCGCGTTCGCGACCCTAAGGTTGAGAATCGCTGCCCTTTCGCCGCGTGCTCTGGGCCACAGGTTTCCCAGGTTCAAACCCCGCCACGGCCGTCTGTTTTTCCGAGTGACACAGCGGCGCCTCCACGGACGTGCTCCGGTTTATGATATTGCTTTCTCTCCTCCCGGATGTTGGAACCCTCGCCGCCCCTCTCCCTTTGCCTCACTCGTTTTCTCCTTTTACGTTTATGCCATTTCAGTTTCCATTTCATTTGGCGGCTGAGCCCCGCAAGCCGAGCACCACCACATTGTCTCGCGCCGCCGCCCCTGTGGCCCCGCAGCCCTTGTGGCCCCGCGCCGCGCGTCCCTCGGGCCCCGCAGAAAGGGCCCAAGTCACGGGGCGCGGCGGCGGCGGCGGTTCACAGAGGGCTTCAAGTCCTGCCGGACACAGCGGTCCTCCTTGGCGGCCTCGTTGTCGGCGCGGAGCAATAATGGAGGGAGCGCGCGCCACCGACACCAACAAGGCCGTCGCCGATCACAAACGGATCCGCGCCGAGGTACGGCCAAAAAAAAAAGCAAATCACAATAACAATCTTGAAAATGAAAAGGTTTTTCGGGGTGCTTGAGAGTCTGCCGGCAGCTCATCCTGTTTGCGCACCCTGCTGATAGGACCCCTGCGGTGGCGCTGCGACTACCACTCCAAGGGGCCGCACTCCGCGCTCTAAGCCGATAGGATAACAAGCCGGCTCATGCCAGCCAACAATTACCTTTATCAAACCGACGGCAGCTAGCCACCGCGTCCCGTGCCGCCCCCTCCCCCACCCCCTGCGCATCCCCGCTCATTTCCCAGCGAGGTGCCAGTTTTCCTGTTTGCTGGCGCGCTGGCGCAGGGACGCTGCAGACAGACACATTGCTAGTCAGCGCGCGCGGTGCCTCGGGGTGTCGTCGGGATGCACGCGTGTTGCACCGCCAGGTGGGCCGCCGTCGGGGTGACACGCCATACGATACGTGACTTGAGCGGCCAATCATGTTGCCGTATCCGAGGACACGTCGTCTGCTGCGGCGGAAAAGCAACGGCAGACAGAAACAAACCTTTCGCGTTCGGGGTCCTTTTTTCCGACCGCTTTTTCCCCCTTCAGGCCGAGCAGGGCCTCCGCGGCCCGGCCCGGGCCCCGGCCCGGGCCCCGGCCCCAACCCTTTGCCGTGCCCGCGCGCCGTTTGCCGGGCCTGCCTGCCTGTCGGGGTGGGGCGGGGTGGGGCGGGGAGGGGCGGGGCGGGGCGAGGTGCCCCGCTGCCTAATTTAGTTATCAAAGAGTTCCCGAAAATCGTCGTTTGCGCGCGAGAATCGGACCCCGAGCTGGCAGGGCAGGGCGGCGCGGCGCGGGGACCATTTCATTAGGGTAATTAACTAATGAACGGAAAAGTAGAGGTCGTCGCGCAGAGTTTGCGCGTCGCGATAACGAAACGCAACGCTCTTTGACGTTTTCTCCCTCGCTGCCGGCGTACTACTTGTCGAGGGGAGAGAGAGGGAGAGAGAAGGGTTGCCACCTCGAGTCCCCCCGTTGCCGCTCCGCCATTGTTCACCTGTTAATTGTACAATGACGCCGTTGCGTTCCTCAAAACACGTTGCTGGCTAATCGGGCGCTGCGGGGGCCGCAAAAAAAAAAACGAAAAGCAGCGCGCAGCTGTGGCGCGCCTTTATTTTGACATGTCGCACATCGCCCAGCTCCTAGAAGACGACAAGACGACCCTCCCCGCCGTAGCCGCCACGCCTCGCCGCGGCCGGCAGACAAGCCAAGCTCTTGCCCTTTTTTTCGTGCTCGACGAAGGGCTTCGTAAGTCGCTTCCCACCCCCTCCCCTCCCCTCCCCCGCTTTTCTGCGGCACCTCCCCTCCCCTCGCGCCACCGACGTGAATTCATCCTTGGGCCCGCGCGCAATGAAGCCTATCCGCTCGCCCCCCGTTAAATAATCCTCTGCGAGCTCAGCTTAAACCCCTTCGCCTCCAAGTGGCGCTCCTCGCACAGGCGTCTTATTTTCTCATAACCCGCGCAGATTAAGCTTGGCTTGGCGGCGGCCTCATTGCCCATTTCACGGGTGGCCGCGTCCCAGCGGGTGGCGCCGACTGGCTCGCAGGTCCAGGCAGAGGAGAGAGAGAGAGAGAGAGAGAGAGAGAGAGAGAGAGAGAGAGAGAGAGAGAGAGAGAGAGAGAGAGAGAGAGAGAGAGAGAGAGAGAGAGAGAGAGAGAGAGAGAGAGAGAGAGTGTCCAAGCTGTCCAGCTGGCGCGCCCGGGCGGTAGGCGACACGAGTGCAGCGCAGTGCCAGGGTTGCCTACCGGAGGCCGTCAGGCGCTCGGACCGCCGCGGCATCCCGACTGGGCTTAGCCTGTCTACGGAGAGAAGAAGCACAAATTGGTAGGTGTAAAGTTTTCCCGGCTCGGCAACCCTCCCCTCCGGCACGGCCGGCACGGCCCGGCAGGTCGTCTTGCACGACGAGCCGGCTAGTCTTCAAAAGAGCCAATCTCTTGCTCCTCTGCGCCGCTCCGCCCGCTCCGCCCCAAGCTCGCCACGGCCCTTTCCGCCTCAACTCGTTTTTGGGCCCCAGGAGAAAGGCCCAAGATCCTAGATATAGGCAGGGGCGTGGTCTAGGCGAGCCCAGGTCGGCCGGCCGGGCTGCGACTTACAATGTCCCGCGGTAAATCTCAAGCGCGGATCGGGCTCTGATTAGAAGAGCAACTTCACCGCGGCCCGCGTCCTGCGCGGCTCGTCCGCTCGAATTAAGTGGGCAGAACATATGTCCTTGTGCGTTTCTTTATTTTTTTTTTTTCCAGAGAACTTTTTAGAAATGAAAACAATTTACCCTTGAACCGATGGTCATTTTTTTTTCTTTCGTACTGACTCATCAAAGTCCCAGTAGATACACGGCTTGCCTAGCCTGTGTGTGGATCGTGCACGATCCACTAGCGCAGCACGCGCACAAACGCACGCACGCACACACACACGACATGTTCTTTTCGGGCCGTGGGTGGCCTGCAGAGGGCGCGGCTCGCAGCGCTTTTGAGGGGGAGGTGTACGCCACGCTCGCGCTACGCGTTATACCAAAGGGGCGTTTCCCTCGGGAGCCATGTCGTGGGGAGGGGAGGAGGGCAGGGAGGCCGGCTCAAGAATTAGATTGAGGCAAAAGCAGCCAAAGGAAATGCGGCGAGGCCTTGCGCTGCGAGGCGGGCCGTGCAGGGCTTGTTGTTCCGAGCCACGCCTCGCCTTGGGTTGGGCTGGGCTGGGTGGATGAGGTCTTCTCATAGCGCTGCGGGAGCTGCGGTGGGATCAAGGCGTTAATGGTGGCCCGGTCTCGGTTTGGCGCCTCCCGCCCGAGCAGGCAGCCAGCAGTGGTGGTGGAGTGGAACTCGCGGCTCTCAAACAAAGACCCAATAGAATTCCCTGCTTCCATTTGGCCTGCCCTGCCGCGGCCCTGCCCTAACGGGGCCTAACTGCGTTCTGCACCCTCTTCGCCGGGTTCTTGCTGATTTGTTCCCTTTTACCGGCTCGTCCTTTGGCGCGCCCTGACGCCGCTCCTGTCCTCCCACGCTCGCGCGAGTGCTCTCTACACTAGTACAAGTCTGACGACGACGCCATCATCTATTCGATGGTTAATTTTACTGAAACCTTCCCCACAGCTGAGTGGCCAGAGTACGTGCCTTGGGTGTGTGTGTGTGCGCCCTGTGTCACGCAAGCGCATGTGTTTGTGTGTGTGTCGTAAAATAGGAAGCCCGTACTACAATCCCGGACAGGCCGTGGAATCCGTGAAATCCAGCGGTGGCGGCCTGGCGGCCTGGCGGGTGCGGCGGGGCCGTCCTCTCGCACGCAGGTCATGGCGTGCTCGGGGCGCGTAAGGGGCGTAAAGGCCGGGTGACGACCTGAATTACTTTGCGCGAGATACTGGCGTGGCCTGCGCCCCGCGCCCTGTCTCTCTCGCACCCACGTTGGACGCGCCATGCGTGCGAGAGAGAGGCCTGCTCGGAATGATTCTGGCCGCGCGTCCAGCTGGGCTCCCCTGCGCACTGCTCCCCAGGGCCGCGGTGCGCACGCCGCTGCACGCCGCTGCCGGTATGCAGGACACTATCTCCGGAAGGACGAAATAAACAACCGACTTCTCGCCGGCAATCCTCCGGACAGCAGTTGAACGTGATACTAAATTTGAGGGCGGCGTTCCCGGCGCGCCATCCGGTTATCACGAATATGGCCGTAGGGCCGTAGCGCATAGCGCGCAGGCACGGCGAAGCTAACTGGCCGCGGCCACGCCACGCCGTGTGTGGGGGAAAATATTCGCCGTGGGCCCCAAATCATGGACTTCACGGCCTTGGCCGCCAGGCGGTGTGAGCGATGAGATGGCCGAGGTCTTCCCGCCTTCCCGCCCCGCGCTCGCAAAGTGTTGCAGCCGCGCGGTCCAGCGGCAGTCGTGTCGTCCTCGCGGCAGACTTGGAATGGCACCGCGCTCAAGGCTCGTGGCTGAGGCCGCCGCCATGGTCAGGCGGCCCGGACGGCCGGCGAGATGGTGAAGGGCCCCCGCGGGGGCGGTGGGGCCGAGGCCAGTGCGGCGCGGAGGTCGTTCCCCGCCCTTTTACCTCGGCCAGACAGACGACTCCAATCGGCAGTCCGGCCGGCAGACGAGGCAAACGCCAAATGGGGCCTCTGAACGACCCTCCCGCCGCCCGAGCAACTAAAGTGTGAATGTGTGGCCGCGATGGCCGCAATGGCCGCAATGGCCGCGCGGACGCCGCCGTGATGCCGCCCGCCTCACTTGCGCCATAACGCTTTTTACTACGGCCGCCGACTGCCGACTCGGCGCCAAGCAGTGCCGAGCTGTGCTGAGCAGCAGGGCGGTCCTGGCACATGGTGATGGAGGCAATGTCGCCGAATCAGGGGCTGGAGGAAATTAATAGCAGTTTGCATATTCCCCCTCCCTTTCCCTTGTCGTCCTTGCACTTGAGCCGTCATCCCCTCCTCCCCCCCCCCCGCACCCCCGCCTCTGCCCCTCCAGCCAACTTGCGACGCTAAAAGGGCGCGATGCGGCGCGGGCGGCGGAGAGAGGGCTTTTGCTTTTAGGCGCTAAATGAGTTTGGTGTGTGTTAACGAGCGTATAACGCGACACGGAGAGCTCCCAACGCCGAGCCGCTAAAGCTGCAAGGGGCGGGGCCGGGAGTTGTTTTGGAGGGTGGGAGTGCTAAGGGTTGAGCCAAGCTGCGTGGGGGCCCTTTAACGTAGTCAGCAGGGTCCGGGGAGGGGGCAAGCGTGCGGAAAAGCAGCTGGGGAACGCAATTTGTGAAACAGCTCGCCTTTGCTTTAAAGAGTAAATTGGAGTGCGGGGCGTTTAGTTTTTCACCTTTACGGGAAAACTTGTCGGAAATCTTCTCGACTACTCCAAGGCTCTGGGTAAAGCCTTGGCAAAGCCCTGAAGAAACAGTTTTCAGTGGCGTGGTGGCCGCCTGTGATGTGGGCGTCCCAGTCGGCGGCCTTGTTGATTGGGCTGCCTAACTTCCCCGGCGGTCACCTCACTGGCAGTGCCTTTCGCGTTTGGACCCCTTCGCTGAAGCCATAAAAATACAAGCGTTGTTTCCTTTCCGGCCGCCATCTCAATAGGGAAAGCTAGGAATTTGAGCCCAATCGCAATTTCCTCTTTGAAAAGCGTTTAAAAAAGTCCTGCCTCGAGAAAAAAAAGTGAAAACATTTTATTCGTCGCCCCAAGAAAACGCAGTTAAAAAGATTTAATGCTTTTAAAAATATACTTTAGGCACAAATTTATATGAAAAAGCCCTCGAATGCCCTACTTTGTGTTGAGAGGCTATTCTTCGTCGCCGGGACTTTCCTGTTTTACGGTTGGCAACATTTCATTGAAAGAAAAACAAAGCTTACTTCTTCTGGGTTCTCCGTCTGCTTCGTGGCCCTTCTGCTTACTTTCGGTAATGAATTTATTCTATTTGTCTGTTGTGAAAATTGATAATTGTGTCAGGAAATGCGCCGTTATTTTTCATTGATGGTTGATTTCGTGCAGTGATCGCATGATAAACAAGATTGTAGCAGGTGCTTTTCTTTTGATTTATCCTTCATAATTTGTTACCTGCAATTTCTTTCATTTTGTCGTTGGATCTCAATTATTTTAACCCTCTAATCTACTTGCTTTCAAAAGTTTCCCCTCGCATGTCGTGTCTGCGGTCTGCTGGCCACCCCTACATAACCTTCACTAATGGTCCCCAAGACCTCTGAAGTGTTCTTTCACATAATGCTAACTGACACTGACGCTAGTTCTTTGAGATGTTGTAATTTTATTCCTTTTTCATTAAGAAATCAGACATTGTAGCGAAAATTCAACAAAATATCAATACATTTCAGGTCATGACATCTCTTGTGCTTGGCGTTGGATTCGGTCTCTTCCTCCTAGTAGGGATTTGGCTGGGTGCTTTGCTGGCTTGCTTTGTATCGGCCCATACCCAAAAGAACGTAGGAGTTCATGCAGTTTGCCTGGCTGCACTCCTGACCCTAGTTCTCATTTTTATTCCAAGGGAATCGGAAAAACCTAATGAAGATGTAAATAAGGTAAAATAATATCTGAGAAATTTGCACAGTTTGAAAAGCTCATTCACAATTCAATTACCCATTGAATTTGGCTCTTCTAACCTTACCATGCACTATGCACAGTCTGAGCTTTCTTTTAAGCACATTGCGGAATCGCTTTGTTCATGTCTCATAGCAAACAAATCATTTTCGTATTTTTTCACGTTTTTGTGCACATTTTTTCTAGGAAAAGTATCTGATTTCTTTTTTTTTTTTTTTCAGGTGTATGACACACTTTTTTTGTGGAGAATAGCCCTGGTGCTACTGCTTGGAATCTCTGCTGCTGGCGGTGGAGTCACATTCTTGCTGAACCATCTTATGGAAGCTAGAATTGCTAGACCCATCAAACGGTGGACGCTGTAGCCGTTTCGCTATTTGACCATTTGACTTCCTGCTTCTAGAAGAACAAAATGGCTCTCCGAAATGTATCTACATGTCTGCGCAACATCCGCCTGGTTCCAATTGTGGTGGACACATGCTTGAACCCTCAACCACTTCTCCACAGTACATCAGTTTCTCGTGGAGTGTTCAGGGGTGTGGCAAGCTCTAATGCGTCAAGAAATGGCCGATGCACAGGTTCATTTTGTCTCCTACCGCAAAGGCTGAAGCCCAAGCCCAGCGGCCTTCGATACATATCACACTCCAGCTCTGTTTGCAAAGTATTTGAGGTATCAAACAATGATGACTTTATGGACAAGGTGAGTCAAATTCAAGATTTCTTCAGATTTTATGTAATATTTATTTTTATTTCTTTTGTATCCCCATTGACACCATTTCTTTTTCTTTTTTTTTTTTGCACAGGTCATGAACAGCAATGTTCCTGTGATAGTCAATTTCCATGCGGATTGGTGCGATCCCTGCAAGATACTCACTCCTCAGTTACGGGCAATAGTTGAGAAGACAGAGGGTTTGGACCTAGCTATCATTGATGTTGAGGACAATGCAGAGCTTGTTCATACATTTGAAGTTAAAGCGGTGCCTGCAGTGCTTGCTATTAAACATGGAAGAGTCGTTGACAAGTTCATTGGCTTGCAAGATGCTGATCAAATTGAAGGCTTGGTGGCAAAGGTTGCAAAAATGGCTGCATCCAGCACTGAAGAAGAGGAAAAGTAATGTTAAAAACCAATGAGAAACTAAAATTAACATTTTTGTTGTGATTCTTGTAGCTTTTGAATAGAAAAATGTATGACCTGTTGTAAATCTTATCCTCCTCTTTAATGTGAATATAAGGTGCTATACCGAATATTTCTTGTGTTAGTGGGCACAGCTGTGCTGAAGACCTAGTGCAATTTTGTGAATGTCAATTCCCATTGTTTGAAGTTTATCTTTGTGCATATGATGTGATAATAAGCCATGAACATTCCTCTACAAAGAATTAGGGCCTTGAATATATCTTGTTAGGTTGTCTATGGGTTTAGGGAAGTTTTATGAAGACATTAACTCTACTTGTCAGGTACAATTACGAGCTACTTGTGGCCTTTTTATGATTAAAAATACTGCTAGGGAATAGTTTCAAGTAGTCCATGCACAAGTGTCTGTAGACTGTTGATCTAGTCATTCTGAACTCAGCTCAGTTTTGTGCAGTAAATTTTTTTAAATTCACATAGCTGTACTACCAATTTTATGTCATGGCAATATACAGAGTATTGAATTTTTCTTGCTAATTTCACCTTTAATTTGATATTACATTTGGTGTGAAATATTTCAACCATTCATTCGTCTGGAAGAAGTTCTGGATGTAGTAAAAAAAAATTGGTTCAATTTTACTTGGATGCCCATCTGTCAAACAAAGCTGAATTTTGACAATAATTTTGTGATTTTACTCTGTACTTAAAAGATGCCTGTCACCTCATGTAAATACTAATATCTTGTCTTACTGTATCCATTAACTGTCAAGATTGTTTTATAATTATTGTGTGATATCTGCTTGCCTTGATCCTTTATTTGTTTACTTTTTTGTCGTGGAAATATGTGTCTCTAATGAACTCTGCTGCTTTTTAACTATCACTCTTCTTTGAACTTTTTTTTTTCATGAAATTATTCATGCATACAGCAAGATTAAAAGGAAGAAAAAAAAATTTCTTCAGTGTTGTAGTGTGCTTCAAAATTGTTAGTGACAATTTCCTTGGGAAGTCCTCAATGGGCCGCTAAATTTCACAAGCCATGTATGGTGAATAAACGTATCAGAAAGAGCTAATCTTGTGTCTTTCCACTCTTTCTCTCGTTCACCGTTCTTTGGAGGAGGTGTCCGATGATATGAGGATAAAGATTACGAGTCACAGGTATATAAATAATATTTATTTAATGTTTTTCACATAAGATTACACCTTAAATTACTATATTTACACAGAATTTAAATAGACCCTACCATCACATTGGAGCACACTGAAATAGTGTTTATTTGTAGTTGGGGAATGACTACGGAAAGGGAGAGCAGCAAGTCACACTGCCCTTTTGCAATTTTATTTATTTTTTAGTCCTTTATTCAGTAAGAATTAAAAGCAATGCGTTCCTCTCACTTCTTTTGGTACAAAGGGGCTTCGACAAGCCATCCGTTCAGGCTAAAGAGACTCAGGGGACTTTGACTTCTATAAATCTTTTTGGGTCGCCAATCCGCGGCGCGAAGTTGAGCTTGACGGGGTTCTTGCCCTCCTCGCCCACGTTGAGGAAGGTGTTCCAGTCGAACAAGAAGTACAGCCCGTTGGGCCTGGCGGGGGGCAGCGTGTCCACGGGCGCCGCGATCTTAGGCCTGTCGCCATCCCCGCCGAACGAGGCTGCCAGGTCGTCCAGGTTGGCGGTCGGCGCCTCGGTGGTCGTGGAGGTGGTCGTCGTCGTGCTGGTGCTGGACGACATGGCGGGGGTCGACTCCGAAGCGGAGACGGCGTCCGCCACGCTCTCGCTGTCACTGACCGTGGTGGGGATCTCGGCCGCATTTTCGTCGTACGCTGTAACAGCAGTGTCGCTGCTGGACGATGAGGACGAGCTCGACGAGGACGACGAGCTTGACGATGACGAGCTGCTCGACGCGCTGCTGGCCGCCTGCTGGCGCTTCACTTCATTCTTGGCGGCGTCCAGGAACAGGCGCAGCTCCTCGCTGGACAGAGGGCTGGGTCCGTTGTCCTCCACCAGGCGGTGCTCTTCGTCCTGCTTCTGAGGCCGCCGGCGCCCCGACTGCTTCTTTTCCTTCTTCCTGAACCCGAACGAGGACGTGGTGGAGCTCGAGGGCGTGGTGGCGCTGGTCGGCGCCGTGGAGGCCACCAGGTCGGCGATGATGTCCACGGGGATAATGGCGGTGCCGTTGGGTCCGATGGGCAACACGCGGATGCTGGACAGCAGCTTGATGACCTTCTCGGCCTCGCGGCGGTCGTCCAGCTTCGCGGAGTGCGCCACGGGGTTGAACACGTGCTTCTTGCCCAGGCCGTCGATGCGTTTGCCGTTTCGCGGCGGCGCGGTCGACGATGACTGAGAGTTGCTCATCAGCCCGAGGTTGTCCAGCGCCTCCTTCATGTCGTCCGGCAGCGACAGGCTCTCCAGCACCGTCGCGTCCGCGGCGCGCTCGGGAAGCAGGCTGGCTGCGGTGGGCAGAGGCTCCTCGTTGCCAAGCTCGGCGTAGGACGTGTTGTCCGGGTCCGTTTCTGGCTCGGCAGGCACTACCGCGGGCGCGGCGTCCATGGCGGCGTCTACCGCAGCGTCCTCCACGGCGGCGCCCTGCATCGCTTTGGCACCACGTCGCGCCGTGGACAGGTCGTCCATGTTGATGTACTCGTCGGGGCGTGACACGATGCGAGCGGACTGGATGGCTGGAACCAGACCAAACGACGCCAGGAACTCTTGCATGTCCTCACTGACTTGGCCGGTGGGCGCGGGCGGGCCGTCGGGGCGCTGGGGAGCGAGGGGCAGGGGCTTGAACTGCACGTAGGAGCTGGGGTCGATGGCGGGCACCACGGGCTGAGTCGTGATGACCGGGCCCTGCGACGCCGGCGTCGGCGTCGCGCCGGGGGTGGGCAGTGGCGGCTCACCCTTGCCCGGCAGCAGCCCGATGGACATGAGGATCTCCTTCATCTCGGGCGTCAGCGAGTCGGCAGCGTTCGCAGCGTTGGGGTAGGGCAGCTCTGTGGTGGTCGTGGTGGTCGTGGTCGTGGTGGGAGCCAGAGTGCTGCGCTTCGGCGCAACACCCACGTTGATGGCGCCGGTCTTGAGGCCGATGGACGCCAGCAGTTCTTTGACATCGTCGCGCAGTACGGGGCGCATGGTGGTGGCGGGCAGCATGGCGTTCTTCACGTCGTGCAGCGAGGGCAGCGGGGTGCCGCGTGGCGGTGCGGGCCGCACTCCGGGCCGCGCCCCAGGCCCCTTCCGCTTGGTGTCCTTGGCCGGCTCAGCGGGTACGGGGCTCCATACTCCCGGCTTCTTGACGATGTCCGCGTCGTAGTCCGGCTTGTACTTGTTGGCAGCAATGGCCTTCTTGGTGCTGGTGGGCACGGCGGGCGACGGGGTCGTCCCTCGCCACGGCTTGACGGTGGGCTCGGTGTACACGGGCTTGTGGTTGCTGGGGATCACGGTGGGCTCTACCGTGCCTTCCGTTGGCGCCGCGGTGGTGGACGTCGTCGTGGAGGGCAAGGCCGTGGGCCTCCTCTGCCCCCTCCAAGGCCGCCCCGTGGATCCCTGTCGCCGCTTCTTGGTCGTGTAGTCCACGTCGTCCTCCTCGAGGGAGGAAGCGTCCGGCGCGGGGGTCGGGGTGGCCGGCGCGCGCCACCGCTGCTGCTGGTCCGTGTACTGGGGCCTCTTCCTCTCTGGCGCCTGCACTCGCTGACTCGGCGGGATGACAAAGACCTCCTGCGCGGGGGGCGGCGCGTCGCTCTCCAGGTCCTCGATCACTTTGTAGTCGGTGAGCGACGACGCGGGGGTGGCAGGGGGCGTGGTCGTGGGGGCAGGTGTGGCCGTGGGGCGGCGGCGTTGTGGCCGCGAAGACTTCCGCGGGGGCGGTCTGGTGGGGAATTCGTTGCTGCGATCAGAGGCAAATGGTTAGGAACAGTCGCACTTACCCGAGTTGAATGCCAGAGTCTCCAGGAACCCTAAGCCAGCTACGCACCCTGGTTCGTCGCCGATGATGTGCGTGAGCGGCGCCTTGGTGTACAGCTCCTTGATGTTGGTCTCGCTGAGGTTCGTGGCGCTGAACGGCAGCACCACCATGAGTTCCCTCGCGTGCTCGCCGCGTGCGTTGGCGTCTTGCCCGGCCGGCGTCGTGGCGCCTTCACTGGTGCTGGTCACGCCCCCCTCTGGCGTGGGCGTGGTCGTCTCCGTGGTGTACACCGAGTCCGGACCGTCGGTCTGCTCGCCGCTCGCCGACCAGGTCGTCGTCAGAGACGAGGACGTCGTCACGGCGTCCGCGATTTCCGTCGACGACTTGGTGATGTTCTCCAGAATGGCTAGGATGTCTCCCCGCGAGAGCCGCGGCAGCTTCGGGTGGCGGTCCAGGATCCGCTGCACCTCCGCGACGGTCTCCTCCGCGTCGACGGCGACGCCTCGCGACTGGTTCAGTACCTGCGCAAGGACACCCGGAGCGCGTCAACGTAGTGCGTCGAGTGAGATTCGTCGGGCTGGGCTCACCACTCTCACCTGCTCTACGGTACTGGACTGCTCGCCGCTGGAGACCAGCCCGTCGAAGTCAATGTCGTTCTCCTGGTCGCGCTTGGTGGCCGGCTGGTGGTTGGCTGGCGTCGCCTCGGTGCTGGTCGTGCTAGTGGATCGTGCGGGGACGCCCCTGGCGGCCGCGGGGTCAGGACCCGCACACACCAGCAGCGCCACCAGCAGCGGGCCAGCGGCCTCAAGGCGAACCATCTGCGGACAAACAAGTAGAACGTCAAACAGGATGCGCGCCGCACCGACGCCGAATCCGGACCGGCGGGAGCTGGGCGGCTCGCCGGACCAGGAGCTGTAAAACAAAAATCGGAATCCTCCATAACAGTGGACGCGCGGGCGTCGGCACGCCCTGAATGACGCCGCTACGCAACGCACTTTTTCTCCCCGCAGGAAGCACCAAAATAGTTCCGCGCCTCTCCCGGAGGCTGGCCTGCAGAGCCTGCAGCCGGCCCCGGAGACCCAGGCCGAGGACCATCAAGTTCCGGCGTTGACGGCACTTCCCCGCACTTGGCGCGGACTATGATGACTGCCGCCGGAAGAGCAAGAATTGAGTTCCGGAGGCCCGGAGCCCGGTCCGCGGGCCGGCCGGAGGGACGACAAGAAATGCATTATTACGCTAATGGCCACTGTCCCTCTACTCCGCCGAAGACGAGAAAGCTCCGCGGGTGGTTCGGGGAATTAACATGACATCACGGACGGCGGACCGCGGCGAGGGAGGCGATCGGCCATCGAAGTGGCCGTCGTCTCGGTCCGGCCGACCGTCGCGCCGTTCCGCGAGCGGTTACGAGGAAGGACGAGGCGCCCAGCTCGATGAGCACGCCGATGACGGCATAAAGGAAAGGGGTGGGAAAATGTGAACGCGTGGACTGGAGGGGGCATTGGTCAGCTGTTGACCATGAGGTGAGCGGGCGGCGGCGCGGTGGGCGGAGAAAGTGCTCTTAGAGGAGGAGGGAGGGGGGGGGGGTCAGGATGGGACGGACGCGGAGCGCGGAGGGGCCCAACTTGGACGCGCCAGCTTTGCTTTCCACGACGGCGGCCGGCCGGACTCGCCGGGTAGGTGGACAAGGGCAGTGACACGCACACACTCGTGCTCTCACACACACACACACGGTAGGCATATCGGCAGTCAGGCTTTTACTTTCCACTGGGCTGCGCCTTCCCGGCGAGGCCGCCAAACCACGCTCGAGTGGCGGTAATCCGGCGGTGATCCGGTGGCGCATATCGGCGTGCCGTTCGGAAGGACGTGGACACGGGTCTCGTCTCGCGGCCTCGCGGCGTGCGTCCAGCCGTCCAGCAAGCGTGCCGTCCTCTGGGAAACTCACACAGCGCACGTTCGACGCGAGGCCCATGGTATGACCTCCAGCGTCCACGACGAGTTCACTTACGAATCGGTCCCCGATGGGTGTTCACTGACCCCCGAACGACGGGTATAGGCCATCCTGCACTTCATCGACTGCGACGTGGCGCGTGCACCGAGCTCCTCGAAGCAGAGCGTCCGTCACGCCGTGCTGGCCGCGCGGCTGCCTGCATGGCTGGCCGCTGCCCTAACTGCGGGTGGGCGGCGAGCTCGTAACGTTACGCACCGCGTTACCTAACGCCCTCCACGGCCACTGCCCCGGACAATGTCATCCATTCGTCGATGCGCCGCTTGAAGAAGGCGCCCGGCCGGTGGCGGGGATTGAACCCCTGAACTCGTCTTTCACGCTTGAGTACGCGCCAGCGCCATCGTTGGGCAACCTCCGCTGCTTTTTCGAGACCATAATGCATGCGGCGCGGCCCGACCCAGATTATCGAATGGATTCATGCAGGAAGGTCGCATAAAACCCACTGCACCGGCGCGTGTTTGTGTGAGTGAGTGTCTGTGTGTGTGTCTGTGTCGCTAATGATTCCTCAAGGAGAACAAGCGAGACAGCGTATGCCTGACATGGGTGCGGCGAAGAAAGTCGTCGCGGGGCGCGACGGCCCGCAACGCGCAGCGGGGCCGCCAGGGGCCGCTACCTGCGCTGCGTTCGGTTTTCCTTTCCTCACGAGTCGATTCCCGCGCGCGAGGATTTCAAGGGACTTGGTGTAAAAAAAAAAAAAAAAAAAAAAGCTCCAGGGTGGCAAATTAGAAATGGCTGCCGTACCTCTTTTGCCGTTTTGCTCGTTTTCCAAGTAATGTGCTAAGCCGCCGACTGCGGACCATAGCAATTGCAGTGTACAGCCCGCGGCGGCGTCCTAGTGGTGTCCTCGGGACATTCCGGGGGACGCAAGACGCAGCCTCCGTGGCGGTGGTCTTCAAGTGTTTGACGGCTCGGCGCGAACGCAGCCTCAAGCAGTAGGCCACCAGCCCACCCGGTTCACCTCAGCCGCCGCGCCGCGGCTCGGAGCCTCCGGCCCGGTCCGACCTGGACCCTGCTGGGCTGGGCCCCCCACCAAACGTTTCGTATGTGGCGACAAAAAGGCAGGCGAAGCATAAGGCGCGGCCGGGCGAGTACGCACCGCGGGTCGCGGGGCCCGCGAGGCGAGCCTGCGCGAAGGGGTAAACACTTCCAGAAATCGTGTACAGACTACTCGGTATTACGCTGTATTACGGTGGTATTACACGTGTAATACGGCATAGAAATGCTAAATTTTGCCACATTTGACCCTGAGATGGTATTACAAATACGTGTATTACGCGTAATACACAGCTTTTTTGTACAGGGCATTACGAAAGTGTTTACCCCCTCGAGCCTGCGTCTGTCGCCTGCCTACCTCACGCGTGACAGAAGCGCCAGGCGGCTGCAGCGGGGCGCCGCGGTGACACCGCAGAGGCCCTGGGTCTGCGTGCGTCTGCGTCCCGGTTCCGTGCCACTAACAGCAGGACACCGCTGTGCGTTGCCGTTGCCGAAGGAGTAGTACAGAAACTGCCGCTCCCCGTGGAGGTAGGCCGCCGGTCCGCAGAGCGCACGACAGGCCCAGAATGAGGTCGCACCTGTGCAGCACCGGTGCCACTCGTCGACCTTGGCCCTGGAGTCGTTTTCGTGCGTTGTTGTGGCGTTGTTTTTTTGTTTGTTTTTTTCATCAAAACTTTTTTATTTTATTTTAACGGTGACATGGACGTCTACGGTACCTTTCGAAGGCAGTGCCTAGCGTTGAGCAAGTGTCCTTCTGAGAAAATGAACGCCAGTCAATGTCCCCTCGTCTCACTGACACCGACACGTACTACATCAAACAAGCTTGCCTAATTCGCCGCTTTCACGACAGCCGCGGGTGCTGCTGCATGCTGCTGCATGCTGCTGCATGCTGCTGACGCACTCGTTGACCTGGAAACGGAACGGACAGCATACGTGTCCGCGGAAACGGCCGGCCGTGCGGGATGCGGCCCGGGGCGCCTCCCGAACAATGATTGCAGCGGCGGCCCCGGAGGCCGGGCAGCACGCCGAGCACGCCGTCGAGTCCACCGCCGCCGCTGAGTCTGGCCGGCGTCGCCGCCCAACGCGCGCGCGAGGACAAAGCCATTTCTAGCGGTAACTTATGACCGGCCTCTTTCTACCGGGACCAATAGTACACGCCTGCCGGAGGACGACGACGGAGACGTCAACGGAGCACCTCGCGGGAAAGAGAGGGCCGTACAACCAAGGAGGTCACACACACGCCACACACACGCACCGCGC
This sequence comes from Stenchaetothrips biformis, assembly GCA_030522485.1. Taxonomy (NCBI): domain Eukaryota; kingdom Metazoa; phylum Arthropoda; class Insecta; order Thysanoptera; family Thripidae; genus Stenchaetothrips; species Stenchaetothrips biformis. Next base: position 10,930,094 of record CM060092.1, on the reverse strand, counting down.
GACGCGCTGTTGTGCGTTGCGCTTCTTACGCTACCATCTTCAAATCTGGCACGGCGTGCGTACTCACGCACCTGTCCGTCGAGGACACGCATGCAAATCATCCTTCATCTCGCTGTCGCGGCCCGCCAGGGGGGGTTCCATTCGCCCAGGTGACACAACTGTGGCTCCGCGACGCGGCGACGCCGCCACCCAGTCCGCGCCGATCCCCGAATCTATTTCGGCGGCCCGGCCCCGACAGCTGATGACTCTGACAGCGCGGCGTTTTCGCCGACGCGATTTCCCGCCTCCGTAACGTGGGCGCCCTGCTGTGGAGGGTGCGGCCCCCTGAAGGAACAGTCACTGTCCAAAGTCGCGTGCGCCGTGCACCGTGCGCGTGCCGACGGAGAGATCCGCGGGCATTTCCTCCGAGCAGGCAGGCAGGATTTCGACAAAGCGACCGGTGCCGCCTGGTCTGCATGCTGCGTTGCCCGCGTTGCGGCGCAGCCTCCCCACGGGGGCGTTGGCCAACGCGGCGTGCAGCGCGCGTCTCGCCGAACGGAACCCGCGCGACTCGGCGGTGCATACTGTACTGTACCGTGTAGTTCTGGACATTGTGCCACGGCGCCGTCAGCAGCACAGCGGCGGAAACAGAACGCGGTCCGGATCCTGCTGCAATAATCCGCAGGGCGGCGCGCCTGCGCCTGGTTGCTCGTGGCGCCATAATTAAAACCAAAACCGCGGGGCTGGCCGCTCGTTTGGGCGCTGGGCTTACGGTGTGCTGCGAAGCAGTGCGCGGCAAGGCGCGGGGGATGCCGAGCCGTTGAGACATGGCAAAGCCGACCCTGCCATTGTCAAACGGGCAGCAATCACTTCCCCAGCCGCTATCGGCGGGAGTATCGGAAACTGATTGCCGCGTCCGGCGGTCCAGCAGGCAGTGCGGCTGACGAATTTCCCGGGCGGCATTATGCCACAAAAGAGGAGGGCGTCGCCGCGTCAAAAAAAAAAAAAAAAAAAAAAAAAAAAGAAGCGGTTGCAGACTGGACAGCTGCTGCACGAGTAGTCGCAGAGCAATTGACACAGATAAGTCGGACTGGGCTTCGCGCGGCCGGGCCTTCTCCTTCGAGGCCTTCTAGGGAATGACGATGACGGGGCGATGGGAGCAGGGGATCTCTGATGATAAGGGTGATGCAATGCAGGCTGGCCGCCGAGCACGCCGTGGCTGGCACTGCACTTCGCACGGCGGGGGCGCGCGCACGCACGCACGCGGCGGACTGCAGCTGAGCGCGCGAAAAGGGCTACATCGTGCACCCATCAACGTCGCCCTCGCAGGCTCACTAACTGCGAACGCTGATTTTGTCGCTCTGTCCCTCTCGCGCTCATGGGCCGCGCAGAGACCCAGTGACGACACAAAGCGAACGCTTTGCAGCGTGTGTTTGCGTTTTTTTTTTGCGGACTGTCATCACTGCTTGCACGGCGGAGGCGTTTTGTTGGCTCTGCCGCGGGTCCTATGGCACTTGCACTCCCATAGACGGGCTCACTCAGGCGCGTGCACCGCGCACGCCCACCGCCACGATGCCCCCCGTAGTGGCGTAAGTGCGCGCAAGAGGACGCTGCCCGGTTCCTTGACGCCGGCACTGCGCAAGTAGAGAAAGGGGCGGCGTACGGACGACACACTGGTTCCGAACAGGCCTCCCGTCGCTCTGTCTCTCTCGCACCCATGAGACACGTTCGGAGTCGGCCTGCTGCAGACGACACGCCGCGGCCGACACCGAGGCCGCCTTTGGCGCCTGGAATTTGGCGCTCGCGGGCAAGGCGTCACCTCGCAGACTGATTCCGAGAGTCGTTCCTTCGCTTCGTCTTTCTCGCACCTATACGAGACGCCCCGTGAGTGCGAGAGAGACAGAGCAACGACACCGACTCTCAGTCAGCTGCACCGATTCGGTCCACCGATTTGCATACAGGACCTTGCCCCATCGACGGCGGCAGCCGGCAGCCCCTGATGACCTTTTTCTTGGCCGCTGGTCAACGTGGGGCTGCGGCTCCTCGTGCAGTCACTAGAAAGTCACTCTATTAACCCTCTTGCCATGGGCGGCGATCGAATGACGCACTCTGTGCCGTAATCTAGTCTAATCCGCCGTGTGAGGTGCAGCAGCTGAGCATCAATCAAGTATGGTCACTCCCCCGGGTTCGATTCCCTGCGCCGGCTGGTAGTTTTTCGACGCGGGCGGGCCGACGCTGACAACCTCGCCTCACCCTGCAATTGCCTCACCGCCTCACCTTCATGATGGATGGCTGGATGGCTCCGTACTCCGGGGCTCGCCGGGCGGGGCGCACCGCGCACCCAGAGGGCGGCGCCGGTCCAGCACCACTTGCACTTTCTGCCCAGCTGCCCAACGACAGGTGACACTCTGCAGCACGTACACTAACACACACACACACACACGGCTGCGGTGCCCGTTAGTCACCGTTACAGTTGTAGGACACTGGCTCGGCGGCGTCGCGAGCACGCTGGCGGCGCTGACGGCGCGGATGGCGTCGTGGGCGGACGGCGCGTGTCTGGAGCGCGGCGGTCTGTTTGGCGGACGACGGCGCCGTGTCGGCACTGGGTCGGTAGGGCTGGCTGAGACGGGCCGACGCCGCCGGGACCAGCGCCGGGGCAGGCGGGCCTGGTGGGGCAGGGCCTGGTGGGGCACGGCCTGGTGGGGCACGGCCTGGTGGGGCACAAACCGGGCCGGGGGAAGGGGCACGGGGCACGGGCGCCAGGGGAAATGCGGCTTTCTTCCTCTCCTTCCTTTCCTCGCCCGGATCAGGTGGTAAAGGGGGAAGGGGGGCTGACCAAGTGGCCGGGCTGGCGGGCTACCGACGGGGCCACGCGGCACGCGGTGGAGCGGCGGCCAGCGGTGGCAAGGACGGCCGACGACCCTGCAGGCGAGTGCTGCAGTGCACGCAGTGTACTCGTCAACAGTGCGGTGCCGCGTCCAGCCTGACGGCAGTGACGGTGACCGCGGCGTGGCGGGCGGACGCGGGGCGACCACCTCACGCAGTCCCTTTCAAGAAATGGGCCCGCTGCAGGTATGAAAGGCATCGACATGCAAACCCCCACCAATAACCAGCCAATAATCCCTCGGTGGCGAGTGGCCAGCGCGGGGCGCAGCCTCCAGGCCGGCCTTCTCCGAAGGGAGACCTGAACGCGCTTCGGCGCAAGGAGCTGGCTTCGGAATTTTCCGAGCCGAACGACACATTCGGCGGTGTCGTGATTTTATAGCCAAACGTTGGAGCTCGAGTGTGGTGTGTTCCTTCCTGTACTGCAGTTCCTACCGGAAGCCAGGACGCCGCTGATTTCGGTTTCTCCGGCGTCACGACGGTGTCAGTGACGCGGCGTCACGTCGGTGTCAGCAGTCACGACCGACGCGGCGGAGGGCGGCGAGACGCGCCTCGCCGCGATCACTGCCATCCCAATCACTCGCTTTATTGCGGGTGACGCGTCGTTCGCCTCTCGCTGGATTGCGCGGCCGACCGATTCAGAGACGTGCGGTCGCTCTGTCTCCGTCGCACTCGAGGGGTGCCCGGCGGCAAGTGGGAATGAGCCTTCGGAGTCACCCTGCTGGGAGGCGGCCCGAGTCGCGCCCGCCCCCGCGCCGCCCCCGCGCCGGGACCGCCACGCCACAACACCGCCTTTCGGAAGCGGCTGTGAACGTGAACGCACGGGCGCGGCTTGCGGTTAGGCTCGACCCGACCCACCGCAATCCTGCGTTCGGGAACGCGTTTCGGAACACGCCAAAACAAAGCTCAAAGTCAAGAGGAGGAGGAGGAGGACACAGGAAAATTGGAAAATGGTCCTGCTTTCGTGACCGACCCCAGCAGGTCGCCAGGTCGCCCCCGACTCCCAGGGCTGCTCCGGAGGTCCGCGTGCCGCTGAGGGTTTATGGTCTTTCTGCAAACACGTGGCTCTAACAGCACTCTTCGCACGGTCTGCTCACAGACCCCGTCCCGTTGATATCAGCTGAGCCTCCTGGGCCCGTCCAAAAAAACTGGACGAAGAGACGATCCTTCGAGAAATTTCCTTGCAACACTTGTGGTTCCGGGTGGGAGGCGGAGGGCGGAGGGAAAGGGGCGGGGTCGGCGAGTGCGTTCGGCTCTCTTCGGCTGCCACGTTCGGATTCGGGCCGTTCGGCTCGTTGCTCGCTTGGGTCTTCCCTCTGGCCGCACGGCCTGGGCCAGCCGCTGCCGCCCGCTGCCGCCCGCTGCTGCCTGCTGCTACTGCTGCCGCACTGCCGTCGGCCTGGCGACGCCAGGCGATGCCTCCTCGGGCAAGGGCCCGGCCCGGCCCGGCCCGGCCCGGCAGGCCATTGTTTAGACTGCCCCTCGCCGCCACCCCCACCCCTCCCTCCCTCCGGCGTGGATGGTGGGTGTTGTTGTGGTTGTGTGTGTTGTCGATGTCCACTGGCGGAGGCAGGAGACAGTTCGTGTGCCCGGCTCCCCGTCAACCCACCGTGTTCGGAATCTAGTTTTCGTTTAGTTCTCTTCCAAAATCCGCGCATGTGGATGGCTTTGAGATAAGTCTCACGGGGATGTTCGATGAGATTTCTAAACACGCTGGTGCTGGAAGTGTCTAGTCCTCGCCGATTGCGGTCAATGCCGGTAAGTCAAATTGTCTCTCGGTGATATTTGCAATTTTAAAAGGAGTTCGGTGGCCGAGGCTATAATTTCGTACTCTGCGAACCACACGTTAGCTGCAGCTAGCAGTTTCGTTGCCATGGGCTAGGCGCACCGACATTTTCGTGCAGTCTCAACTTCTTGTGGAGCTGAGGATTCTTTATCTGTAAACTGTCTTCTGTTACAGGTGCCCATGTAATTTAGAGGCCAGCACAGAGTTGTCACAATTTCAGACACGATGCCTCTTTCCCGTTTGCTTGAGGAGTTTGTGGTCCGTGATTTGAATTGTAATATAGTTAAAGATACATCACAAGACACAAGTGTTCCAATCATAGATATTAGCAGTGATGATGAGGATTCAGGTCTTGAGTTAAATTCTTGTAAAGAGACAAATCCTCAAATTTTTGATGTTGACTCATCATCTCCTGCTAAAGAAACATCCCCACAAAACTCTCCCTTACCCCATAGTGTAGAACCACCTTCAAATGTGTCTTGTCACAGTGTGAGGAAACCTGACGACATTAGTAACAATATTAGCTCTCCCAATGCTGCTTTTTTGTTAAATTCTCTTCCAAGCTTATCTGAACTTTCTAGTTTAGGGGTGAAAAATGTGTTGGCTTCCTTTTTAAATTACAAACCAAGTGCAGAATTGCCCACTGCTTCTGTGGAAAATGTGGCTGCCTCTGAATTGTCTCTATCAACGAGTACTGAGTCTTATATAGACCTTGAGTTGTCAAAAACGGAAGAACTTGAAATCCTTCAAGAACATTCTCTATCCTCGCTGGACTCTGGAATAACTGTTCCCTCTCCTGAAACTGAAGCAATTTTATTGCACGAGTCTGAGCAGTTGAAGCCCTCTGAATTATCATCTAGGTCTAGTTCAACCTATGCTTCCTTCTTTGATTACAACAAATGTCACAAAGGTACAACATTTGAGGCTGAACATCTGGAATCTGATGCACAAGATTCTGTGGCAACACTTGAGTTAAAAGATTTGGGAACGTGCCCTGCTCCCACTTGTGAAACTCCAGACTTAGCAGCTGTCACTATACCACCATCACCTCCAGCCTGTCGGCTCTTGGGAAAAGCAGATGAAGAACCTGTGGTGCCTGGATCTGAGTTGACCCTTCTCCCAACAAGTTCCACTTTGCAGCCCTTCGATGATGATGAAGTCCAAATTGAGAGGATTGTGACTGCACACTCAGCTGTTCCATTCCAAGAATCTGCTGAAAACGCTGAGGGTTTATCATTTTCAACTGGTGACTTTATTCTGGATGAAGTTTTGCCCTTGCTTCTTGAAGCAGAGGCAGCCTGTTCCGTTGATACTGATCCAGTTATTGAAGGTCACTCCGTTTATACTGAGCCAGTTGAAGATCACTCTGTTGATACTGATCCAGTTGTAGAAGATCGCTCTATTGGTACTGATCCAGTTCATTGCCCCGTTGATGCTGACCCAGCTATAATAGATCACTCTGTTGATACTGACCTAATTATAGAAGACCACTCTGCACCAACTAGTGCAGATACTTTTCAGGATGGAACACAACCAAAGTATTTGTCTTTTTATCGTTGTTATTTTAAGGAATGGACTAGAATTCCATGCATTGTGGATGTTAATTTTTTTTCAGGCCATCATGGGCGGTGCCCTGGGTTAGTACCGATGATGCTGAGAATGCAGACAACAATGATCCAGAATGGGATCTCATGAGGAAGTTGGAAACGGATGAGGAACGGTACCGAGTGGTGAGAGAGCAGTGGCGGCAGATGACCATCCCTGATCCAAGAAGAAACCTCACATGTCATAATTTTCGGAGAAAATCTTCTCGGGTATGTTGATAAAGATTTTTTTGTTTTTATTATCTTATCTTATTTAAAAAAAAAAATTTCCTCTTTTAGTCTGGAACATCACACAAATTTAACTCTGTTGATAATCGAGGACAGACTAGGAAGAGAGCCAGATCGCAAGATGACTGTAGTGATGTTGATTATCATCCAAGCAAGCGAAGGAGAACTTATTCATGTGTCCAGATGTTTGATAACAAAATCAATAATTTGCATCAACAACTGAATAAGGACTTGGAAGGAGTTCATGCTGAACATGAAAGGAAGCTGTTTGCCTTAAGTGACCGTCAACAGCAACAACAGCAAAGCCTTATGAATTCCACTGCACCATACCATATTGTCAGAAGACAAATAGATGACTTGACCTACCGTCAGGAGAGAGTAAGTATAAGTTGTTATTGCTTGCCAAATGCTGCTTAAATCTCTTTCAAGTTATATTAATTATTATTTTATTTTGTCTTATTTTAATTGCAGGAAGTTGATGGACTCCAGGCTAAATTTAATGATCAGGTTCATCTTGTGAAAAGAGACATAATGGAAACCATTAACATTCTCCAGAATGCCAGCCAGGAAATTCTGGCTTTCAATCAATTCTACACTGATTTAGGTGACTCTGATGACAATGATCACTGCAATATTTCAGAGGAAGAGTTGCAGCAATTTGAAGAAACAGAACAGATGTTTGAAGCATTTGATCAGATCTATACTGGTTAGCCCAGTTGTCCTTTGACTTCACCACTAATCAGTATTGTCTTCAATTTGAAGACAACATCCTGTTATTTGGCTGGTGTCTTTGCTTTTCTTTTTGTCAATGTTAGTTTATGATTAATGTTTCTTTAGTCTTCTTTTCTGAAAACTACTGAGTCTGTTTCTCATTAGTTCATGCTATGGATGCAGCTTGGTGTCTTAGTTGAGTATAATAGACTGTAATATTTTCTCACTCAAGGTATTCTCAGTTTGAAGGCTGTGATACTTTTTGCCATTCATGTGTACCTGTGTAGCAATGGTAAGGTTTGACAATAGATAGTAATTTTTTGTCTGGTTATAAAAATATAAATTACATCTTTTACTCAAATTTTTCTCAAACTTTTTGGCCAAATCTTTACTGTGTTCAATTTTATGTATTAAGATTGCTCGTATTATAGATTACTACTTTGTTTTGTATTGTAGTACGATTCCGGTTTACTATACAGTGGGTTGCGGTGACGGTTTGAAGTTCCTTCATTCTTAAATTTACCTAGATCGGTTATTGTACAAATGTTTTGGAATCTGTCTAAAGATTTATTTCTTCTTTGATGAGCCCATCGTGGCATTTTTTGTTTTTATGCTAGGTATTTTTATTGTTTTTATTTTCCAGCCTATTTATGTTACCAAGTTAAACATGATGTTGTGCAGTTTTAAAATACCTGTACAGTTATGAACATGTTTATATATGTAGATTTATATTTACTAGTTTTAGCCATCTCATTGATTCACAGCTGATCAAAATTTTCAGAATGTTAAGTTTGCCAAAGTTAGTCATTATTTTATCTTCTTGATAATCCTTTTTGGAATTGATATTATATTGTATCTAAACCGCTTTGGTATGAGCAATGCTGAATATGAATTTCTTAGTCTCATGAAACATTTAATCATGATCAGTCAATAAATTGTTCAATTGAGTTCGTATTGTTGAAGAGGTCTTCCCTTTGAGTAATGGTCATCTTCCCCCACACATCTGGTGCTTTCCTCAAACCCAAAGCAAAAGAAAAAAATCGTGGGTAAAATTGTGAAAATGACATGGCAGCAGCTATGACTACAGTTGAGGAAGTGTGGATGAAATTTGACATTCATTCCTTTCTGTGCTTAGTGCACATCTCTTTTATTTTAACTAATTGTTACTACAGAAATGGGTAGAGATGATCCATATAAACTACATTTAAAATTTCACAATGTTATTCTTGGGACTAGAGCTTGGTGCCTTGAAAAACAAAACAGCACTTAAAATATTTTGTTCAAATCATAATCAGCCCATAATTTAGTAACCAAACATTCTGTTAGCCCTTCAGCAGGGAAGCTAACTCATTGACGATGCTGCGCTGTTCATACATATAAGCTTGACATTCCCACACCATGTTAACTAGTTTCTCGTCATTTCTTTCATTAATGTCAATCTCTTCACTCATTTTAGGTGAAAATCGGTAATACGGAACTCCTATCATTGAACACCAAGATCGTGCTCTATCTACCACTCGTCCCGAGCTCTGTGTAGCCTGTGGACAGCATGAATAATAAATTTTCTGCAGGTGCCTCACTGACAGGATTCACAAATTAAATATTACTCACTTGATCAATTATGAGAGTGCCCAATTGGGCAATCCCAAATACCAATTTAGTGGCACCCAAAAAGCTGTCTGGTCTTGTCACATCAATTTCTTTGAGCTTGAGGAGAAAAATTAAGGCAATAATTAGAGTTCAGATATGACATAATGCAATGAAAAAGGACTTTAAAAACTACTGTCTATTAGCATACTTACCTCAGTGACAGGAATTTCTCCCGTTCCCAGAGATACCACTAATGTAGTGGGTACCATTTCATACTGAGAATCCATTGCTTTCATCGCCAAATTATACTCATGAATTTCTGTTAAGCAGTCTAAAGTAGGGTTATTTGCAATCAGTCCACCATCTAAAAATCGACCGAAGGCACTGTAAAGAAAAAGTTGGTAGTAAATTTTTAAAATATCAACAAAACTTAAAAGAAGAAGAAAAAAAAAACAAAAAAACTGTTTAACCAAATTAATTGAATGGAGACAAACCTGAAATATGTTGGGGCAGCACCAGAAGCTCGAGCTGCCCTCCACATTAACTGCTCCTGAAAATGAGTTGGCTTCACAAATTTACAATTTGCATATTCATCCTTTCCTAAAATTTCACTAGGAGAAGTGTAGTTTCTAAAAATGTGTAGGTCCACAGGCTTCCTATCTGCTAGTAAACCTGTTATTATTAATCTGCAAAACAAAGATTAGTCTCTCTGGTAAATAATTTTTTTTTATAGAAATTGAGAGAATAAGTTCAGTTTTAAAAAAGGCAATTTATTTTGGTTTTCTTACTTTGGATGACTAACATCAGCCATGACGGTGTCAGGACCATAACATTCTCTCAGGAATTGCTCAAGCGGTTCATTGGCATAAGGCCGTTTGCCAACAAATGTGATATCTTTCATTCGGAAATATAAACAAAGACACTCATGTAATGATTTTCCTAGAAGAGAATGATGAAAATGACCAAATCAAATACTCTGTAGACTAAAGAATGTTACAATATAACCAATCTAAACACATCCCGGAGAACTTACCTACGGCTAAACCTAATGCAAGGATACCACCAGTAGAAGTGCCCGACACCCAGTCAAAGCAGTGCAAAATGGGTTTCCCTACAGCTCTCTCTAAATCCATAAGCATGACAATAAGAAGAATTCCTCTAATACCTCCACCATCCAGACACAATGCGTGACAACGTTTTCTTTTCCTACTGAAAAGAAAATACATTTTACTTTTCTTTGTTTTATCCACAAAAAATGACACTTTGTGTCAGGTAGAAGTTACAAACCTTCCGCTATTGTGTGATGCCAAATCCATTGCATAAGTTGACAGCATTTGATCCAGAGCATCTCTAGTGCAGCCCACAGGGGGTGAAGGAGGAGGTGTACCATTTAAGTTGCCATCATGAGCACAACCTGCAGAGCAGCCTTCTGTGTCTTTGGTACAACGCTCAGCTCCAACTGCATGAAGAATGTACAGCATTTTATTTGCCTCAGCCGAGCCATCAGCAGGCACTATATGCCTTGCTGTTGCTCCACTGTGGTTTCTGAAAACAAATATGGTTCATCAATATTCTAACCACAGTCTTCTCACAAAGAATCACCTTCAACAACCACATTACAACATACCATTCTCCTAGGATTCAGACAGTAAATATTGACTTCATTTACTTACTTGTACTGTAGATCAGCACCAAAAACAATTAATGCTTGAATTATAGGCACAGTGAGCTTTAAAACAGCTAAGTGAAGAGGAGTGTTGCCGTCACTATCACCAATGTTCATATCCGCTCCACGACACAACAGTGCCATCACACATTCCAGTCTGTTCCTCAGTACCTGAGAAAAACACAAGACATATCTGAAATTTCTTTTCACGCCTTTCTTAATAGGGCTAAAATTTGAAATTCTATTCTCCACTGTTAACTTGCTCATACCATGATATGTAATGCCGATCTTCCATCGAAGTTAAGGGCGTTAATGTGACAGTTCATGTCTAGCAAAGAATCAATAACTTGTCGAGAACATGACCAATGTAATGGTGTGCCACCATACTTCATATCTTGGGCGTAGAGTTTGTGAGAATTCTCCTCCATAAAATTTCCTACATTGCCAGCTTGTCTGGAAGTTCTATGTGAATCCAGTAAATTTCCAGTATCAGCTGATATGTTGCAATCAGCACCCGCCAACAGGAGAGCTTTCACACACTCTGGTTTGTCTGCTAAACAAGCCATGTGGAGGGGAGTGTGGCCCTTGGAATTGCGGTAGTTTAAACATTTAATCCTGTCTGTTGGTGTCAAAGCCTGCAAACATAGCTCACTTTAAATTTGGATGTTCAAAGTTAAACCATGGCATAGAAAAGAACAATCCTTACAGAAATGACATCTTTGTTAGTACTGGCTGCGTAGTGGAAGACAGAGTTCGCCTCATGGTCCAAATGTTCCAGAGATGCATTTTTTGAAACGAGCACTTTAATAGTGAGGAGATTTTGAGCCTGGATGGCTACAAGCAGTGGCGAGACACCAGTGTTGGGGTCAGAGGAGTTCATAAATCTGAGACAGAGAAAAGAAAAAGATTACTGGTAACTGGAAAATAAAGTAACAAATTCCTTTCAACGCAAGTGATATCTAAATACTTACACTGAGATTTTTTCAGAATTAAATGTAGCGTGTAAATCAAAATATGCTGCCAGATGGGCAACACTCCATCCAGGGTTAAGCACCATCGCATCGCACATTTTTTGTAGCATAGCTGGGTAACATGTCTGAAAATAAAAATGGTAGTCTTGTCACTTCCACTCCCTACTGCAGTAGGCGGAAAATGTTGAATGATTTATCTACCTCTTTAGCCACATCTGCAATCACTGGAATTTTGTCTTTCAGCTGAATAAACTTATTTTCAGCACTTTCCAAATTGTCTGACCGAAACAAGCTGCAACAAGGAAAGCATAAATTGAAAAATTATGTTATCTGCTCTTGCCCTACGATGAAGACAAGGCACTTTGCAGAAACTAACCTGAATGCCTTATTCATTGACTCAGTTGTCGGTCGATTCATCACAATTTCAAATTTATTGTCTGTTGGTCCAAACAGAACGATGCCATCCTCTCTGCACCTGACAACACGGTGACTGTAGCGGTCCTGTCTTACTTCCAAGACTTTGTTGGGGTTAGGGTCAGAATTGAGAATAGACCTCAGGATACCCGCAGCCCCGCCGGGGGCAAGCATGTCGAGCCACCCCGACATTTTGAAAACCGTGTCCCAACTTGGTCACCAGAAGATATTCATAGTTTGAATCTGTGGGCAGTTTAAAAACATGGCAGACAATCAGATTTAGGCGATCAGAATCACACTTTTACCAGATTTATCAACTTCAGGAGGCAGAAACGCCTCAGTCTCCACTCAAAAAACTGCGTTTATCAATATCTACTGGGATATTACAGAGCTGTGAAGTCGTTTTATGTTATAACTTACCAGTCTAAACATGAGTTTGCTGATCACCTGCAGAAACGTCAAAAAACAAGCAGGCAGCTCACAGCTGGTGGTTCGTGGCGGGAAGGGCGGGGGGCGTGGGCAGGGGCGGGGGGTGGGCAGTTGGAGGGGGACGACTGCCTTAACGCATCTCACACCCCTTTCCCCCATTCCCCTCAACGCCCACTTTTCAGCCCCGTGCCTTTTTAAAAACATTGATGCGCTTTCTTCGTAAGTTACTGACAATGAAACTGAAGTTATAACCAAAGCCATGGAGACATACTGAGGCAGGGAGTCGCAAGGTCTGGTGACATGGGACACTTCTTCGCCACCGGACGGGTTTTGGGTGCACCGATCGGTATGGTTATGGTACCCACGTAATCCTGAAGAATCAAGGATCGACGACATTTAATTTTTTTGATCGAAATAGGCCTCCGAACTAGGCTGGACCCGGAGATAGCCTGAATCGCTAGGTCTCGAGAGATTGTGGGAGTGAGATAGACAGCTATGGCGACTTTTTTTACCCTCTGTACGGCTACACCGCGGTGCCTTCGGGGTTGACGAATGTTTTTATGATAACACGTAATGCTCCAGAAGAACGACGTTTGGTCTGATTTTCTAAAAACAACTTAATTCAAATTCTCAATGGTTGGACTATCGGACCTCTCTCTCGCACGATCGCTCGAGACCTAGTACCGCCGAGCGCCTCCTTGCGACTCCCTAGCTTCTGCCAAAGCCAACGGTCGAGCCATTTTTATCAGCCACAAAGGCAGCACTAGGTAGCAACCATGGGGCATTCCCCTGGCCGTGAGGGAGCCAGCGACGAAACGCTGTGTGGCATCAGTGTACACAGCTGACGGGCGCCTTGAGGGGCACCTTGGCGAGCCCCGCGCCACCTTGCGCTGCCCGCGGCTTTGGCGGTTTCGGCAGGCGCCAATAATAGGGAGGGCCTGCACTGCACTCGGCAGTGGAACGCGTGGGTGCGCGTTTACAAACAAGCCTCTGGGCTCGGACTGCGGGCCAGCCGCACCTCATTAAGGGCCGCGCGAGTAACGTGCTCGCGTAAACACAGTAAACACCCTCCACAACGGCAACCGGACGGTGTATCCGTCGCTCTGTCCCTCTCCCACCCTTCGGAACGTCTCGTGGGTGCGAGAGGGACACAGCGACGAGACAACGGTTCGGAATGAGCCGCTGCTGCAGCATCTCCTCCGAGGCTCGTTATCCGCCCCGCGAGAGGCCGAGCGCTCCGCAGAGTCAGGTCCTCGACGCCGTGCTGGGCGGACGGGCCGCGGACCGCCAACATGCTGCTGCCCCAGTGGGTGGTGTCCGTGTACCTGTCCGCCGCCTCGCTACCTCCCCAGGACCGCGACGCCGGCGCCGCTGCGTGGCCACCCGCCCCCGTCCCCGTCGTCCTGCTGCAGCTACCTGCCGTCTACGGGGCGTCTTCGTCCACCCTATCAGCCTCGGCCGGATCAGGAGCCAACGCATGTGGGGGCAGCCCGGCGCTCTGGGGGCTGCAAGCCGCGCACCCCGTGGACCAAGCAGCACCGCGGCATCGATCGCCAACGACACTGCCGCCATCCCCGGGAACTGAAACCCCTCCCACGGCGACTTCACCGCAGGCAGCCACCCTGGGCCGCTTGCGCGCCGAGAGGACTAGAGGCGGGCCCTCCTACGCGGTGGTCGCCGACGAAGACAACGACTTCCCTCCGTTGCGGGAGGTGCCTGAGGTCCGCGATGACGACGCGGTGGTGTCGGCGACGACGCCGCCGCTGCTGTGGACGCCGGAAGCGGCACGGGGCGGCGCCGACCACCCTAACGATATCCGGTGAGTTGAGTGACACCGTATCACGCCCGCTAAACGCAAGTGTGTGCATGGCACTCAGTTTGAAATGTGTGTCATGCACACACTTGCGTTTACAGACCGGCCCGAGCAAGTGCCTTGCAGCGAGCAGCGCGAAAATCAAGTGCAGGGTGCAGCACCAGATAGTGCGTTTTTTACTACGTCCAGTTTTTAACTGCGCCTCGTCGGTCGGGAGCGTCGGCCATGCGGAGCCGCGAAGCAGGCAAAGCAGGCGGGGGCGCCTGTATCACCGCCTTCGCCGTCACGCGGCTTCCTGGCTCCTATGCTCTCCGCTCGGCAGCCGATACTGAAATCCCCGAGTCATGCGATGCGGGCCTGGCGGGTCACGTCTTTGTTTACCGGCCGTGAGGCAAACCAAGGCAAGGACCCCAGGCTGGCTATCCTATCGGTTTCGGCAGGAGGTTCTAAACAACGCAATGCGCACGCAGACGGCGATGACCCACTCAGCGCGCCTGCGAACCGGAGGGTAGGCAGACCCGCCGCGCGGCGGTGTGCAACGGGCACGGCGAGGGGCGGTGGCGGTGTGGGCGCGGCGAGGTCCGAACGGCCTCCGTCGCGGCGCACATGGGTCTTAATCAGATCCAGCAGGTCCCCGCTGACCGGCTCAGCGCTTGACCCGCGAGGTCCTCGTCGCGGCCTCGACCCGGCGGCCCGCCCTTGAGTCACGCGAACCTCGAACGCCGCCGCACTACGTATACCGTTTCCACGGATAAGGAGGGTATATATGCCGCGCGCACGTCGGAAACATGAGATGAGGTGAGCATCGAAACCGGTTAATCCGAGCACCGGGAACGTACACGGTGACGTGCGTTACCACCTCGCCTAATCTCTTCTCTCTTGTGCGGTGACTCGCTCTGAGATCTGGCTACCGTGGATCTGGCCATGATGCGGCAATGCCTTGCGGATGCTCACTTCCGCGCCCTTGCCTCACACATGACGCATCGCCATCCTCCCGCGCGGTCCGGATCGCCTGGGTCCGAAGGGAATGACCGTTCTTGTGAGTGTGTGTGAGAGAGAGAGAGAGAGAGAGAGAGAGAGAGAGAGAGAGAGAGAGAGAGAGAGAGAGAGAGAGAGAGAGAGAGAGAGAGAGAGAGAGAGAGAGAGAGAGAGAGAGAGAGAGACGCTCCTCGGGTGACCTTGGCCGTGGGAATCCCGCGCGTGGCTCCCGCGAGGCATTGGAAGGGGAAAGGAGAGAGGGGGGGGGGAGCAAACGCGGAAAAGCAATGCGGGCTTTCACTTTCTTCATGACGACGACGACGATATCCGTCGCGCACATGGAGCATGGCGTCCAGGAGCAGGGCATCGTCCGTCGTCGGCGTCCTGGCGGCGGCGGCTGGCTGGGTCCTCGAGGTGCAAGGGCAGGGGCGGTGCGTTGCTGCTGGGGATTTCTGCACGGCTGGCGGCTGGGTTCTGGGTTTTGTCCGGCGGTGCGGCTGCAAGGTGAACTACATGTCGCACCGGCTCCGGCTGCTGCTCCGGGGTGCTTCACCCGGAGCTTCCTCCGGCCGGAAAAATGAAAAATGTGCGTGGCGGGATGGCCTACCGCGTGACACTGCACGGCGTGTCCTGCGTGGTGGTTTGTCGCCGGACACTGTACCAACCGGACGGTCCTGTTTGGGCCCACTCTCATCGCTGTAAGGCAGGTCTTCGAATCAAATCACCAATCCGTGATCCTAATCCATGTAGGCAAGCAACGTGGGGACACGTGTTGAAGGTTGGACATTTTGCGCCTGTCATGGAGTGGCTGGGCAGGGGGCTAGGCGCGCGTTGACGTTCCTCGAAGCGCTCCTGGGCGAGGTGGTGCGGCGGTCGGCGCTGTGCGGGGGAGGGGGAGGGGGCAGGGGGGCTCGTCGCGTTTAAATGTTATGGCGGCAAGGGGAATCGGCCAGTCCTGTGCCGACTCGCCACGCCTCGCCACGCCGATCCGCTGCGCCGCGACGCCGCGACAACAACAGGTGCCCCAGTATGACGTCTTCCACCGTCTTCGGCGCGCTGCTGCTGCACGCCCTGCTGCTGGCCTGCTCGTGCGCCCCCGCCGACGTAGACAAGTGAGTGACTTCGGCGAGCGGCGCGTTTTGCGACGAAATCTGGACATTTCACCGCCATCAAAAATGAAGACCCATGCCTGAAGAGATTCTCGAAGAGCAGTTCCATATAAAGTCCACTCGGTATGGGGCGAGGGGGTGTGCACTCTCAAAACGAGTGACCCGACTAATACGCTATTACGCTCTATTACGCCTCTAAAGTGCTGAAATTTGCCTGAAAAAATACCATAACAGCCCAAAACAACCAAAAAAGAGGCAAAATCCTGACAATTTCGGCTATTACGCTACTATTACGCGAACTATTACGCGCACTATTACGGATTGAGCGAACCGACAGTTACACTAGTGCGTACCCCCTCGGTGTGGGGTATCTTTCCTCTTCTCATAGCCCCTTAGCATACCCACAGGGACCAAGGGCGCTGCTCCGCCATCACGGAGTGGCCGGGCGTCGCCGGCTGGAGTCCAGTGCACCCAGTGCACCCATTCCCGGCGTCCTTGCAGGGCCTAGGGCCCGGCACACGTTTCGACACACTCACACACAGACATACGCGCACGCGCACAAACACACTCACCGGCCGGCGCGGCGTGCCGGCCGCCTGAACAAGTAGTCCCCCCGGAATATCACGGGGCTTCCGGCTGCGCGCTCGGCTTGCTTGGCTTGACCCCTCGGACCGGCCGGCCGGGTGCCGACCGCGCCGTCGCTGTTGTCACAGCCGTTTGTAATGAGAAAAAGGAAGCGACGCGCGAGCCGCGCTTTTCGTTCTGTTTGCTCATTTGACCGTGACCCTGGTGGTGGGGCGGCTAATCTTAGACATAGTCTCACGGCGTGGCCGGCGCGGCGTGGCCGGCGCGGCGTGGCCCGCGAGGAAGCAGGAAGCCGAGCCCGCCGCGCCATGTTTGGCGGATGCAGAGCGGTGCAGTGCCTCGCGCAGCGCACTTTATTGGACACTAGAGCCAATTGATTCCCTTGCAGTGGCGGGGCTGCAGGTGTCGGTGCCCATTGTTCTACCTCCGCGAGCGCGCTCTCTGCTTCCCGACTGACGCCCCTTGGTGAATCACTCTGGGGACATCCACTAATTCAGCGTGCGCACGACGCGTTTAAGCAGAGCGAGATAAGGCGGCGCGAGCACACACTAAATCCTTCTGCACTTTTTTGTTCTTAGTTATGAACGATTTTGCACATGCGTAAGCTTCTGCATAATATTATGCATAACAACGTATTTTTTATACATAGTTATGAATAAATTATGCATACCAAAGTATAATATTATGCATAACAAACGCATGTGAAAAATCGTGCATAACTATGTACAATAAAGTACATAAGAATTTAGTGTGCAGTCAAAGCGACAGCCGTGCCGCCCAGGGAACGACCACCCGATTGCTGCTCCGCCGAAGTGTCGGTGTCCGCGGGGAAGGACGACCGAGATTGCCGGTGAGGAAGCACCCCGCGCCACGCCGCCTGACAAGCAGGCAAGCAATATCGCGGGCGTGCCGGTTTGGTGGACTCGTCGCGACCTGCCTCGACGGACTGGTCGGTCCTGGACACACACCCTACACTACGCACCGTGTCCGCGCGGAGCCATTGTTATCTGCAGATTATGCATTCGGGTTATCGCACTGAAGCGCGGGGCGCCTTGTGGCCCAAGAAAGTGTCGTTATTTTTGGGCAGCGCGTTCGTTGTCACGGTACGACAAGGGCGCCGCGTTATCGGCACGGTGTGGACACGGTGACGGGGATCTGTTGGGCAGGATCAAGGCCATGACGCCGAAATCATTTCCTCGCCCACCGTGAGGGCAATGCTGCTTACCGTGCCAGATGGTCCTCAACGGCCGCGGTCTGTCTTCTGCTTCCAGCACCATCCACCCTCTGCAGGGCAGCCCGCCCTCTGACCTGGGCCCGCAGCGACCGCACGGCCAGTTCCCGCCGGGCGCGGGCCCGCCGTACGGCGTGGACCTGGGCCCGCAGCGACCGCACGGCCAGTTCCCGCCGGGCGCGGGCCCGCCGTACGGCGTGGACCTGGGCCCGCAGCGACCGCACGGCCAGTTCCCGCCGGGCGCGGGCCCGCCGTACGGCGTGGACCTGGGCCCGCAGCGACCGCACGGCCAGCTCCCGCCCAACGACGCCGTCGTGGAGGTGAAGGCGCTGCCCGGCGGCACGGGCCCCCGGGACCCCAACCTGCCCTCCAACGACGCCGTGGACCTTGGACCACACCGCCCCGCGGGGATGACCGACCCCAACGGACCGCTCGGCTCCAACGGCCCGGAGGACCTCGGGCCGCAGCGCCCGCACGGCCAGCTCCCGCCCAACGACGCCATCGTGGAGGTGAAGGCGCTGCCCGGCGGCACGGGCCTCCGGCACCCCAACCTGCCCTCCAACGACGCCGTGGCCCAGTTCGCCGTGGACCTTGGACCGCACCGCCCCGCGGGGATGACCGACCCCAACGGACCGCTCGGCTCCAACGGCCCGGAGGACCTCGGGCCGCAGCGGCCGTCGGGGCAGTTCCCGGCCGGAGCGCCCCGCCCCCAGCACGACGCGGTGCAGGACGACGACAGCAGCGCCTCCAGTTACCGCGTGCACTGGAACGTGCCTTCCTTCATGTGCCACAAGCACGGCTTCCCCTTCAGCAACCTGTCCGGCCGCTACGGCATGGTGCAGAACGAGGATGACGTCTTCCGCGGCACCAAGATCACCATCCTGTACGACCCGGGCCTGTTCCCTGCCCTCGTCAACAACGACGTAAGTATGACGAATTCGCTTGTCGGGGTGAGAGTCCGGGTTGCTAACCGTGCGTTGTCTCCGCTCCGCAGGGCACTGTTATCGCCCGTAACGGCGGCGTGCCCCAGGAGGGCGACCTGAACCTGCACCTGCAGCGACTCAAGGCCTCCATCGAGGACCAGGTGGACGAGGACTTCGACGGCCTGGGTGTCATTGACTTCGAGGCCTGGCGGCCCGTCTGGGCGCAGAACTTCGGCACGCTGCGGGCCTACCAACAGTACTCCGTGGAGGTGGAGAGGTCGAGGACGCCGACGGCCTCCAACAGCACCCTCACAGCCAGGGTGAGTCCGCGTGCCGTCTTGACTGCGTACAAAGTACTCAACTCAGCGAATCTAAAAAAAAAAATTTAAAAAAAATTGTTGCCCAGGCGACGCGACGTTTTGAGGCGGCCGCCAAGGTGTTCTTCCTCCGGAGCCTGGCGCTGGCCCAGCAGATCCGCCCTAAAGGTCGCTGGGGGTACTACGCCTTCCCCTACTGCTTCAACGGCAACGATGTAAACTACGAATGCTCCAACACCCTACGCACCCAAAACTCCCAGTAAGCATGCCCCTCTGGAAAAAAATAACAACCCCATCTGGATGAAATCGCTAATCCCGAACTTGCGCCTAGGATCCAGTGGCTGTTCGACGCGAGCACGGCGCTGTATCCCTCGGTGTACCTGACCCAGAGCGGCCGCGACCGCAGCGCCCAGTTCCTCTTCATCCACGCCAAGCTGAAGGAGGCTGCGCGGGTGGCGCGGGGCCGCCACGTCGTGTACCCCTACCTGTGGTACCGCTACCGCGACGCGTCCTTCCTCTCCGACGTGAGTACCGACACCGACGCCAGGCTGACTCCTCGGCGGCCGTCGTCCTGCTCTAACACGGTCTTGTTGCTCCGCAGGACGACCTCCACAGCTGCCTGGCGCTGCCGCGTGCCATGGGCTTCCCTGGCGCCATCATGTGGGGCTCGTCCGGCGACATGAACAGCCAGCCCAAGTGCCGGGCTCTCAACGCCCAGCTGGAGGACCGCCTGGGCCCCGTGATCCGGGAGTACTCCGCGACGCTGTCGGACCAGGCCGTCCGCGAGTACGTCCAGAAGAGGAACGCCTCAGCCACCGCGTCACGGCGGTCGCCGACCCTGGCCGGGTTCCAGTTCCCAGACCTGCGCCCCCTCTCCCCCCTGCAGTACTCCACCCTCTAGCCTTCTTCTGTTTTTCACTTACGCCGCGCGCTTTGAGCCAGCTGGAGTATTGGACTGGATGCATCAACGAACTTACTCAACCAAATCTCATGACGGAGCGTCACGTTGCCCTGAGGAGCAGAGAGTGGACGCCTGGCCCTGCTGCTGTTTCGGGTTGAAACTATAATGTAAGCTAGTCAATATTTTTGGAGAAGAACGCAGAGTCAAAATCCATTCGGGTGTTCGCAATTCTTCTCACGTGCTTGATCGTTAACCTGCGACCGAAGTATATCCTGTTTGACTCTCTAAATATTTGCGGATAAATTTGTAACATTTAGAGTAGGAATGCACCATTAAGTAAGTGTAACTTTGTTTTAAGTCTCGCACTGGGACATTTCGGTGTTGTGTGTGTAGTGGCCGTGTGCTTTTGAAATTGACTGTCCTGTCCTAATTTATTCTAATTCTAATAAATGTTAACGATCTACCAACCGTTGACAATAGTACCGCGACGTTTACTCAGTGACGGTATATTGTGATTTTACTTGAGGTTTAAGTGTGTAGGATAATTTATTTTTGTGATCCCAATGACTGACTGGGGTGTGTGCATTGTGTGATTGTGTTTGTGAAGGTCAAGAGTGTACGCACAGTTTTATTTAGTTTGTACAAGTGTACTGTGAGTGCTTTGCGTGATTGTGAAATTTTGGCGCACCCATCGGGACACTACTTTCTATCGGGAAATAAAGCTTTTAACCAATGTATTTGCTTCCTTTTGAAACCCTGTCCTGAACACGAGCCCGCGCGTTTGCCCAGCCAGCGACCCGCGGGCGCGCTGCAGGCTGCACGTTGGGTTGCCTGCCTGTCGGGGGCAGGCTGTGCCTGGAGGCTCCACACTGGAGCGCTGCGTGCGCGTTGGGCTGCCTGGCTGCCGGGGGCTGTCTTGGTCATCGCCGTGCCGCGCGCCTGCACGGGTCCGTTGCGGCAGGACGCCCCCAAGGACGCCGACAAGGGCCTCATCACGACGCCGTCCTGGTCCTTAGTGGTCGCTGCGCCGCGGGACTTGGCGCCTGTAATTTGAATGCGTTTCCTCTGCACTCCGCGGCCAGGGGACGCCCTTCGCCGGGCGGCGCGCCGCAGCGTTCGGAGCGAGATAAGGCCAAGCCGGCGGAGGAGCTGTGACGGGGACGCGGAACGGCGGGCCGGGACGAAGGCAGCGCCGCGACGACCAAGTCACGCAGCGCGTCACGGGGCGGCACGACGCGCCACGACGGCCGGACATTGACAAGGCATTACGGCGGGGTCAGCCGCGGCATGCCCGTCGTGTAGTGATGCAGCAAAGCGGGGCGGCCGCGGCCACGGCAATGATTAGTGCTGTCGGCCAAGGGTCACCCGAACGGCCCGGGCCGCCAAAAACTACTCCGACAGCGCCACTGTAGGGATCACTGCGCCGCTCGCTTCCTCGCCAGGCGGGACACGGTGGGGCCGTAATCTGGAATATCGTGGGAACCGGTAAAGGCGGCGCGGCGCCCCGAACAGCCAGCTATCCTCAAATTTTCGTCTTCCTTGCTTCCTGCAAGGTAAAGGGCTCCCAGCAGAGACGCCCTACTTCCGGGAGCACTGCGCGACCTCCTGGGCCTGGACACTACAAATCCAAAGGTCAGACTTCTCGCCACTCTAGAGGTGAGACATAAAGTCTCGCTAAGTTTTGGTCAGACCTGAAAGTCTCACCAAATTTTGGTCAGACACAAATGTCTTGCCACAAAATGGCGAGACTCTCCTGTCTGACCACTGGAAAGGCGCTAATTACGGTGCGCCGCATGGACGCTAATTAGCGCCTTTCCAGTGGTCAGACAGGAGAGTCTCGCCATTTTGTGGCGAGACATTTGTGTCTGACCAAAATTTGGCGAGACTTTCAGGTCTGACCAAAAATTGGCGAGACTTTATGTCTCGCCATATTTTGGCGCGAAGTCTTTCCATGTAATTTGCAGTAGACTGAGCTCTGAGTCGGCCGATGCGGGCGCCTGGGCGGTAGGCCGTCGCCACACACGGATGTCGCGCATGGCCTACCTCACAGGCGCTTGCAAGCTCCAAGCTCGAAAAGTGCAGGGTCGTTCAATGTCTTGCCTCGGAGCCCAGAAGTCCCTCCACTCCACAGTTATATAGTCCTTTTGTTCGGCCAGGTCGCGGCAATGAGTGGGAACCCGATCCGCGGCGGGGCGACGAGGTGCGGACGGCGATGATGGACTGCGCGTCCGTCGAGAGGCCTTGCCGGGGAGGGCCGTCCGCAGCCTCTGTTTGTTTACCGTGATGCGGGATTAAAGTGTTAATAAGTGTGCGTCCCGCGGCCGGCATGCGGCCGGCCTGCCGCCCGCACTTCCAGAAAGGCGTTCTCACCGCCTCCTGCTGATCGGACGCCGCCACGCGAGCCGCGGCCCCTTCGCTTGGATAAAGCAAGAATACCATGTGAGGGGGAAGCAACTCAAAATTTTTGTGTACGTTTTAAAAAAATTCTTGAATTTACTCATTTTTTTTCCACAATTTTACTATTGTTCGGATGTGGGAAACTGTGTACCCTGGCGCTGGCGATCGTGTTTAACTAAAAATAAATTTAAAAAATGGAACTCTACACCCCCTCCCCAGTCTTAATGGGGAGGCCTCCTGCTTTACTTCGGTGTTCGGGATGGGAACCGGTGCTATCAGGTAACTGGGGTTAATCCGATCCAGCGACTTCGATATCGTACGCCGGGGGACCCAGTAGGACCCGAGCCGCCGACACGGCCCAACATGGGCAGAGTAGAGTAAGGCAGAGACGATAGAGAGACAGAGAAAGAAAGAAAGAGAGAGTAGTTTTGGGAGCTTTTGTTTGCGCAGGGTGGTCGGTACCAAGTGTACCCCCGCTGTCCGGCGCTCCCAGACCCGAACATGCAGTCAGTGGGCCAGCTTCAAAGGACTTATCAACTCCATCCGACGAATCGGAATGGACCCACTCGCGACCAGTTTCGAGTGGCTGGCTCGATCGGGGATCGAACCAGTGCCGAGGCCAATCCGCCGAAGCGGACTGCTTTTTAGACACCCGGGTGTAATGGCCTGGATTGAGCCTAGACCACTACACCACCCTGACTTGCACGTCTGCCGAGTGTTGGAGGACGGGTTTGAGTCGCAGTGGGAGGAAGCCAGTCGAAAAATGAAACGAGTTTTGGGGATTCGATCCCCGAACCTTTCCGTCGGGGTCAGACGCTTTAACGCCCTCAGCCACCACGGCTCATGTCTGACGCCGATTGAAGCGGGTTCTTGACGCGACAATGAGCAGCGGTCGGAGAAAAAAGTTGTGAAGTAATAAGATTTGAACCGCCGATCCTCATACCGAGAATCCGACGCGTCTACACCTCCAGCCACCACGGCACATGATGATTACCGCGCATTGCTGTGGGTTTGAAGCACACTGGGGAGGGCAGTAAAAGATGCATTTTTCGTAATTTTTTTCAAAAAATCTTCAAAATTTCAAAAATAATTCAATAAAATATTTTTAATTGTTCTGTAAATTTTTTAAAATTTTTCAATAAAATTTTTCATATTTTTCAATAAATTTTATAAATTTTTTGACATTTAAATTTTTGGTGTACATGTATTTGGCTAGTTGTTTCCCCCTCGATACCATGAATAGGATTTAGGAGTGAGCGGGTGAGCGGCGTCCGGATGATGGGCTGAATAATTGCAGCATCAAGGATCAACTACTGGTCACCATGAGGCGAATTTCTGACACTGGAATCAATTATTAGCCGCCAGGAAGCAAATTTCTACTACCACGGAGCGAATTTCTGACGTATATTTATCCGCTTGTGGACCGCTTCTCAAAACATGGCATCCGATGTGCAGCAATTGGTGGAGTTTAATCGGAGCGAAGGCCGCGCGACGTCGCCGGCGTGCCTGGAGGCTCCGGGCGGCTCCGGGCGGCTCCGGGCGTGGGCGGAGGCTCAGGGATGACTCCGCCAGCCCGCCAGGGCTCCGCATTGTCTCAGGTGTGGGTCAAGGCGCCGCCGGCGTGGTCCGGCCTCAGCCCGGGCCGACCCGGGCCGCCGCGACGGCGCGTGTGTGGCGGAGAGCTCACGCCGGCCGGGTTGCCCAAAGCGGCTCCCCGCCGTGCGCCCGCTGCGGTCAGCGCGGACACCGCCGTCTGCCTGCACTTCATGTTCTCCAAGCTCCCAAGGCCGCGAGGCGCGGTATCGCCGTCACCGTCACCTTGTCGCCGGTTTGTCGCCGTTGTCGCCGCGCGGCCTGAGCAGGAGATCGAGTCCCACAGCACGCCCGGCTCGCTGCACCGGACTGCTCATTGTGCCTTAAAACGTAAACGTGGGAACGGCCATCCGTCACCCTGTCGCCCCGCGTGCTCGGGGGCCTGACCCCGCCCGGGGTCCGCGACGCCCTCGACGCCGCCATCGCGCGGGAATCGCAGAATCAGCCCGCGGTGCCGCACCCGGCCAGGGAGGAGGTTAATCCCCGTGAATAAAAAGTGGCAAAAAGTACCGTCGCTCCTCCGCTCAGTCTCTCTCTCTCTCGCTCCGCTGCGGGACGCCGCACGAGTGCGAGAGAGGCAGCCTGCTGGCGGCGTGGCTCATTGGGCAGGCGTCGTTAGCGTCGAGATGAAGGGCCTGGAGGTCCTGGAGGGCCTGCGACCAAGGGAAGGGCTGCGAGGCTGCAAGGCTGCGATTAGCGTCACTGCAGCAGCCTTCGCGGCGTGAGCAATGACCCACCTACGCCGAACAAGTAGTGCATCGAGAAAGGGGGGGGGAGATTTTAAAAGTCCGTGATGCAAAATTGGTAATAGGAGGTTAGGTTTTAGGGTAAAGAATTTTCTCCAAAAAATGTTGGCAAGGACTGTTTTCTCTCTCTAACACACACACACATGTGTGTGTCTGTGTTGCGGAGACTGGCTGCAACGCGCCGGCTGGCTCCGTTTTGGCTCCCAAGCCTGCTTTGCCGCCCCGTCTGTTTTCGTCGCGTGGCTTTTTCGGCATTGTTCTGATCCGCGCGGCACGCGGCCCGAAGCCCCGTACCCTGCTTGCTATTGCGTGCCGACCATCCGCTCCACACGCCAGCGCCGCCAACGAGTACGTACCCGGTTGCGAAGGGCCAGCCCGCCCTGGACTAACCTTCGCTGGAATGGGTCCGCCTGCTGCGGCTGGCCCCACTGGCCCGCTGGTGCATACATTAGCTGAGTTTCTCACACGTATGGCACGGTGTTGCCTGCGCGGGCCCGCCACCACGCCCCGCCCCTGTATTGATCCCACGGGCAGAGACATAAACAAAAGGGGGGGAAAACGAGAAAAAAATGACTTTTTTTTTTGAAATTTTGGAATGGTGTCATACATAGACACAACGTAAATTTTCTACAGAAAATAAGTGATTGAATGAATTTGTTTTGTGTTCTTCTTGCCGAAGGTGGTGGGTTCTTTATCCCAGAGTTATGCAAGAAATGAAAATCTTAAAGTCTGAGATCTTTGTACCACCCCAGAACTGCGGCCGACCGACACCCTCGTAACCAACTGAGCCACCACCGCCTTCACACGGCCCGGCGGCCCGGGTGGATGGCGGACGCCTAAGGCCTCTAACTGCGGCACTCAAGATGTTAAACAACACCCCGGCACTACTAGGCACTACCCGCCGCGCCGCGCCACGCGGTTATACAGGCAGGAATCCATAGTCCGCCAGTTCGACCGTTTTTCCCTCGGCAAGGGGCAGCGCCAGGCGCTACGGTGCGGCCGTGCTCGTTCCGCGAGCACCCCGTCGTCGTCGTCCTTCGTCGTACTTCGTCCTTAAAAAAAAAAATGTCCGAGGGCAGTTCCGGGAATAATCCATGTCCAATCCGCCCCTTTCGACACGTGGCCGGCGGTGGCCGGCCGTGGGAGCTAAGCGACTTGCACACGCCGAGACCACGCACACACCCGCGCGCACACACACACGCTCACACACACACAACGTGGGACTGTCCGACGGAGTGGCCTGCTGACCTGCACGCCACTCCGTTTTTTCCCCCGGAACGACGAAAAATACTTCATCCATGTAAAGGGTTAAAATTTGAAGAGGAAAGACGAACGCCTGCAAAATGTGACAACCAAAATCGTCGAACGCATCAGAAGATCGTCCTTGAACAACCATCGGTTAACAAGATCTTTCGAAAGGTGGAAATATCGTCGTGTTTTTGAGGACTTGCTTTGTCTATCGCCTTCACTGGCGTGAGGTAACCCCCGCGCGCGTCCCCGGGGGGTCGAATGCCTCGCACTGCTTCGCGCTGTTTCGGACATGAACGGGCGGAGCAAAACAAACGGAGAGCGAAAGGAAAGGGCGGAGGGGGAGGAGGAGGAGGAGGAGGAGGAGGAGGAGGAGGGGGAGGAGAAGACGAAGCCGAGCAGGGCGGAGAAGGCAGGGTGGGGCGCAGAGAGGTGGGGGCGGCGCGTTCTCATCGGACAATGGACCACGAGCCCCGTCCTGCCGGCGCAGCGGTTTGACGGTCATCGCGGAAAAAAAAAAACGTGGCCGCGAGGGTGCGCAGCGTGGGTGGGGGTGGGGCTCGGCCTGGGCCCGGCGCGGCCAGGGAGGCTGCGCTTAGTGCCGGGGTCCCGCCCCTCCATATATAGGACTGCGTGCAGGCGCCGCAAGTTCCAGTCGGGGTGTCTCCGTGCGACCGTAAAGTCTCGAGTGCAGTGCAGTGTGCAGTCAGTGTTTTGTGGTGCTCCACCTCCTAAAAGAAGACAATGGCTGTCAACGGCAAGCTCCAGGTCGGCGTAATAAGTGTGTGGTGTGCGGTGGAAATGAGGTTAAAAATCAAATTTGTTACCCGATTGCGTGTTTTTTTTTTTTTGTCTTTAATTCTCCAGCAGATTGTGTGGTTCAAGATGAAAAATATGAAGTGAAAAGTCTGCTTGAACTTCAGCTAAATTTCATTCTCGATTATTATTGCATCATATACCGTTCCGGTATTTACTGAAACTGTGGATCTGCACAGTTTATTCAGCTTATGGCGATTTTTTTAATGACAGTTCACGAGTCACTGTTTCCCGCTAGGTTGGTTATGTCACTTTGTTTCATCCTAGAGGTGAGGGACTGTGGTAAACAAAGATGCTGTATGCCGTTTTTTATGATGCAAAAATGTCGTTTGTGATTGCAAACAGTAAAGATGCAAAGACTTTGACCTTGTTTGTGACCAGAAAGCTAATTGATCAGCCCAACAATTTTCATTCCGAAACAACTAAGACCACAAACGTTTGGAGATTTAGAGTCTACTCTATAATAACGAGGGCACGGTCGACCACGCAATGGGAAACCAATCGAATGAAAGCGTTTTATTGACCCTCTCATTTAGCCTCGCACGATGGCCGCAATTTCGAACTGCGATTTCGACCGCACGGCGTTTGGTTGCTAAGGTAACAAGGTAGCCCCCCCCCCCTGCCGCACCTCACCCCGCCCCACCCCGTCCCACCACGCCACGCCGCGCCCTTGGCCCCCCGCGGCGCCGCAGCCTCACGGCGAGCCCTCACGCCGGACCACTTCTCTTCTCTAAACGCGAATTAGCACTGCGTGGCTGCGTCTGCGTCGAGGAGGCATTGTACTGCCGGAGGCCCCACCACGCCACCAAGCCCCGCCACGCCGCCTGTGCCTTCTAGGTCGTCTCAGCGTATCCCGCCGGAAAGCCAAACTGCAACGGCCCGTCCCCCAGTGCATGTCCACACAGGGCCCGCAGCCCGACTGCAGCCGTTGTAACAGTCCCCCTCCCCCCCCCCATTTTTAAAATGCAGTGTTATTTTTACAACTTTGTGTTGTAATATTTTGCTGTAACGTTATTTGTTGCAATTTTCCGCTGCAGATTTTGGACTGTCTTTTCCGTTCAATAATGAGAGTGCGACCAGCCAGTAAACGCGGAGGGAGCGACCGAGAGACGCGCTCCACTTGGTGGAGACTTAAACGCCGGGTCCGGCCGAAGCGCGCGGCCGCGGTCCCGCCCGGGCCCTGGGCCGGCCTTGAAGGGCGCGTCGGCGTTACGTCTTCAAGGACGAGGCCTGCTAAGCGGCGCTTCGCGGTGGCGTTGGCCGCGACGCGACGGCCGAGGCGGCCCATTAGCGGAGACAACAAACGCGCTGGTTCGCTGTCCTTTAAGTGTGGGACCGGACAGCTGGACAGCCGGACAGCCGGACAGGCCCCCTTTCTATTTCTTCCCGGCAACGAATCCCTCTCCTGGCTCTGTTTGCCCTGGCCGCTGTCGTCACGTCCATTGGGCTGTTTCTGCGCGGCCCGGCTCAAAGCTGGCATGCCATTGTATGCAGTGGCCGTCTGAAAATTAGGCGGCGTAAAGTTTACGAGGCCACAGCATTTTTTGCGCCAAAGTTGCGCGGCCAGTCCGAGGCGGGGCGCCACCACAAGCCTCATGCCGCGGGGAAACAACACAATCTCTTTTCTTTTATAATCGAGAAAGAAAGCAAAGTTTTGGCGGTATTTTTGTGACTCGGCGCGCAACGCTGATTGGCGGTTGCGTTGTCGCGATGGCCGTGACCGTTATCTCTGTGCTGCTTCCTTCCAGACGGTGGCCGTCTTGGCCGTGCTGGCCCTGCTGCACGTGGTGGCCGCAAGGCCCGGCTACGCGCCCGTCCCCGTGCACAGCGTCGACTACTACGTAAGTAACAACACTTTCCATTTCTAGCGGTCTTTTTTTTTGCCACTCAAAAATCGCATTCGTAGATACACGACAACGTAATGAGGAGGAAATCCTGCTTCATGATTCACCTTGGCGGCGAGTGCCGGCGCTGCTCACATGCAGCATGAGAACGAGGCGAGGCCATCAAGGCCTTTGTGACACGAAGGCACAAGGTTCGGGTCGGAATATGGACTCGGCTACTCGGCCGGGGAAGGCCGCGGCGTTTCCTCGCTCGCACCGCCCGTCATGGCTGCATCACTTTGCGCCGGCACTCCGCGACTGTGAATCTCACTCCTTTAGCCGCTCTCATCCTTTCCAAATATCGTGTCAAATTACTTTCAACGTGTCGAGTTTTTCGTTTAAAAAGCGTTAAAGGCAACACACCGTTTAGAGTTTTTTTTTTCCTTTTTTTTTTCGCCGCAACGGGAATGAGTGTGTGTCGTGTCCGCCTTTTGTCCGAGTCCGGCGGTGCCACGGTCATAACTCCATCAACACCCTCATTGTGTACGGGCTGTGCTGTGCGGGTCCCGCCGCCAGATCCGCCGCCGCGATAGCCGCTATAGCCAAACCCCTCTTCGCGCTTGCTGCGCCCCAAATTTCCGCTTGGCGCGTGTTGCGCCTGCGATTGTTCGCACACTCCGGACGGCTGGCCCAGCACTGAGGAGCCCCCGGGCACCCCGACGCACTCCAGCGAGAGCCCTAGTATTGATACCGTTGGTCAGGCTGGCGCCCTCAAGGACACGCAAACCATGGGGAGTCGACACGGCGGCCGCAACACTGGGGTGTACATACTACTGCGGGAATAAAAATGGCGGCCGCAACACTGAGGTGTACATACTACTGCGGGAATAAGAATGGCGGCCGCAACACTGAGGTGTACATACTACTGCGGGAATAAGAATGGCGGCCGCAACATTCGGGCATGCCTGCGCACTACCCCGCCGCGCGCTCGGACAACGTCGCCTTCCGCATTTTGCGCCACTCGGTCGAGAGGCGAAAGATTCATAGCACGCCGTTTCATTGGCACCGTATCCCCTTACCGTGAGCAGCTCGAATCAGCATAGCGCCCACCGGCGTGCTGTCGGAGTCCATTGCCATGAGAGTGGGAGTGTGAGTGTGCGTGAGTGTGTCGTGGTCTGTGCGAGTCCCGAAAGGCCCTAATTAGCGCAACAGAATGCGAGTTACGTCGGTCTGCATAAGGCGCCCGCAATGCCTGCGCGGCCTTTGACGCACACGAGTTCACACGGCCAAGCCTGGCCGCCATAGGGCACGCCGCCTGCCTGGACCTCACCGTCTGGCTGCACCTCACCGGCCGGGGTGTGTGTGAGCGTGCACGTGTGTGTGAACCGAGGTAAACCGAGCACAATAGCCCGAGTTACAAGAAAAAAAACCTTAACGCTAACATGAGTAGTAGAAACAAGTTGTACTTATAATGCTTTCACTTTGATTCTTGAAACTGGGATTGATTGTCTGCAGAGCCACCCGCGGTACGCGTTTAACTACGGCGTGAGCGACCCCCACACGGGTGACCACAAGCACCAGTCCGAGACGCGTGAGGGCGACGTCGTCAAGGGCCAGTACTCGCTGGTGGAGCCCGACGGCTCCGTGCGCACCGTGGACTACACCGCCGACTCCGTCAACGGCTTTAACGCCGTGGTCAGCAAGTCCGGCCCCGGAATCCACGACTCGCCCGCCATCAAGGTAAATCCCCGCAGCGGTGTTCTGTTTCGCGGTAGAAAAAGAATAAATGAAAATTATTTCAACTGATGTTCCAGGTGCCTGTGGCTGTGCCCCTCGCCCCCAAGGTCGTCCACCCCGTGGCTCCCGTGGCCGTAGCCGCCAAGCCGTACAGCACCATCGCCGCGGACTACGGTGACATCGCTTACGCGGCTGCACCAGCGCCCATCGGTAACAGGCGCTCCTCTGATAAATCCTTTTTTCCACTGAAGCTTTTTAACTCTCTTTCCTTCCCCGCAGTCGAAGCAGCGCACCCCCACCTGACGCACGCCCACCTCAGCGCCCCGGCCGGCCACTTCCAGGAGTACGACGTGTACGACGAGGCCGGCAGCTACCTCGGCCTGCTCGGCAGCAACGGCCACTACACGGCGGCGGCCTCCGCGCCCCACCAGGCCCATGAGGCCTACTCGCAGTACGACGGCTACTACTAGGACTGGCGGCCGCCGCACAAGGGGCGCTGCCCCCACCGCCTTCTAAATAAGTCTGTTGAACGGTGTGCAGAGCCGCGCTTAAGTTATACGGGTGTCCGCGTGTTGAGTGTGTGCGTGTGCGTGTACGTGTGACTAGAACGACTAGACTAGTGATGTTGTGCTGCTGTAAATATAAGGCTTTCCGTTATTATTTTTATTATTATTTATGACGCGCAACAAACGCCCAACCTCACTGCCCCGCTGTCTTTACGATACGATTTGTACTGTCTGTTATTGAATTTGCGAATTAAACATGGTTTTACATCATCACGATGTCCTTTACCCCTGTCCTGAAATTCCTTTGAAGAAGATCCGTTTCAACAAGTAGTCACGGAGTTGCACAGACCATAAATCCCAAACAATCTCAGCGTTTCTTTGCATTTTTCAAACGCTTTTACCTCCGCACGTTGCTGAGTAAAATAAGCCACGCTCTGGCCGCCGGCGAAATGATTCTTTCCCGTATCGCCGTAAGGCCTTTTTCTCTGCGCGGCGATACTCCTCGCTAGGACTTCCCTCTGACGCGGGGTATCGGCGCCTCATTAGCAGTGCGGCCGGCTGGCTGGCGGCGTGCCCCCGGGACGGCATGAGCCGCCGTACCTTCGCCTTCACTTTCTTTGGAGGCGCGGGATGGCGTTCCGCTTCGCAGGGGCGGCGAGGAACAAGGGGGAAAAGGTGGGGGGGGGGGGCAGCAGTGATCTCGACAGCGAGAGTTTGTATCTGCTAACCGCCACGGAGAGACGCTGCGGCCGGCATGCATGAATCTGAATCTAGTTGCGGCGGTCGGTTGGCTCATTGGACCACGTCACTGATCAGAGGGCGAATCGACTTTTTCAAATCTTGGCTCGGGTACATCAGCGTCGAAGGAGGAGCGGTGTTGCCTTGGTCAGGCCGAGCTAGACGCAACTCTCTGGCTGCCTAGCCGGCCGTAAAACGAGACCTAAATTAAATGAGCGAAGGAAATCCGGGCGCTGCTGGCCTGGGCCGCGCTAGGCTGCCAGTGGTGGGGCTGAATCGGCGTGCTTCCGTGGCTCGCCAAAGCTTTGCCTGGCTTTGCCCAATCCGTTTGTCCGGGTGGCCGGGCGGCCCCAAGGGCTCAAGGGCCGTGTCGCGGGGCCACGGCGGGACGAACGCGCGGCCCTTCGGCACTTCGGGTCAGGCCTGCTCTTATAAAGGGCGGCCGGCGCGGCGGTGGCCATTTTGCCAGGTGCCCTAGCCGGCGACGGTGATCCAGTTCGACGCCATTATGGACTCTGTGAAGGTGAGCTTCGCATTTCGCTTCATCCCCGTGCCTGCAGTCAGTCCGACAAGGTTTAGGTTGGTGTTGTGCGCAGGTCGTGGTGACGGTGCTGCTGGCCGTGTCTTGTTCGGGGGCCGCTGCCGGGCCGCCCGGAGTGGCGGGCATCGCGCCGGGCCTGCACCGCCGCCTGGACGGCGCCGGGTTCACCAGCCCGCAGGAGGACGATTTCTTCGCCGACTACAAGGACCTGGTGACGCCGCCCAAGGACCTGCTCGAGACGCCCAAGGACTTGCTGGAGACACCAGAAGACCTGGTGGAGACACCAAAAGACCTGGTGGAGACACCCGAGGACCTGGTGGAGACTCCCAAGGACCTGACAGACACACCAAAGGACCTTCTCGACGACGACCTGGAGGAGTACGCCCAGCACGGCAGTAGTGGCGCTCAGAATAACGAGGAGGAAGTGGACTCGTCGCACCCCAACGACGACGACACGGACGCGCACGACAAGGAGGCCGAGCTGAGCCTCGCCAAGCACCTCAAGGGCATCGACGTCGACGGCGGCTCGGAATATGACCACGACGCCCCCGCCAAGATGGAGTACCAGAGCGAGGAAGCCCCCGTCAAGACGGAGCACTACGGCCAGGAGGCCCCTGCCAAGACGGCGTACCACGGCCTGACCAAGTCACCCTACAAGCAGTCATTCCCCTACTACCAGGCCGGTGTGCGCTCTCCCCACTCGGCGGCCGCCCCCGCCAAGACCAACTTCAAGACCCACAAGCCGTACCGAACGCCCGCCCCAGTGAGGGAATCCTACTCTGATCCATCGGAGCCGCTCCGGTCTGGGTACAGCGGCCTCGGTCACGGGGTGAGTACATTTTACTCGTGATTTGTTACAACTTTCTAAATGATTTCTTATTATCATGCATGCTTCTTTGTCGAGCAGGACGGGCACCCCGTGCGGCCGGAGTACGCGTACCGCTACGGCGTCCACGACCCCACGACGCGGGACGTGAAGAGCGCCTGGGAGCAGCGCGACGGCGACGCCACCCGCGGCGGATACGCCGTCATGGAGCCCGACGGCCACACCAGGGTGGTGGAGTACTCCGTCACCAAGAGGGGCGGCTTCAACGCGCACGTCAAGCACCTGCCGCCCGGACAACACGGCCGCTGAGGAAAGGCGGTTAAGCGGCCGGTGTTAATTGTTATTTATGTTTAGTATTAAATCTGCAGAAAGTCCCAGCTTACAGGAACATCCTCGATGGTGACTCTCTTTCCCCCAAACTAGTCATAACTCTAATTTGTTTTGAAGAAACAACAAGGCTGTAACCAAAATGTTTGAAACCAATGTTATTTGTGATAAGTGTATATGTTTGTAGTGAAACCTGCAATGCTAATTGTTTTGAACGATGAATAAACCAATCAAGAATAAACAAAAAGCTTTGTGCGGCAAACCTTTTCTGTACCCAAAAACCCCCTTTAATTTCCGAAACGAGGAAAATACATGAGGGGTCTAGTGTTTCTGTGCTCCCAGAGGGCCACGATTTCCGTCCCCCAAGGAAAAGCATAAATAATTATTCTAATTGATTACAAAAATATATTTTTTTTATGCGCCGGCCATTACCGTCACGACTGCTTTGCGTCGAGCACTCAATCGGCGCATCGAGACGAGGTGATGGAGACGGAACAAGCAACAACGAAAGCAGTGACACGGAAAAGAAAAATGAAGGAAACGAGAGAAAAATATCCGCGCGGGGGAGGATGAGGCCAAGGAGCACGGCCAAACAACGACCGTGACATGGTTTTTGTGAAGATAGGATGAAGAGGAGAGGGGAGGGGGCACTAATCAATGAGTGGCTTCACGAAACGCTGAATTCATCCAGCCCATCGGGACGGCCAGTCTCCTACTTCTCATCTTGAATTTAATACGTTGCGTAACTCACGCACAATATTACACAGAACACTAACTTAAGACCTGGCTTTGCCAGTGAGGGTCAAGGTGGCGGTGGTTGCCGGGGTATCGGCAACACTCCGTGCCACGGCACGCCGCGCACCACTTGCTCGTGACCAAGTGGAAATTAGTGCACGACAAGGCTATGGTTGCGCCGAGCGCACCGATTTGAGTCTCCTTGTGCCACCGCGCCGCCGCCTAGCGCTTGCAACCGACCGAGCGACATGAATCGAAACCGTTTCGATTGATCCAGGGGGGTACAAGTGCGGGCGGGCGGGGTGGGGCGGGGTGGGGCGGGGTGGGGCTGAGCGGGGTGGGGCGGAAGATCCGTGACCCTGGGATCGTCCAGTGGACCGGGAGGCGCCCCTTAAAACCACCGCGGCACGCAGCCGGGACACCATTGACACCTCGGCGACCACGGCAGCAGAGCAGCACAGCACGGCCATGCCTTCTGCACGGGTGAGTCCGCTGGGGGGCTCTCCAGGACGCCGACGACGACGCGCAGCCCGGCGCACCGGGTCGGTGAGAGCGCCTGCAGCGTAGGCCGGCCCGAAGAACCGCCGCGTCTCTTGCAGAGCGGCCTCCCCTCGCCCCGGCAGGCGCTTTACAAACAACCTCTTGTCCGCAGATGACGACGATGACGATGCTGGCGGTGGTCCTGGCCGCCGTCCTCGTGGGTGTCATCGCGAGGCAGGCGCAGCAGGCGTCAGACAACGTGCAGCAGGCGCAGGAGCTGACCGAGGGCACCCTGGAGAGATACCACCACCACGACGACCACCACGTAAGTCGCCCTGCTTTTATTGCCGGGAAAACGAAACGTGTTGCCCGGCACCTCGCTGCTGAATTCCCTTCCCGCTCGCGCGGCGCTGCGATAGAGCAAAGGCGGCGTGCCTCCAATAAGGAACGGTGGGAACCCGCCCGCTGTTTACTGGAGCTCGCCGCGGGATGGAAAGAAAGGGCCGGACTTGTTCACAGCTGGCTCGCGTCGATTAACTTCCCTACAGAGCCTTTTCTCTGCCCCCGCAGACGAAGCCGCGGTACGCGTACCAGTACAGCGTGCACGACAAGCACACGGGCGACATCAAGGACGCGTGGGAGCACCGCGACGGCGACGTGACCAAGGGCGGCTACACGCTGCTCGAGCCCGACGGCCACACCCGCGTCGTGGAGTACATCGTCACCAAGAAGGGCGGCTTCCAGGCCACCGTGAAGCGGCTGCCACCCCACCACCATCACTGAACTCCATCCACGATAGGTTCAGAAAATTTAACAAAAATAATAAAAGTGAATTAGAGAAAAATTTGTGTTCTGTTGATTGACGCCCCCATCCCCACACGGTGTTCGGTGGTCTTTCTTCCATCAGACTCTACGGGCAATAATCCGCGAGCACGCCATTGTCTGCATCGTCTCGCTTTCGCACGGCCCACTGTGGAACGCCCCACTGTGGAACGCCAGCAGGCCGGGCAGGCCGGGCAGGCCGGACGCGACGCGGAAGCGGTGGCCGAACCGAAGCCCAGTGACGAGCCGTGGCGTAATACCAGGACGCATGAATTATTAAAAATTCGATTTGTCGCTGGTTTGTCGCTCTTTATGGATTTTAATAAATTGAAAATGAAATAAAACCAGCGGCAGCACGGCGGCGTCACGGTCCAGCGAGTCCGGCAGCAGTAAAGACAGCAGGGTGACACGAAAGCGAAGTTTTGACGGCGTTTTACGAAATGCGTGGTGGCTTGGTGGTAGCAGGCTGCCGCTGTCTTCTTCGGCACTAACGGCGAAATTGTTTTTTTGTTGGCAACATTGTGCTGTGTGGACATGCGGCCGGGGGGAGGGGTGGGAGGCAGGGAGAGGGTTGGTGCAGCAGGTGGGCAGCGCGGGGTCGTAAATCGCAAGGCTGGTATATAACGCCGTGCTGGGCAAGTTTGTCCAACAGTCCCCGGCAAGCACCACCAGCATGGCACGTCTCACAGTGAGTCCCTCCGCCTTGTGTTCTGTTTTCGTGTCTGTGATTGATTAAGGCGACGGGCACTGTGCTTTGCTCCGCTGCAGATCTTGGCGCTGGCCGCCCTCACCACGGTCGCCTGCGTGTCCGCGTCCCACCACGGCCACCACCATGACTACTACGTAAGCCTGCCGACCCACCCGTGCCCCGCGGTCCGTTTAAACTGAACGCACGCCGGTTAGTGTGAGTGCTGTCTCTGCGCAGGCCAAGCCCAAGTACAACTTCAAGTACGGCGTGGACGACCCGAAGCACGGCGACCACCACAGCCAGTGGGAGGAGCGCGACGGCGACAAGGTGAAGGGCGGCTACACCGTGAAGGAGGCGGACGGCACCTGGAGGCACGTCACCTACACGTCGGACAAGGAGAACGGCTTCAACGCCGTGGTGGAGCGCCGCGGCAAGGCCAACCACCCCTACGGCCACCACCACGGCCACCTCAAGGCCGACTTTGTCGACGGCAAGGCCGACTTCACGGCGCCGAAGGCCGACTTCAGGGTGACGAAAGCCGACTTCAGGGCGCCCAAAGCCGACACCAGCGCCACCCACGCGTCCCTGGAAAACTACCCCGACGGGGCTTACGGCTACATATAAAGCGCTGCCTCCTTGAATCGAGATCTGTGATACAATCCACGAGCTGCCTGACAAACTAGTAGCCCTGAGTGTGTTTGTTTTTAATTGTTATTTCTGTTGTTTCGTTACTGTTCAAAATAGACAAGTGTCTGCAAGGTTAAGAGGCATTTTATTGCATCCTCGTTTGGCATAGGAGAGAATATCTTTATTCCCCAAATATTTAAATAACACAATATACAACAGCAAAATTAATGTTCAGGTAATTGCAAAAAATCAACAAGTGACGGTCTTAACCGGACCGTTTAACTACTTACTAATTGCGCTCAATAAGTTAAAAAGCTGGTGGCTCCCCTGGACTGGCAGTGCTGCACCCAGCAGTGTTCCCTGAGTTCACGAGTCACCCATCGCTCACACACACATTCACTCTCACACTATCACAAGTCAATGTCGGTCTGTTGGATGGCTGCCGCTACTCAGTGCTGCTCCGAGGACTCGACGTACTCGTAGGCGCCGTCGGGGTAGCCTCCCATGCCCACCTCCACGAAGCTGCGCTCGCCGCCGCCGGAGGTGCCGTGCCGGTAGACCTTGGAGGCGCGGTCGTCCTCGTAGTGGGACTGCTGCTCCTTGGCGGGGGCGGGCGTTGGCCGGAAGCTGGTCGTGAACCTGGGGAAGCCGTCCTCGTCCTCGTCGAAGTCCTCCTCGCTGGCGGCGCTGTGCACCGCGTTGCCGTCCAGGTCGTCGCTGAGCACTCGCGGGTACGCGCGGGTGGACGACGCCGTGGGCTTTGCGGAGGTCGAAGCGTGCACCGGGGCGGTATACGCCTTGGACCGCGCGCCGGCGCTGGGGGCGGGGTTGGCGTGGCTGGGCACGCTGGGGTGGTTGTTGAAGGTGTTGGAGTGGCTGCCGTGCGGGCTGGACAAGCTGGAGTACGAGCTGGACTGCGGCTCCGAGCCGCTGGGGTACCCGGCTGCGCTGAAGCCGGTGGCCTCGGCCACCCCCTGCGCCTTCTGCTTGAACACCGGGCCGGGCGACGCGGCGACGCGCGAGTAGTGTCCCGATGTCTGGTAGGCGGCCGACGACGGCGCCGCGTCGCTGGAGTGGCTCACGGTGCTGGAGAAGCCCGCCTGGGAGAAGGGCTTGGAGAAGGCGGACGCGGCTTGCTGCCGCGGCTTGGGCAGCGGGGACTGCGTGGTGGCGCTGGCCTTGAACGGCGAAGGCTTGGCGTTGGGGTTCACGCGGCCGGGGAAGTAGTGCGTCGTCGTCGACTTGAGCGCCGAGGCCTGCGCCTGGAGAGAGGATGGGGCGGCCACGGCACTGGCGGACTGGCTGGAAGGGGCCTTCTCCTCCTCGCCGGCGCGCGCCGCGGGCTCGGTGCCGTGGCTGCCGTGGCTGCCGTGGCTCACGTGGCTCACGGAGCTCGAGTAGTAGGGCTTGACCACCACGGCCTCCTCGCGCTTGGAGCCCTCGCCGCGGTGCTCGTACTCGTGCTCCAGATGGTGGAGGGTGGGCACGGACGGGTAGTCACTAGAAAAAAAAAATCCTTGCTACAGGCAAACCTTGGCGAAATATCATTTTATGGGACTCGACGCACCTCTTATGCAGGCGGTGACTGTCCAGGATGCGACCCTCGTGAACCTTGATGTCGTGGTGCACCTCGTGGAGTCCTTCGTGGTGCTCGGGGTGCGAGGCCTTGCCAGAGCGCGTGACCACGGCGTTGAAGCCGTTGTGCTTGTCCGCGGTGTAGCTCACGGTGCGGAAGGTGCCGTCCGGCTCCATCACCGAGTATGAACCCTTGACCACGTCGCCGTCGCGCGTCTCCCAGTGCGACTTGTGGTCACCTGTCTTGAAGTCCTCCACGCCGTACTTGTAATCGTACTTCGGCTTGGTCTGCAAGATCAGCAATTAATGGGTGATAAA
The DNA here is from genome assembly GCA_030522485.1 of Stenchaetothrips biformis. Classification (NCBI taxonomy): domain Eukaryota; kingdom Metazoa; phylum Arthropoda; class Insecta; order Thysanoptera; family Thripidae; genus Stenchaetothrips; species Stenchaetothrips biformis. The sequence continues at coordinate 10,891,433 of CM060092.1, read as the reverse complement.
ATAGAGAAAAACCTCCCATAATGAAAAATATTTTTTTTAAAAAAATAATAAATTTGGTAGATGGTTCCTTGACTCACGTAGTAGTCGATGAGCTCGTCGTGGCCGTCGTCGTGCACCTTGGAGGCGGCCGCCACGAGCACGCCCGCGGCCAGGGTGGCCGCCACGCACGCCAGGCGTGCCAACAGGGTCTGCAGTGGCGTGTGGCAAAAGAAAGCAGTGACAATGGGGCAGAAAGAAAAACAAAACACGTTACGTCCACACACGTTGCAGGTGCTCCCTACTCCCGTGTCACAGACCATTTTTCTCCCTTTACGCGTGCGAACGCTCGCCGTCACCGACGTCGCCACACTAGGCGCGAAATGTCTCTATCTGTCATTCTTGGAGTCGCGGTGGACCTGAACCAGGCCAGCGCAGCGCACGGCCTGGCACGGCCCTTTCCTCAGGCCTTGAACCGCCATAGGTGACCGACCGCGCGGCAAAACGAACGCGCGCGGGCACCGAGGCCAAGCAACCACCACACGCAGCAGCTTGAAGGCACAGTATCCATTGGGCTTGACGGGTCGCTGAGGCACTATGGAGGCGTCCGCGGCGCACTGATCAGTCACTGCTGCTTCTCGATGCTGCGCACTGCACTCCACCAACTCACCGGAGCGGGCATGGCGGCTTGGGGGAAACACGGGGCACTAGTGATGCTCTCTCCGGGGAAGTGCCCCTTATATCCGCTCATCACGCGTGCCCTGGCGGGGCGCGGCGGGGCGGGGCGGGGCGGGGCGGGGCGGGGCGGGGCGGGGCGGGCACCCCACCCGCACCCCCTCCAGCCCCTCCGATATGAAGAAGTGCCCGGTTAATTGTGGCAGCTCCTCCTCCCCCACAACGCCGCCGCCATCGGCCCGCTCTAGGCGCGGCCCCCTCCCTCGCGGGGTGGCTCTCTCCTAGCGGTGTGGGAACACATCATTGTGTTCCGCCCCGCCCCATCCCTGCTGCCGCACGCCGCCGCGGGGAACTGGATGCAGGATGACGTCCTCCTCGTCCAGCTGCTGCCGGCTAGCCCCGCGTCCCCGCGGATGCCGGATGGCGCAATGAAGTGAGGGTCGGGTCACACGCGTCGCAAACGGCGCTAACGCGGGAGAGGCGTAAAGCGGCCAAAAAAGAACAAATTAAAAAGCAACTGCTCAACGCGGTGCGGCCCTGCCTTACACATCCCACTGCTTCGTTACGTGTATTACATACAGCTATCGCCTCCCCGGCACGGCCGGCCAGGGAGCACCTCGCCGGAAAGGAATGCCTAGATAAGCGGTGAAACTGCGGGCCGGCCGGCTGCGGCATCGTGATTCGACCCGCACCAACGCGCGCGTGCGCCGGCGGGTAGGCAGCCCGGTAGGGCACTGCTCAAACATACTAAACACCTCGGAGGAAAAGGGGGAAAAAATCTCATTCAACGAACGTTAATGAAAGCAGATGATACTCGTTTGGTTTTCTTTCGATGATATTCGTTTGGTATTGTCGTGTGTTTATTATAGCAGTGCCGCGCTGCATCGCTATCGTCCGAACGAGGCCGAGCTGGCGCCGAAGTCGGCACGAGCTGAGCAGAGCCGAGGCCCGCCCGAGTCACCCTTTGTGACGTGGCAGGCGGGGAGGGATTGTCAAATTTCCGGGCAGGCGCGAGGAGGGGGTGCCATTGTTTACGCCCGGCCGCTGCGCGGATGAGCGACAGGCAGGCAGGCAGACATGGTCCGCCCCTTACTGCCCGCTCCTACTAATATCTATAGTAAAAGCAAGCTGACACCTTCATGTGTATAGTAGTTTTAAGTATGTTGAAATGAAATGTGAGGTGTGAAGGTATCATCTGCTAAAAAAGGAGGAAAAGATACCAGGAAAAAGGTAGAGATTTTCTACGAAGGAATGGCTTGCTTCCGCAGGAGCGGAAAATGGAAAGCCGGCCAGAGGAAGGCGCCGCGAACTGCAATCTGCACTGCAGCGCGCAATGGACTGGTATTCATCGCGGAGGAACAATCGGATACATCGCAGGCCGACACCAGACAGCGCAGCACAACGTTGGCTCGAAAACAAATGACGCCTCGCTTGAAATCCTTTAGTCCGGCTCCACTATAGGCATAAGGGTTTCCCTTCGTTTACACGCCACCAAGGGGAAATGACTTTGAATTTCAGTGTACAAATTTTTGAATTCCACATGAATTTCGGATGAATTTCAATGAATTGCAGCCAAATTTCTATGAATTTCGATATGAATTTCACTGGTTTTTGAAGAATTTCTTTGAATTTCGACTAATTTTCATGAATTTGGAAGAAATTGGACTAAAATTCAAGATTGACCATGAATTTCGGTGTACAAATTTTTTTGAGTTGTTTCCCCTTGCACGCCACTTAGCTACAATTCTCAGCATTCATGAAAAAAAAAATGCGATAGAGAAATTTGAACCTCTGATCCATGTGTTCGTAAACTGACCACATTGACCGCGCGGCCACGACACCAGACCGCTAGCCGGAGTATTGGCTCGCGCGGCACGCGGTTCACGTACATCGTGTTCACACTCCTGCACACGAGGCTTCCGTGTAATGGGTCGTGTCGAGAGAGCCATCATTGCAACGTAACTAGCTGCCCTGCCACGCGCCGCTCAAAAGCGCACTCCGCTGAAGAAAAAAAGAAACTTGTCCGAACGCTGCCACTTATTTTAAGGAAAAAGAAACATGTCAGGCGTTAATGAGGCCTTCAGATAATCCGAGACAAATTGTTGCTATGAAAACACCAAGCGGCCACTTCCCTAGCGTTGGTGTAGACCGTGAACTGGTTCGGGAACACGCGCAAACCAAGCAGCAGAGCGCTCTCGCTGGGGCCGGACTATAAAACGCAGCACTGGATTTGCATCTCTCTTTCACGCCGTTCTGGCAGCGCCCGCCAGTCGCCTCTCTCTTTCTCCAGTGTCTCGGGACCAAATCAAGCACAGCAGAGGCATTATTACGATTTTATTGGTAACAACAAAGAACAGAGCAACAAGAATAATAGATACTTTGAGTCAGTCTCATGGATTTGATTGTCATGGAACTACGTCATAATGGCAACAGTCTATAAATAAGTAGGTTGTTCCCTGGAGGAATCTCACGATGACTTGGGTGCTGCCTGCGGCGCGCTGGGGACGGCGTTGGCGACACCTCCGGAGACGGCCCTGGAGCTGGGGGCGGCGCTGGGGGCGGCGCTGGGAGCGAGGCTAGAAGAAGCCGTCGTCTTGGGGGCGACGGCGTCTATCCTGCGCAGCGCGGTGGCCGAGGGCCCCCCCGAGTGGAACGGGTCGCCAAACAGGAAGCCTCTGCTGGGGGTGGTGGGGGCGAGGCTGGGGGCCAGGCTGGGGGGCAGGCTGGGGGGCAGGCTGGGGGCGGGGGCGTACCGCGGGAACGGCGCCGAGTGCGCGGTCTGCTGCGAGTTGACGAGGCTGGCGTGGATGCGGATGGTGGGCAGCTCGCCCAGGGGGTCCACCAGGATGTAGCCGATGTTGCCCCTGCTGACGAGGCTGCGCGTGTGGTCCGCGTACACCCTGGCCTGGCCGAGGCCCCCCAAGGGCGGCGCGCCGCCGTGCCGCTTGCCCTCCACGTCCCTCGTCACGAGGGTAGAGCGGTAGCCGCCCTTGTAGCGCGGTGCGTCCTCGTCGTTGGCCGGGGCCGCCGCGCGGAACCTGGAGAAGTAACCGCTGCCACCCGCACCCGGCGACGACGAGGAGTACGACTCCAGGTAGCTGGACGGCCCGGCGCGCCGCTCCTTGTGGAAGGAGAAGCCGTCATCAAAGTTGACCTCCTTGGAGGCGAACGAGTGGTCGCCGAAGTCGCGGTAGTGCAGCTGGTAGCCCACGGCCCCGCGGTGCGACTTGGGGCGGCGGGCGTGGCTGTTCGGTGGGGGCGTCGTAAACTCGGGCTCGGACTCGAATCTGCCGAGCAGGAAAACAGTGGTACAACGCATGCGATTGAGAATTTCCATTTTTGGTAGACTATCATACATACTGGATTAGGCCGTGTACACGGGTGGGGGGCAAAGTTTGCTTTGCTATCTTACCGGGGCCGGTGCCCTGAGTTGCTGTAGTGATTTTCGTGGTTGGAGTTGTAGTAGTAGCTGCGGGTGGTGGGGGTCGCGTCCTCCTCGTCCAGGACGTCGTCGCCGTCCTCGCCGCGGCCGCTGTCCGCCGCGCTCTCCTGCTCCGAGTAGTTGCCCCGCGACTCCTCAGTCGCGTAGCTGCCGCCGCCCGAGTCCCCGTCCGACTCTTCGTCCGCCTGGCTGTTGCTGTACTTGTTGGTGTAGTTATACTTGCGCGGGTCCACCGGGCGGCCGCTTTCGTCGTAGTGGTACTCCTTGAAGTGGTGGTGGTGTTTGACGACGGGCTTCTCCGAGGAGGAAGACGACGAGTATCCTTCGCTGCTGGTTCCTTCATCCGCGCTGGTGGTGGTAGAATACTCGCTGGGACTGTGCGTCGAGTACTTGCTGGGACTGTACGTCGAGTACGTGCTGGGGTTGTACGACGAGTACGTGCTGTCCCCGCTGCTCTTGTTTCGATGGTCGTGGTAGAACACCTTGACGTCCTTGTCGTGGTAGTGGTGCCGCACGACGGGGCCCTCGGACTTGTTGCGGTGGTCGTGCACGTACTCGTTGTTGTAGTAGTGGTGCTTGACGTGCGGCCCGTCGGGGAAGTCCCCCTCGGACAGGTTGGCTGGCTGCTTGTGCACGATGGGGATGTAACGGCCGTCCTTGTACACGTGGTCCACGTTGTAGTTGTACTTCTTGGCCTGCTGCAGCGAGGCATAGGCCGCGTCCTTGGAGTAGGGCGCCGCGGTGGAGGTGTTGTCGCTGCCGTTGTAGTAGTGGTGGTAGCTGACGACGTGCCGGTAGTGGTGCTCGCGGTATGTGTCGTTGCCGCCGTGGTCCTCGTAGTACTTGTAGTCGGTGTTGTTGGCCCGGTTCTCCGTGTACGGCTCGCGGTACTTCTGCTCGTCAAAGTTCCGCAGCGGGGACTTCTTGGCGGAGTGCTTGCTCTCGGCCGTGTAGGGCCGCTTGCGTTTGTAGCGCGAGCTGCGGGTCCGCAGCGTCCGCGGCCTGGTCATGCTGGGCGTCGCCACCGCCTTCGTGTCTCGAAAGTCCCTTGTGTGCATGTAGCCCCGCTCGTACCGGCCGCCACTGTCGCCGTCCGGGGCCTCGGCCTCGGCCTCGGTGGCCTCGTCCACGTCCTCGGCGCTGGTCGGCACGCGCACCCTGGGCCTCGGGCTGCTGTCATCCTCGTCGTCGTGGCCGCCGAAGGACGCGCCGAAGTCCGCGAAGGCCTTGCCGTGGTCCGCGTCGTCCGTGAAGGACGGCGACGTCGAGCGGAACGGGGAAGTGTCAGAGGAGCCGAACGGGCTGACCGACGGGAAGAACCCGCTGAGAAAACCACTGGAGGAAGGCGGTGACTCGCTGGGGAAGCTTGCCTTTGGGGAACCAGACACGCCGCTGGAGAAGCCGTCGTCGCCCGAGAGGCGGACAGTCCGAGTGTCGAAGGGGTGGATACTGGGGAAAACTGCACCCGAACCACTGGAGAAGCTGCCAATGCTGGAGGAACTCGTAGAGAGTCCACTGGAGAAGCTGCCGTCGCTAGAGGGACTACTGGACAGCCCGCTGGAGAAGTCGCCCTTGCTGGAGGACCCACTAGTCAGCCCGCTGGAGAAGCCTCTACTGCTGGAGGACGCACTAGACAGCCCACTGGAGAAGCCTCCACTGCTAGAAGACCCGCTCCCACTGGACAACCCGCTGGAGAAGGCTCCACTGCTGGCGGATCCACTGGACAGCCCACTGGAGAAACCACTGCTGGGAGGACCGCTGGACGGTCTATTTGATCCACTGGACAGCCAGTCTGTGCCACTGGACAGCTGGGTCGAAGCGGTACTTTTCGTATCAGTGGCGGAGACGGGTCGATAGTAAAATTTGGGCTGCGCCTAGAGACAAACAAAAAATGAATGAGGATCTTGCATTTAAATTGACATTGCTATTTGAATTTCGTTCGCCTCCCGTGTAGCTGGCCAAAGATCCCGTGCGCCGTTTTGGAACGTTCGCTTTCTCATTGGGCCGGCCAATGCACGGCGCAGGAGCACGCCGCCATTGAAGACGCTGCAGACACTCTCCGCCTTCTCGGAAGCGTTCACACAATGGGCGGCGTGCTATGAACCGGGCACGACGGGCTTCCTCTCGCCTTCCTCCTCGATAGCCAGCCTGATGTAGATGGACTCATTCAAAGGGGCGACATGGGAGTGGGAAAAGGTTCCCTTATTCGCAGTTCCTCGCCATCGAAGTCGTTACCCATTACGGAATAAACAACCGGAAAAGGCAAGAGAGGCAATGGCGTCGCACACAGGCTCTCCAAGGTAATGGCCGAGTGGCCGCCGGATGTCTCAGACGACCCACCTTCTCGTCCAGGGTCTGCTGCTTGGCCGCCGCGTCGAACTTGTGCTGCGCCGCGCTGCCCGAGGCCTCCAGGATCTCCACCGCGGACACCGTCACGGCCAGCAGCGCCATCTGTGATAAGAAATAAACATGAGGCCACCATCAACTGCTGCTTTTTTTTCAACGTTTATTCTGGACTACTCAAACTTTTCTTTTCAAATGGTGGCCTTCCTAGCGCTTGGCCCAGTGAGCGCGAAAGTGCAAGCGATGCGCCTGGAGGGCGGGCAACCCAACGTGCGCGACGGTTCGTGCGCTGGCCTACGCTGCCAGGTGCTGTCACCGCTCAACAAGCACCCCCTCCTCACGCTGCCGGCTGCAGGCTGGCTGCAGGCTGCTTCCAAACAGTCGCTCTGTCTCCCTCCCACTGGCGTGGCGCCGCGCGCTAACGGCCGATGGCTGCGCTCCGGCGCCCCTCTTAATGCCTCGTTGTGCCTGGCACAGCGGGCACCGCCGCCCCAGTCCAGCGCCCCCCCTTTACGATGTTGCGCGGGGTCGGCGCGCGCGCGCGCCTGATTTCTCTGACTGCCAATAACGCGGTCCAGCCCAGGGCGCAGGGCGCGGCAAGGCCCGGGGCGAGGCGGGGCGGGGCGGGGCGGCCCGATGCAACCAGCAGTCGGCAACCAGAGCGCGGACAATGCGCTTCCTGCCTCGTCAAACAAACCGCCAACCTGCGCGTCGCTCGCGTAGCGTAACGCGACGGCCGGCAGCACGTCACCTGTCTTACTGGACAGCACGTCAAGTGCCAGGTTGCAGGTACACTCACTTTATACAGGGGGGCGGGGGCAAAGGGGTTTTTGCCCCCCCCCCCCATTTGCACCTAGATAGCCGCCTGAAAGGTAGGCATAAGTGCTACTTTGCCCCTGTTAGTAGGCAAAAAGTGCTAATTTGCCCCCCCCCAAGGCCGCATCTGGATCCGCCACTGGCTCTCGACCACAGTGATCCACGCCTGAGATGATGCAAACCGGGCTATTTGAAGACAGGCTTGATCTGCAGGGCGGCGTACTTTTTCTCCTCTCTGCAAGAAAGTCAGTCAGTTTCCCAGGATCGGAGGGAAAACAAACCGAGCAGCGATTGAGGGGTCATAAAATCGCGCGACGACGGCGTCTTAAAAACTGCGCCGCGGCCGGCCGCGCGCCAACTAATTGGGCTCTTGAGGACTCAATTAGCGCCGTTGGCTGTCAGCTCACCACGGAGAGCCTGGCGGAGGCAGTGAAGCCTTGCGCTGGGCACCGAAAGCACCGCGGGCGTGTGTGCGTGTGCTGCGTGCTGGCCGTACATCGCGTAGTCCATCTGCGCGCATGTGCGAGACGCGTGCCGCCCCGCCGCAGCGCCATCCTGCCGGTCGTCCGCCGCCAGGTGCAGTATGAGATGCACGCTGCACTCGCGGGGCGGGGAAGGCGGAACAAAAGTACGACCACTTTGGAGAGGTGCTGCCTCTCCATCGTTAAAAAGTTGCGTGAGAGTATGCTCCATACGTAAGTATCGTTCCGGGACCGTTGCCAATTTAGTTGAACGCAGAGATATTAGGCTATCGCGAGAAACAAGCCGAGTGACAAATCGTCAGAATTTGGTGGTTGCTCCCCCGGGGCAACCTGTCGAAAATGACATTTGTACTGGGTGTCGAACCCAGGTCCCCCGGACTCTGGGTTCAGCGCCTGTTCCCTCTCGGCCACCGTGCCACATGGGACACCTTCGATGAAGCGGTGCATTTGAAAGGCGGGATCCGAACGAAAGCGTACAGACGTTTCATTCTGAGCCCGGAGTTTCGGGGTTCAAAACCCGCTGTTTCTTTTTTTCCCCACCAAAGCTACTGTATTCACTCAATAGGTACAAAATAAATAATTTTTTTTTTTGCGGGGGGAGGTGGTGTGGGGTCGCGAATGTTTGGCTGTGGGGCCGCGCAAATGTTTGGCAGCCATTTTTGGGTCGCGAGCCGAATAAGGTTGGGAACCGCTGGGCTATCTGGTCCACGAATCACGCACATGGTTCGTTGTTTACATACAGAGGGATGAGAATCTGGTTTGACACCGAAAATAAAAAGAGAGCTGCCAGCGCCGCGCCGGGCACGCGCGGTCGCGTGTGCGGGTCAGGGGGCTTCCCCGCGGGCGTGGCTTCACGGCAACCGTAGCAGCAGCACCACCAGGCAAACAACTGAGACTATTTCGTCAAACATTAAAGCGAGACAATAATTTTTTTTTGCACCTAGCCCAAACTTTTTTTTTTTTTTTGGGCGCGCGAAGGGCGTGATTGAACCACTGTCGCACTTCGCGTCGACGCTAGACACTGGAGGTAGGCGACTCACGACGAGGGCGGCGGTGCCGGCGGCGAGCGCGTGTCGGTCCTGGGGGTGCATGGCGGCCGGTGGCTGCACTGCAGTCTGCAGCGCAGTCTGCACGGTGGCGTGGTGTCGGCGGCACTGGACGCCGGCTCACGCCCATCTCGAGTTTTATATCGATCCGCTTGGCTGTTTCCGGCATATCCGGCTAGCGGCCTTTACCGGCGCAGCCCTCCTTCCGGAGCCGGGCCGCCGGCCGCCCCTCCAGGGCCGTCACCGCGGAGGGAGGGTGGCCGCCCCCACCGCCCCCCACCAGCCACCGCGGCGCCGCCCTCGCCAGGCACGGCCATCACAGCCGGAAGAAGTCACACCCACTGCCCTGCACCACTTCCAGCCGAGCGTCTTGATCTTGATGCAACCCACTGCACCGACGAGACACGCGCCAGGGAAAAAGATCCGCATTTTTTTCCCTACGAGGAGGTGATTTAATTTGGCGCATCGCGAGCGGTGAATCACTCGATGAGTGAGGAAACGGCCGGCCGTCTGGTTGCGGAAAATTACACCGCGCGTGGCGCAGTTCGGGTGGCGAGCCGCGGCACGTCTCGCGTGTTGGTCGCGTGACGATTTCGGGCGAAGATTTCGCTGTGGGAACCTAGATGTTTCGAACATTGTGGCTCTACGTCGCTCTCGCACTCATGAGGCGCCCCGGAGGGGTGCGAGAGAGACAGGCGCGACGCTGCTCGCGTGATGTGCGAGTCCTGGAGGAGCTGCGGTCATTACAGCCGTCACAGCCGTCGGACGTGCCGCCGCAGACACGCACCATGCATGGTGCAATTTATTGTTTTGGTCCCGGATGACAGAGGTGACTCCGGACGGAAAAGTTGGGCATCAGTTCTGCGATTTCCACGATGGAATCGGCTGCGTGGAAGATTGAGTTTGGAACTTTCGCCACGATGGTTTGCGATGGTTGAAAAATAAAAGTTTAAGTTTTCTATATGATAATGACAATTTATTGTTTTGCGAATTTGCAATCAATGGCGTGTAGGTGAAACTCGAGGCAGGAACGTTGTGGTCGATCTTGATGGAGGAGATGCGCAGTTGATGATGAGTTACTCGAGGAAGATGTCGCTGATGGGCACGCGGCCGAACACCCGCTGCGACATGCTCTTGAAGATCTGGCCAAACGCCTCCTCGGCGGGCCCCTTGATCTGCTGGAAGAACAGCTTCCAGTCGCTGTTGAGGAACCCGTTGACCTGCTCGCCTGCACACGGGGAGTTAGTGACCGCGCTGGGTGGGTAGTTGCACGACAAAGCCCCCTCCGCGGATACTCACTGATGGCGGCGTTGCCCTTGAGCAGCTCGTGGAAGTGGCTCTTCATGTGGGTAGGCGCGATGTCGATATTGAACTCGGTGATGTTCCAGTAGGTCTTGCCCTTCTTCTCGAACGGCTCGCCCTTGATGACGACGTCAGTGATGGGGGTGTCTGCAGAAACCAGCGAAAGAGCGCATAAGAGTGTGATTTTCGCCGGTCGCGAAGTACCACAATTTATTGGCAGAGCGCCGTACCGAGCTCGATGTGGGCGGGGCCGTCTCCCTTGACGGCGATGACGAGGATCTTGCCGCTGGCCTGGTACATGAAGTCCAGCCGCATTAAGGGTGTCAACGCCTTGAGCTTAATCTCGTGCTTCGCCATGTCCACCCTGCGGGCAACAAAGCGTCCGTCAGTCGCGCCCGTGGCGACCACCTGCACCACTTGACTGTCTACGGCACTCACGAAGCCTCCTTGAACGTGGTCTTCTCCAGCCCCTTGAAGCTGATGTTCTTGGCGTTGAGCAGGAGCGAGAAGGGTCCGGAGCCCAGGTCCAGGGTCATCTCGTCAACCTGGAGCGGTCCGATGGGGTTCACGCCCAGCTGCTTCTCGCCTGCAAAGAGCGTCGTCACCCCGAGCCGAGTCAAGTATAGAGTGCTTCAGCTTGAGGACTTTCTAGTCAAGTTTTCCCTCACCGTCCTTGAGCAGGTAGACCACCTTCTCGATGCTCGTGGTCAGGCACTTGCTGAAGTTGGGGTCCTTGTACCGGCAGGTGGGCCAGGAGGCGGCTGCAACAGAGAGTGCGAGTGAGACCCCCTGGACCATAGAGTCTGTGACTGTCGAGAGAGACGGAGACTCACGCAGCCTGGCGGCGAGACTGGCTGCGCAGAGCGCGAGGAGCACGAGGAAGATGGCCTGCTTCGCCATGGCGGTCCTGGACTGATCGGTCTGCGTCGGGTGCGCGCTGTGCTCTGTGCTGGAGGCTGAGGTGCTACTGTCGCTCTTGGGATCTGACCCCGTGTATATGTGTGTCGCCGATCCCCGGCGCCCGGCTCAGGCCGCGGGGGGAGGGGCTGCGAGGGGGAGGTAGGGGCGGGGAGGTGGGGGGAAGCGCCAGGAGTTGACTTGGGAGCCCCCCCAAAATGCGTCTCCTCCTCAGCCCAGCCGGGTCCGTGTCTGATAGTGACAGTACACAGCCTCGACCGTAATTACCCGGTATTAGCACCCGCAGTGCAATTATTACATCCGCCAGCCCACGCATCTGCGGACTGATTCCGTCGCCGTGTCTCTCGCGCGGCCCCTGCCGGACGGCCCATGAGAGAGGCAGAGCGCCACTGTTCGGAATGAGCCTGGCGGAGGCGGCACGAGTAGTATAGGTTGGACTCCCTGGTGTGCGCCACCGTGCGTGCAGACTGGCCGAAACAAAATCTGGATCTGCCCGGCTTAGATCACTTGCAAAGGACGGGAAATAAAGAAAAAAACAAAAAAAAAACAAAAAAACAAGGAGACTGTGATGTTTATAAACGGAGTAGATCATTTGACCTACCTAAAGCGCGCACATTTTTTAATGCTGAGCAGAGGACGCCGGAAATCAAAAATGATTAACGCAAGTTATTTTTAACTTTCTTTATTTTGTGAAAAACTAGCACAGAAAGCACACAACGATTGAGCAAAGTAAAAACAACACACCACACAAAGAGAAAAATCAACAACAAAAATCAACAATATTTTAAAAAACAACAAAAGAAAATATCAACAATATTTCACGGACGAAAAATAAACAGTAGTCAGTCTTTATTGAAATGTCATGAAAACTTGAATGACACCTCTACGCGGGGGGGGGGGGGGATGCTCCACGACGGAAGACTCATACAGGAGTACTTTTAGAACCACGGCTGCTTCCAAAGAGCCCCGGGCGAGTCTTTTAGCGCATGCTGCTTGCTCGGCGCGCGCCTTCGGCCCCGCGGTGACCTCGCCCTCCCCGGAGCCGGGTCCCTGTACGAGTCCGCGGCCTGCAGCGACGCCGTGACGGGCACCCAGCCGGAGTACGACGCCGGCCTTTGGCGCTGCTGGGCCTGCGGCCGCGGCTGCAGCCAGGCGGCCTGAGCGTCCTGCGGCAGCGCGTACCCCCTCGGCGGCGGCCTCCTGTCGCCGGCGGGAGTGGACGCCTCCACCTGCTGCGCGAACAGCACGGGCCCGCGGTTCGCGTTCTTGCCGCGCTTCGACGGCGCCGCTGGCGTCTGCTGGTAGGACGGATCCTCCTTGCCGCGCACCTTGGAGCCAAATGACCCCGTTGCCTCGGTCGAAGGCGCCGCAGCGTCCTTGACGCTAGGGTCAGCGGACGCGCGAAGTCGATCGCCGGAACCGAAGGATGCGCCGCCGCGCGATGACCCCGAGAACCGGCCGCCGCCGCGCTCGTAGCCGGAGCCACCTCTCGGGCGTCCGTGGCCGGCGTCACTCTGCCCCTGGCTCGGCGTGCTCTGCGCCGCGCCCCGCCTGCCCTTGGCGCGGTCCGCGCGCTGCGTCCACGTCGCCACGTTCTGCGTGTCCTGTGGCGTCTCCTCGCTGCGGAGGTCCTGGCCCCGGCCGAACAGGGGGAAGTCCTGGCCATCGAACAGCGAGCTGTGGCTGGACACCAAGCTCCAGGCGGGCCCCAGCAGGTGATCCATGGACGTGTCGGCCTGTGGCGACTGCAGCTGCCGCGCCCCTTGCAGGCGGTGGACGTGAAGCTGCGGGGCGCGCAGCTGTGGCGCCACTTGAAGGGCCTCGTGGTCGTTGCGCAGCTGGCTGCCTTGCAGCGCCTGCTCCGGGACTATCTCGTGGTCGTCGTCGGGGTTGTGCTCGCTGTCCTCGGCGCCGCTCTCCTCATCGCGATGCTTGACGTCGTCCTCGTCGTCATCCTGGGCCGCCTCGTTGCTGGACTCGTCCTCCTGGTGCTGACGCACGCTGTCGGCGTCCTCGGAAGTTTTCGTGGGTGCCTGCTGGCTTTCATCAGCCTCCTCCTGGTTCGAGTCTGTAGAGGGCATGATGGTGGTTGTCTCGTCGGCGTCCTCCTCCATCTGCTGCTGCTGCACGGTGTGGCTGGCGTACGCCGACGAGTAGGACGGCGGGGTGCGATTGGCACGGAGCGGCTGGGACCTGTAGGAGGCAGAGTATACCGACCCACCCAACGTAGACTGCTCTCGGGGAGGGCGATGGAGCTGCTTGGCGAAGTTCGGCGATCTGGGGAAGTCGAAACCTGGTGCCCTCGTTGAGGGGTGCGAGGACGCTGCTCGGCCGGAGAATCCAAAGCCCGGCGCCCTCGTCGTGGAATACGCGGCCACCGACGCGGCAGGACTAGAGAAGCCGAAGCCCGGCGCCCTCGTCGTGGAGTACGGGGCCACCGACGCCGCGCTCTCGATGCCGCCGGCCAGCCTGGCCTTCTGCAGCGCGGGGTGGTTGTCCTCGCGGGCGCTCTGCTTGGCCGCGGCGAGCGCTGACTTCCAGGTCGCGTCGTCCAGTGGCAGCACCGTGTTGGTGCCGTGCAGCTCGCTGGACACACAGGGTGGGTTCAAACGCACGTGCCGCCATGGATAACTCGAAGGGTTGACTGGCTTACCCCTGCTGCTCCGCCAGCTTGCCGCGCCGGTAGAGGGGCCTGCGCTGCACCGTGGCGTAGAAGCCGGTGCCGTCGGCCTCGTAGTGCACGGTGCGCCAGCGGCCGTCGGGGTCGCGCAGGAAGTACGCCCCCCAGACGTCCTCGCCGGCGCGCTTCTCCCACGCGCCCTTCACGTCGCCCGTCTTGCGCGAGGCCACGGCGTAGCGGTAGTGGTAGTTGGGCTGCGGCTGCGGCTGCGGCTGCCGAGGGGGAAACGACTGAGAAAATTTGTTTACATCGGATAGGGATTACCCCGGACAACCTGCGGATTACCTCCGGACTACCTCAGAAATTTCCCGGATTACCACCGGATTACTTCGAAATTTCTGGTTATCCGGATTACAAATTACCAATTTGTTGTACGCCGGATAACCGAAGTCGTTCCCCCCTGGGCGGCTGCGGACGCCGGCAGTCAGTCTCAAGGACGCGGTAAGACGCGCCATGAGTTTCCTCCGATTCATCGGCGATGTCTTACCAGGTCGTGCTGCGTGGAATCTGCCGCCGCCTGGTCGGAGAGGCTCTCCTCGGCCGTGGCGGCGACCGCGAGTGTCAGCAGGACCAGGGCGGTGACCTGCGCAGCCGTTAAGGCGAGGAAAACAGAGTTCGGAAATGTTGATGGGTCAATGTGGTCAACGCACCGAAGCGAAGGGAGGTCACTGTCGCGGGAACGAAAATAAAAAGACTGGTCCAGTACTGACTCTGGTCGACTCCCCCAAATGCAAGTCAGAGTGCGTGCTGTAATGCGACGATTTATTGACCGGAAAGGAGTCCAAAGAAGGAGAACCGGAAAAAAAAATCCTGTGACGCCGCGAAGCGGCTCCACGATCGCCGCGCTGTCAAGCATGATCTTCCTCCTTCGCCGCGGTGCCTCGCCTCGTCCGGCGAGTGCAGTGATTCCTTATCACTCCTCATTCCTCTAATTATTCGCTCGACGGGCCTTCATCCTCTCACTGGCTGGCGTGCTTTCCGCATCGTCCCCTCCGCGCCGCTCCGCCGCTCCGCCGCTCCACCCGACTGCCCCCACCCCGTCCAGGTGGTGATAGGCGCTGGGAGCCGCCGCTTGTGGCGAATTGAACGGCGTCATCGTGGAGAAATTGCTCCTTTTAAAACAAAATGCCTTGCTCTCGCTTCCCTCGCCTGGCCGCGTGGAGCCCCTGCAGACAGCGGGTGGGCCCGCCCGCAACACGCCGGCGTGCCGCGTGGTGGCCTACCCCGCCGTTCGCAGGCGTTCCGGTCACACGACCGCCGCACATGGAGGCAGGCCTCCAAACTGTTTTCATCTCACACCTTCGCGCTCGGAGTCAATGACGCAAGTGAGCGTCGATGCCTTTCCCAAACACAATGGCGCCGTAGAACAAACCCCGAAAAAGTAGCGTAATTGTTCGCCACGTTTTTTTTTTCTTTTTTTTTTTTTTTCATAAGTTGCTTGCCTAGATGTCGATTTCCTTCGCCTCTGGCCCCAAACTGCGCATGACTTTTTTCCTTTTTTTCCCCCCTGCGACTAGTTTGTTTTTGGTGTCCGGCAGCGACCAGCTGCCAGCCTCTCACGCCACGCACAGCACTGCGGTCGTCCGCGCCCTAATCCAGAACATCAGCACCCGGTGACGGAAAATGCTGAAGGCACGATGATGCCGATGTACGCACCGTTCTCGTCGTGGTCCTGGCCATGGTGGTGCTGGCGGCGAGCTGCCCGGCGCCGTGGTGCACTGGACAGGCTTGCTGGAGTGTCTGAATGGGCGGGGCGCCTGCCGCACTAGCTTATAGTGAGTCGGTAAGCGCTTCTGGCTGGCTCCCCTACCACCCCCACGGCGCGCCGTCTCTGCCACCCCGCGGCGGGGCAGGGCGGGGCAGGGTGGGGCAGGGCGGGGCAGGGCGTTAAGCCCCCACCCCCGCAGTGCAGTAAGCGTATTCCGACCGCACCTGCGCGTAACGCCAGTAACGCTGCGCTGCCGAACCGGGGAAGGGAGGCGGTCGGTACCGCGCCGCGCCGCGCGCCCAAGGGAACCGGGGGACTAGCGAACGAACGCCACACCCCGCAACTCTGGAATTAACATTGGATATTTGCCGCTCGATTCTAATCTGCCGCTTCCGTCCGTACATTCCTTGTTGCAGTACAGCGCAACCGCGTGCACCGCGCGGCCTCACGGGAAGCAGCCACTAGAGGGTCCACTCAAATCTCGCTCAAGGCGGCAAGGGAGGAAATGCACCAGTCTTAACCAGTCTTATCGAGGCGCCGCGGCCCTCCTTGATAGGCAGGTGTCACAGAGACATCGTCGAGCAATAGACAGAATGGAGGTGTGAGACTTGTGTATTCAGGCCAGCCGTAAATATAATACTGCGGCTCCAAGTTCTGCCGAAAAAGAGGTGGACTCTGGCCGGCCAGCTTTCGTCGCTCTGTCTCTCTCCGCACTCATGGGGCGGTCCGCGGCGGTGCGAGAGAGACGGAGCCACGAGGCACTGTTCGGATTGATGGCGAAGTGCAGGAGGCCGCCGTCGTGGCGCAAAAAGCACGGCGCCCCACGAGTGCGGCCGGGCACTTGGCCAGACCCGTGATTGCGAGCGGAACCGAAGTGAAATAAAACAAACAAACGAGCCGCGCATTGTGAGGCACGCGTACTTTTATCGCCTCCGCGGTCCTTCCGCGCCACGACACCACTACACTACATGCAGCACTGCCAGGCGAAAGAGATTCGCGCGGAAGCACGGAGAGAGGAGGGGGATCAGACAGACGCTTTAAAGTGTGGGCTCTTTATCCATTTAGCACTTCCAGCTCATGCCGCGGTTTACGCCGGGGATGAAGTCCTGGCACTGCGCCTTGAAGCCGCTCATGGCCGTCTGCAGGGCGGTGTTGAGGTAGCCCTTGAGGGTGGCGGGCGGCAAGAGCTGGTTGATGGCGGCCGAGACCACGGCATTGATGGTGCCGAAGCCCGACGTGCGCCACTGGATGCCCTGCAGCATGTCGACGGACACATCCTGCAGGCCGAGGTAGCACACGTCCCCGCTGTAGAAGATGCCCGCGCGCAGCTTGATGCTGTTGTACGTGACGGTGGCGCTGACGTCGTTGCTCGCGGACAGGAACAGGTACTTGGCGTTGACCATGTAGCTGCGCACAAACATTGCGGTGAGAACCCCGGCAGGGCGACAGTGACAGTGACCGACATCATAATGCCCTAGAGGGCGCTACAAAGTCATCTGAAAGTCAACGCAGCACCGACCCACCGGCGAGAAGGGACCGACCCTGCCCACTCACTGCGCGGCCCTGACGTCACGGCGTGTCCTGGCGAGTCCTCGGGACTGCCCTTGCCGTCCGTAGTGGACAGCCAATCCAGTGGCTAACCCCGGAAGGCGCCGGTCGGCGACCTTTCGTTGCGACGCGCCTGTGTGTGCCTTCTCTGTGTGCTCGGCAAACGAGAGGCCGTTGTTACGTTTTCGCGCGCGGTTTCCGTCTCGTTTTTGTTTTTCCTGTCGGATTGGGCGCTGGGCCTCGCGCCGGAAGCAAACCTCTCAACTTGAGCAGACCGGCAGCCACATGCGCTGGCCGCTCTGTCCGAGATAATCGGCTTCTTTCCTTACCGTCGCCCCCGAGCAACAATATCGGATCTGCAAGCCACAGTTGATGATTATCCGATCTGCAAGCACCCCTCTGTAGAATATCCAATGTGCACCCGCCCCGCTGTACAATATCCGATCTGCATCCGCTCCGCTGTAGAATATCCGATCTGCATTCAGGCCGTTCTCTGAGTAATCACGGTAACAAGTTCTGACTCATCCCTATAATTCAAATCAATACAATTTTTGCGATTTATTTTAGTCTAGGAACACTTCCTGGACCTGAAAATAGCGTCGGATCGCAAAAATTGTATTGATTCGAATTATAGGGATGAGTCAAAACTTGTTACCGTGAGAGAACGGCCTGAATGCAGATCGGATATTCTACAGCGGGGCGGATGCAGATCGGATATTGTACAGCGGGGCGGGTGCACATCGGATATTCTACAGAGGGGTGCTTGCAGATCGGATAGTCATCAACTGTGGCTTGCAGATCCGATATTGTTGCTCGGGGGCGACGTTACGTAATTGCACGTTTAAGACAAACAGTCACTCGGCAGCCCGCGCGGCACCCGCGGCACGCGACCGTCTACTCGGCCGGTCACAGTGCCGGCCGGCGCCGAGCCAGCTCCAGCGCCCTTGTGTTTGCTTCCACCGCGCCGCCTCGGACCGCACGGACCTGAGCTCCAGGGTCTGCAGGCTGAAGGAGGTGCTGAGGATGACGCTGCCGTTGCCGTACTCCATGAAGGCGTTGTCGGACCGGTAGATGCTCGAGAGGCCCTTGACGATGCCCTCGGTGCCCGTGAGGGTGAGCCTGCCGCTCTTCACCGAGACGTCGGGGAGCGTGTCCACGTTGACGTGCCCCTTGTTCATCTGGCGCTGCACCGTCAGCAGCACGTTGTCCAGCAGGCTGTTCACCTGCAGCTGCTCCGAGTCGGCCAGCCGCTGGCGTTCCACCTACCAAGCGACGACCCGCCAGTTAAATTCAGTCGGGCGCAGATGCGGCAGAACTCGTTTCAGTTGCAGAGCTGTTTGTTTGTCGTACCTTGGCTGCGGACTGGGCAGCAGCCCCAGCCGCCCAAGACGCCATCAGCGAGACCAACACCGGCAGGAGAAGCCGGCCGCTGCGAGCCATGGTGTAGGGGCGCAGAGAGCGGCTTGATGTCCAAATTCTTATATTTGCCGTCAGCGCCCGCTGGGGAGGCACGCACTCACACTGACGAGAAAGTCGCGAGTCCTGAGGTGCTGAGTGTGAGGACACTGGTGCGCCATTCGTCTGATAAAGCGTTGGACGCAATCGAAGGCACTGACGCACTCGAGCCTCAGACTCTTGAGACGTCACGTGGGCTAAGTGTGTTGGGCATTCCCTCTTAAAGAACAATCAATATGGATTGACGCATTAAGATAAGTTGCAGATGAATGATTTTCGACTGAATCTGGAACTCCTAGCACTCGAGATTCCCAAACAAACAGCCTTGACGCCCGGTGTGCAGGCCACCCAACGCACTGCAGTAGTGGCTCTAAACCGCCTGCAGATGGGAACGTAGGCAACCCATTTGGCTCTGTTTCATGGATACACTTCAGCCTCATTTCGAAATGAGTGCAGTATGTTATTGAAAAAGGTGACAAAAAAGGCCCCATTCTAGAAGGTTGGAAGATATAACAGTTTATTAATGAAACAAACAAAACATTCTGTCAGATTATATAAACCTAGTTGCAATGCTCAAAATCTTAGTGTAGTCCGCTCCTTTGGCATGGGTTTTTTCTTTCAGAATGGTTCGTAAACAGGCCGGGACTGGGACAACAATTCGAGTTCCTAAAGGAGCACCATTATCGTCAATCAACACAACATTATTTGAGTCTGTTCTAGGAATATAGGATGGCTGCTGGGCTTTGCAACCAACAATTACTCCCTTCTTCTTCAAACCTTTGACGGCACATAAAACAACATCCCCTAAAAATATTGAAACAAAATAGAACACAATCTAATGTAAGTTCAAAAGAAAAAAATTAAAATTAAATTTTAGCACTGAAATGCCTTACCTACTGTACCAATGCCTGTTCTATTATAAACATGGATGATTTTAGGTGGCTTGCCTTCCATCATTGCTTGCTTGCCAAGCTCACTGTTGTCGACCACTCGCAATCGTGTAAGCTTCTGGAGTCGATGACTTGTGGGGCTGGAGTGAAAGTTGCGCCAGAGAGCTGACGAACAGCCAGAGCTCCGCATATTTAACAACACTGACATAGTTGAGGTCTGAAAAATAAAGAACAGGTTCCGTTGCTGTGGGGTACATTTGGCAGAGGACAAGTCGAAAGGTCCATGGCAAGAGTGTAGAGAAAAGGCCAAGAACCAATTAATTTATTTTCATAAACTCATGGTTAAAAACGAGTAAATGACACAATCAAACCCCTTTTTTACAACTTCAACATCAATATCCAAAGACTGTTGCCATGAAATTTAGAGGTTATTTAATAGATAAGTACGCTAGTGTTTAAGTCACTCGTTTACACAGAGCAATCCAAATAAATGCTAGAAAATAAAATGATAAAACTGACCAGAAATCCTAGGTAACTCTTGATATTGAACAGACTTTATGATCAAAACTCAAATATGCACCAAACCCACTGGTATTTAGGTTTTTGGGCACCAGCTAGCAGACACCATCACCATCAGAACCATGTGTGTTACCAACCACCTACCCCTAAATAGTAAAGTTATTCGGTAATACAGCACTCTAATCTCAAGTAATTGTAAAAATTTAAATTTCTAATCAAATTTATGTTTGTTGTTCGGAAAATAAATTTATGCCTCATCTTAAATACATGCTTCCTCCGATATTTTTTTCCCCCCTACCAGCGAAGCCATAATGGCCGATGGTGGCAACAGTGAAACAAAAGACAGTCGGTACACAACAAACACACGTCTGTTTGTTGTGTACCGACTGTCTTTTGTTTCACTGCTTCCACCGGCCATATTTGCAGGATCCGACGCACTCCGCGACTTTTCAAGAGGCTTGCCCGCCCACACGCCATCAGCCGTTAACCGTGCGTTAACGTTCGCCGCATCTCGTGTACGTTTCACCCACCAACTTCGTCGCTTTCGTCGCGGGAAAAATAAGCAAGCAGCATTGAGGGTACGAAAAGTAACTTTATTTAAAGTGCTTACGACAGACATTATTTGTATCCATCAGAATAGATCGTAAATCCAGGAACTTTCAACATACAACAAACACGTTTTTATATTTTTGTTGGTTGATCGTCACTGTCCGATTCGTATGATGTCTCTTGACGAGTGCGATTTCCCACTTTGACCCTTTTATATAATGGCAATTGAGCTTTGGAATTACGTCGGTTGTGTTCATTCTCGTGGACTAACTGATAAGTTTGAGGCTTCACTGGCACAGACTTCAAAGCCTCTTCGTTTTCTGAGCTTATTAGCGAGGTGTCTGTTGTTGATTGGTTAGAAATGGACTGTCGTTTGTCCACTTTTGCTTGCTTTGTTCTCCTTTTACGAGGCATGGGACGTGGTGGCTTTTCTTGAACATAGTGAAGTTCCACCAGTGAAGAAACAGGCATTTGTGTAGGTGACATATCTTCTCGGAAGGAATGAGAGGATGTTACCTTGGACTCTGCTTGCTGTTGAACAAAAGGGTAAGAATGGGGCAGAGAGTATGACACTGCGGTGTCAATGTCTTTAAAAGGCTTTGTTGTTGGATCACTTCCAGAATTTCCCAGTAAATTTACAGGACTGGAAGGAACTTGCAAATGAGAATCAGGAGTAGCACTCGTGCTTCTTGGACTATTTGTACGCTGAGGTGTGACTATGCCAAGTTGCTCCTGTTTAGGTGCCCTGCCAAGCTGAAGAACGTAGTCCAGCTGCTTGATGATGTATGAAAGGTGCTGTTTTTCTCCCTTCTTTGCTCTGTCACTGTCTTCACTTTCATGGCCTACCACAGGAGAGCTTTGGAAATCTGGAAGAAAAGATCAGTGTCATGCATTTCATCCGTCTCTATTTAAGATATCAAATTATGATCTTAATATATTTTCTAGGTACCATGCAGCTGTTGTATGTTGTGCCTGTTTTGCCTGAGATGAATTTGAGACTTAATATTGGATACAATCAGAGCAGATTTAGTAATTTGTTCCAGTTTACTATGTTTTACGGAAGTTTCATTTTCCAGGTTTTCATCCTGCTTGTCATGTTTTATTTGGAGGCCAATTTCCTTTCCTAATAGATCTCTAAAATTCAAAAAAAATAAAAAATAATCAGAATTGATTGAGCAATGTCATTGTAGTACAAATGCGACAAAATTTCTTTAAATTTAAATTTACCTGTCATATTTGCACACAATTACTGGTGTGTGAGTTCCATACAAAGCAAATGCAATTAAATGATCAAAAGGATGATAGTCTACTGCACCACTCAGGATAGGGGTGGACATTTTAGGTCTGTGACTAGATCTGTCCTGGGAACTTGCGGGGTAATTGGTGTGGAAGAGCCCAGAGTAGGAAGCAACAAGGATGCCAGTGTCAGCATTCCAGACATGGAAAGTGCCATCCTCACTAGGTGAGAAAACTAAGCTCCCACAAGGTGAAATGCACGCTTTACTATGGATCCTAAAATAAAGAAGTGAGATAAATGGCAGTTAAAATTTTAATTGTATGCTATCGGTTACTACAGAAAATGCATCTCTACCTCAAACAATCTTACCTGTGATTTAGAGCTCCCTTGAACCATTGGATGGGAACACCTGTCCCAATATCTATCATTATTAGCAAACTGTCTCTTGGAAGAGCCAGAACACGCTTACCTCCCGGATGCAGAACTAAATGGCTCAGAACTACACCTTGCAACTCCCGAACATTCAAAACCCTTGTTCAGAAAAAAACAAAACCTTTTTAGGAGAACAGGCCTTTGGCCAAAAATAATTAAGCTCTGTTGCATACCTGAGCCCTGTCCAGAGTCGATTCTCTTGACATTGCCAAAGTCTTATCTGACCCACACTGTCTCCAGAAAACAACATTCCACTTGAATTTGTACATAGGGTGCTTACATAGCCTTCATGGCCATTCAGCTCTTGTTGCAGCTACAAAGAAGGAAATGCATCTTAAAAATATTGCTCATGCAAACACCAGTCACCAGTCACCAAACATATCAAACCTCAAAATTGCCTGATTGGTTACTTTGTGCCCAGATACGTATTACATGGTCACAGCAACCTGTTGCAAGACTCAACAAAGTTGTTGGTAAAAATATTGCAGAGTAGACAAAAGAGGGATGAGGCAGCATCTGAAACGTTTAATTCTCTCGTTAAGTTGGGTTCCTGATAATCATTTTTAAAAATGTTAATCTTCAGATTTATCACCTGTAATGGTGTGTATTTACGGCTCTTCATAGACCATAGGCAAGCTGTGCAATCTGCTGATGCAGAGAGTATTAAATCGTCACTTTGAGACCAATCTAAATTGTAAATGAGGCCTGGGTGGCCTTGAAAACGAACTATTTCAGAACCTTCTGGGATCTTTTAGGGGGAAAAAAAAGTCTATTACTAACAAAAGTTTTAAAAAAATAATTAGTTCCAATAGGTCAAAAATAACTCACCTTGTAAACATATATGTTTTGCAGAGTTTGATTAGCTGCACTGACAGCTAGATGATGGCCACAGTGGCTAAATTTAATGGAAAAATTTCCATTGAGGCCAGCAGGAAGATCTAATTCAGTTTTGTTTGGAATTTTGCAGGACTGCGATGGAAGTCGAGACCAAACCACATTATCTGTCAAACTAATTGGTGTCGCACACCTCTAAAATAGAATTATTTTTTACATTAAAAAACTTGTTTATAAATTTTAAAGATTAAAATGAAAGTTGTTACATTTTTAGAAGACTTACACTTTTAATGCTACCAGATGCATTATCAACGACAGCATCAGATGTATGAAAGCCCTGCCCATACTCAGGCTGAAGTGCACAATAGGACCGCAGAGATGGGGGTATATTAGATGGCATGGGAAGGCCATAGACAGTAACATGAAGTGTTGATGGATAATGTATCCATCCTCCTTTCCTCCACCATTTGTATACCTTAAAGAGGAAATACTAATAATATTTTCCCCAAAAATTAGAGTTAAGAAACAAATTGAAGACTCACATCACATTTATCACAGTCACCATTGCTTCTGTAAGTCTTATCAGAACGTGGCCTGTACAGTTGGAGACGTAACTTCTTGTCAATGTTTAAAATATTATTAGCGCCACATGGCTTCAAAAATGCCCATGCTATTCTGTGCCATCCACTCTCTAAACCTAAGAAAATTAAAAATTAAAAATTAAAAATGTTATTTTTTAAAAAATATTTTGACCTGGTTTTTAAGATTTTAATATGAAACACAGCATACCTAATTTTTGATACCGAGCTATTGCTTCATCAAATGTAACACAGTCTAAAACTTCAAACAGAAAGAGAATTGAAGATTGTGGTCGAAGAATGTGTTGTATGTCTTCATTCAAAACTAGAGTTTCGTCCCAAAAGGGTATCAAGGATCTTAAAGGAAAAGAATAACACAATTATCTTCATTTCAATTTTAATTTTCATAAAGGCTTGTACTTACTGGGGGTCTTTAAACTGGCATGGTTGACTAGTTAATGGCTGAATATAATCAATGTTCGAATTTTCTTGGTAAAATGAAACATTCCTAGTAGCTTCACTTTTTTTCAAGTACTCTCCGGTGAGTGTGTCAAGCACATGTACACGAACCATCGGATGACGAATGAGACTGTCAATCTGGAACAGAACTATGCAACATCAATTGATATGGCTTGGATACACATTGTTAAAATAGACTTCATAAAATTCTTTTACCTTCAAACTATCACAGTGGTGTAAACTGATTCCTATGATTTTTTCATAATTATATTTGATGGTAGTTTGGCTTTGAATGCCACTTTCAGTTGAGGCAGTTCTCTTTCGTCTCTGTTTAATAGGCATTTGAACTCTATTATCTGAACTAGTGTCTGTGTTGTTGACATCTTTTTGCCCCCTGCGCCTGTGTTGTGACATTTGAAGTTTTGTCTTCTTATTCTGTTGGGCCTTTTTTTTGTGCCTCGTGGAGTCATTTGATACTACTCCCTTCCCATCAGAATTTTGTCTTTCAGGGCTAGCAAAATAGCTTTGCTCTTCTAGAATTTCTTCATATGATGCGGCATTTGCCATGCGACTAGAGGCCTGTTCTATCAGCGCTTCATGTCTGCCTTCATGTCTGTCAAGGCTTGTTTCATCAATTTCTTCATAGGATGGGGAGAAACCTTTTAATGGTTTCAACTCATACATTTCTACCTCTCCTTTTTTGGGACTTTCATTCTCAGGGGAACTTAATTTTATGCTTCTATTAGGTGATGAAGCTTCAATTGCAGTCATTACAGAGTCTGAACTAGATACACGACTAGACGTTGTTTCTCTTGACTCATCCCGGGTAGAGTGCCGTTTCCGTGGCATAGGGGCCGGCCTCTTTGGCGGCGTCTTAAGAATGTCAAGTTCTGGAACAGGATCTACAGATGGAATCTCCACTTCTTCATCATTGACTTTACTTGCTGATCTCTTAGGAGAAAGCATCAATTCATCAGAACTAGAAACGGAGGTGAAATCTCTCACTTGCTCATGTGTTGAACTTGCAAGCATATTAGGAGAATATTCATGGACATCCATTTCATTAGAGGATAAATAGTCTTCTTCAGACACTAACATTTGGGTTGAACTACTAAGTTTCTTCTTTGTCCTAAAATTAAAAATATTTTATGGAACAAAATACAAACAAAATAAGTACAGCTGTTTACAATTCAGAGAAGGAGACAAACCGTTTTTTAAATGCTTTGACGTCAGACATCTTCACCGTTTTTGCATCCATTTTCTGCAAGTGAGAAGAAACTATGTCACTACATTAACCACTGAGAATGTTGTTTGATGTGCTCCTTACCTCTACATCATCATCTTGACTTTGTGCTGCTTTGAGCAGAGTATCAAAACGAGCCTTTGTTTCTTGCAGAATTGTTGGCTTTGATTCCGTCAAGGGAATCTCGTCCTCACCACCTCTCTTTCGCATCATTTTTGCAAGTGGTTTCTAAATTGAACGTGTTGCTCTTGACACCTTGGGTTGTTTGGTCGACTGACCGTCGTATCAAACCAAAACCAAACAAACAAGGAAGCACAGCTGTTACCATGACAACGAGGTCGACTGCCAATAAGTATGTAGCGCGGGAAGTCGTTCTGTAAATAGGTGGAGTTTAAAATTTTGGCTACAGTTGTACTTTCCCGTACTGCCAACAGGAAGATCTCCTGTGCAAAGCTTTTAGGTTTTATGAAACGTGTATGAGACTGCCTTAAGAGAGTAAAACACAATCACTTAGAAAATAAAAAAACAAGTCTTTTATTTTTGGTTTCCAGCTTAACCATCAATAATTATACATAAAATAATTACAATTAACTATAACACACAATTTAAATAAAAACACAGATTGATAAACTACTATGTGACAACGTTTTCGACAATAAATTATTTACAGTGGACGGGCGCGAGCGCTTTCTACGCGTCCTCCTGCTGCTCCACGGACTCCTTGTAGTCCTGCGGCGACATGGCGGGGCTCCTGTGCACCGTCACCTCGGTGCGTTGCTGCTGCTGCGCGGCGGCCACCCGCTGCCTGTGCTGCTCCTGCAAGATAGCTGCAACGGACGACGACCGCTGGTGTTGCTGCTGTTGGTGATGCTGCTGCTGCTGCATCTGAGCCTGGAGCTGTTTCTGCAGCTGGGCGTGGAGCTGCTGCTGCAGTTGGAGCTTCTGCAACTGCGTCGAGCTGTAGAGCGGACTGGAGTACATGATGGCCTCGGGGTCCGCGGCAGCCGACACGTACTGCGCGGGCGCTGCCGCGGCAGCGGCTGGTGAGTACAGCTTGGTGAGGTAGTCGCGGAGGTACTGCATGTTCACCAGCGGGTACGGCATGGTGGCGTGGGCCATGGGGTTCATGGCGTGGCCCAGCGTGGCGGTGGGGGCCAGGCTGGCGGCGGCGTGCTGCGTGTCCATGAGGCGGACGATGATGACGGGGATCATCTGCGTGGCGGCGCCGTGCGCGCCGGACGTGGTGGTGTACATGACGGCGGGCTGGCCGATGGCGTGAGCGAGCGGGCCCATGTGACCGCCGTACATGGTCGCCAGGGACGGATTGTACATGGCGGGTGCCGTGGCGGGGGCTGTGGCCGCGGACGTGAGGTAGTACGTGGGCTCAGACTGCAGCACCTGTTGGTACGAGTGGGGGCCCTCGTCGGCGTACTGCACGGGCTGCGCCGAGTCGCCGGTGGTTGGCTCGCTCTGCTCGACCTCGGGCTTGCCCTTGACGTCGTCCTCGAAGGCGAAGGAGTGTTGTTCAGGCTGCTGGGGCGGCTGCTGCGGCAGCGTGCGGTACAGGCTGAGCACGTCGCCGTGGCCGGACGGCGCCTCTGTCACGGGCCTGGTGGCGGTCATGGTGTCCTGCTGCAGCTCCTCGCGCTGCGGCGGCGACGGCAGGGGCTGCGAGTAGCGGAAGGGCGCGCTGCTGCCGGTGCCGGCGGCGCTGGCGGCGCTGGCGGCGCTGCTGGGGAAGTAGTGGTGCGGGAAGCGCTGCTTGTACATGGGCAGCGCGGAGGGGCGGCGCTGCTGCGGCAGGTAGTGGTGGTGGTGCATGTGGCCCATGGGGGTCATGACGGGCCGCAGCACCGTGTTGTAGCGGTAGCCGTAGCCAAGGTTGTGGTCTATGGTGCGCTTCGTGTTGGAGCGCTCCGGGCCGCCGTCCTCGTCCGCGACCGCGGTGTTGTTGTTGGACGACTCGGCCACCTCCAGGGTCTCAGCGTCCTTGCCGGCGTCGCTCGCGGCCGCGACGCTCACCGAGGGCTTGGCGGCGGCGTCGGCCGGGGCGGCGTCCGGTTTGGCTTCGTCGGCGGCCATCGCCAAGCCGGCCAGCAGCGCCAGGCACACCTGTCGGCAGAAGGAAGCGGCGGTCAGGGTGCTGCAGACTGCAGTGATGTGGTCCTGCCGGCCCGACCTGCAGCGGGGGAAATGGCAAGTGATGTGTGACATGTGCCGTCGTCCCAGAAGGAATGCCCTCCCGCCCTGGACCGGAGCCCCCGGCCGGCTGGATCCTAATAACCCGTTACGACAGCAACCCGCGGCCACCGGCGCCGCCAGCGCCGCCGCAGCCTCAGCCAGGTAATGCCCCTTGCGCTGTGGGAACAGATGTCTCTCCAAAAACTGCAGCAACCGCGGTGGCGATTCAAAACCTCAATTTTCCCCTCTCCCCTCGAAAAAAGTGAACCTTCCTTAAATAATAAGGGCCTGTGGCAGTGGGATGAGAGCCTCGTCGAAGAGAGGGAAGGTTGACATTCCTCGGCGCTCTTCGGAGTCGTTAAAATCGGGTCGGCGCGAAGCGTTCTGGACGTTCATTACGCCGGGCAGCAGCACGCCCGTTTTATTTCCGAAGTCCGAAGGGTGGAGTGGGGGAGGGAAGTCGCGACCGCGCTCAGTACTACTTAGACCCCCATTTTTTGCTTACCGACGAAAAAGTGCCTGATTGCTGCAAAAAGCCATACGACATGCGATTGGTGTGTGCGCTTCGCGGCTTCGCGGCGCCAGCTGCCCCGCCCTCGCGGCGTAACGTTCGCCCCGCGGCAGTTTAATTCCCCGGATGCCATCTACGTCGAGATGCAGGCGTTCAAGCGGCGCGCACTCTCCAGCCATTCCGCTCGGAGACGCGCCGCGCTGCAACTAAACGGAGCCGATTTTTGTGTCGTCCAAAAAAGGTCGGTCTATTTTTGGTAGTTCCCGCGTTTTTAGTGTCTTGAGTGAGTCACATGACTATACTAAAAATCTATCAAAATGGCGAAGATTCTCTTGACGATTCCCGGGAGTTTTGAACACGACGCGCGACGCGGTGCGGAGGGAAGGCCCAACCGCCGGCCCGCCTTGCGCAATGGCGCGGCGCCGCCGACCGGCCACGCCGTCGTGGCGTCCGTTACCTGGCCGGATATTTGCCGAGGACGCCGTCGAGGGCGTAATGATGCATGCATTCCACGTGTTGTGCCGCTGCAGTGCCGCGCTGCACCGCTCACATCTCATGGCGGACAATGCGCGCATGCGCACTGGCCGCGCAAAGGCACCGGACCGAAGAGCGCAGCGCAGCGTCCCTGTGAGACTTTCGCCAGCAGCGGGCGGAGGGCGGCCCAAATATTAAGTAATGCTGATAGCCAGCCGCGACGACTGCCGTGCCGGCTGCTGGCCTCCGCCACGTGCACGCCGCCGTCGGCCACGGTGGCCACGTGTTTTCCAAAAGACGGCGTGCTTCGGCTACTTTCATCGAGATCTCGCTGCCGATCGCGGAATCGGCTGATGCGCCGCACCGCACTCGCCGAGGACCGCCTCCCCCCCCCCCCTCTCTCACCCCGCCCCGCCTATCCCGGGTATCATCAAAAGCGGAAGCAATCTCGCGAGAAGCTGTCGGGCCGAGATGACGAACCGCGGCCCGGCCCGGCTGCAGGCGGGCTGCGGTCCGACGCCAGAATCATGGTGGCGCAGCGCGCGCCGCGAAACTGGATCGGAATGGAATGGACGGTAAACGACTTTGGTGGTGTCGGGTCGGGTGTCGCGACTTGCAACACTCATTGCCCAGCCGCCGCCGGCGACCTCCTCGCCGATAGCTTCTCGTCTTACTTATTCTTTGCGGCATCTTCGTGACTTCCCCGCCGCGACCTCATGACTTCCCCTTGACGACTTGGTGACTTCCCCGCGACGACTTGGTGACTACTCCGCGGTACGCACCGACGCGCGCTCTGCCCGGCGTCGCCGAATCGGCGCCTGGGAAAGGACGACCCGGGGGCCACGTGGGTGACAGCCATCCGTGGGACCCGCGGCGCCACGCAACAAACGTTAGTCTCGTCGTAGTAGGGCGACCCTTTTTCTCCCCGTTTGCGTTTCTGACCTACAGCTCAGCGGCAGAAAGACGGTCACGAAAACCTGGCAGAAGAAACAAAGGCCCGCTCGTTGAGAGCAACAACAAACACACCCACACACGTGAAAAATGTGTGCTGGCGTCGCTTCATGTGACGGAGCGGCGCCACGTCATAACCCGTAATGGGTGTGAGTGGTGGCGGCGATGGTGGCGCCTCCGCGGCCTGGCCAGACACTTTCTCTCTCTCGCCGTGTTCGTCTAGAGGTTGCGGCCGGTGCATTGCCGATTCTTATTTTTTCCGCCATGCCGACCCGTTTGCACACTGTCATTGGGCCCGTCGTCATGTCGCATTGCTGCAGCCCCTCGCCGCGGCCACCGAGTGCTGCCTGGCTGTCGCAAGCCGGACGCCGTCGTGCGGCGCGCGCCCTCAGCGCTGGGGCAACAAAGAAGCGACCTCTTCTTCTCACACTTGTGCCGTCCGTCACGGCGAGGCAGGGCAACGCAGGGCACCCACCGCACGCCGAGCGGGAGGCCCGCTCATCTCGCACCCGCACGGGGCCCCACGGGACGCTCCGTGAGTGCGAGAGAGAGCCCCCCGCTGGTGGTCAGTCCGCTGGACCGCAGAGTGACTGGCGCGGGTCATTTATCTCGGTCGCGCGGAAGGGACGGCCCAGCAGTCCTGCAGGCGGACTCCACACGGTGGCGCCGTCGCTCCTTCCCTCTCGCACTCGCGGGGCGTTTCGTAGGGGCGGGAGAGAGGCCGGCCGACGAAACTCCGTCTGGAATCAGCCTTCTGGAACCCCATTCAATTCCGTCATTGCGTAACGCCGACCCGTTTTTATTTCATTTAAATAATGGACGCCATTTTTCTTTCTTCTTTTTTTTTTGCCGTGTGGCTCGCGGACTCCCACGTCGGTGCCGCCGGAGCCCCGCTCGATCGTCCAACAAACGGGCAGTTAATGCTGTCGCCGTCCGGGCGCCGCGTCCACCCCGTCCGCGCCCTCGGCTTTCCCATGCCGGCTAACTACTATCTTCATCGCGTTGGCGGACACCTGCATCGGCGGAGAAGGGCCGAGGGGTCCGCGAGGAGGCCAACGAGAGCCTGCTAATGGAGAGGCTATACGCCGCTGTTTCCGCGCTGTGCTTTCGTCGCTCTGTCCCTCTCACTGGGCGTCCCGCCAGCGGAGACGCTGTTCGGAAGCAGCCTGCAGCGCCGCGGGGGAAGTGCGTCCTTTTGTTCCGCGCGCGCTCTCGCGGTCACGTGGCGAACTGACGCGTGAAATTGGCCACGATTTATGATGGCAAAAAGCAAACAAACACCCCGGTCTTGCGGAAGGCCCTTACTCCGAGATGAGCGGGCAGTAGGTCTGGCACTACGCGCGGACACGCGGCTCGCTTTTTAGAGTGGCCGTTGCGGGTCTGCGGCAATAAGCAACAGGTTTCGCAGAAAAAAGTCCGCCGGGTCGTCGCGAGCGTTGCTCCTGCCATCCTAGACGCGAAGCGCCTCGCGTTCCGCTCCGGAGGTTGATTGGCAGGTGATGGGCGCCGCGCTCCCAGACATGATTCAATAGGACGAGGACCCCTGCAGGCTGCTCCAGCGGCGCGGCCAGGACGCCGCTGGACAGGTCCCCTTTCCCGCCTGATATGAGTACGGTCTCGTTGTGCCGCTTCCCAGGCCGCCCGGGCCGCGCTCCACTTCCGTCCACGACGCCGATGCTTATCACGCGAGCTTCCTGACCCTCCGCTGGACCACGCTGGGGGGGAGCCGCATGCAGCAGACGACAAACAAAGCGTTCAGGGATTCGCAACGGCGGCGGGAAGATTCGAAACGCCCTAAGCCGAGGCTAGCTGCTGCAGGACACACAATGCCCCGCTGCCGTCGCTCCTGCTCCACCCGGCGACCCACGGCGGAGAGGAGCATCACGACCTCGCCACTTCCACTCTCCGGCGCGGCGCCCCGGTCCGGCCCGGTCCGGTCCGGTCCGGCCCGCCATGCTATGCTGTCGTCGGCACGCGCGCCAAGGCAGCCTAAGTCTGGCTGAGGAAACCAGCGGCCACAGTTCGCGGCATGACTTTTCCAAAACGTTGTTCATTGTCTTCCGCTTGCGCCGCCTGCGCGCAACACAGGCGGTGGCCCGGCGGCCGGGGCGTTGGGCCACCACGGCGACCACCACGGCGGCCACCATTCCCACCGCCAGCACAGACGTGCCCTGCCCCGTCGCCAGATCGCCGAGTGGTATCGCCCGCCGGCATCGCCCGAGAGAAATGGGAAATGACAGGTCCTCGGCAGGACGTCCGGTGATAGGCCCCGCGAGACACGAGCCACGAACCGTGCACCCGAGAACCAACAGCCCGGCCGCGGTGGTCGACGTCTTTTCTCCCGCGCGGCCATGAGCGTCCGAAAAAAGCCGTCATCGAGGACCAGAGACCAGACCGGCCCCTGGCGATCGGTGACTGTCACAACAAAATGGCGTTGGAGGCGCGCTGCGCTCGCTGCGGTGCGGGGTCACTCCGCGGCGACGCCTGGCGGAGGACCTGGCGCCTGCCTCGCCGGACGGGTGCGGCAAAAAAAAAAGGAAGGACTGCCAGGCGAGCTCTTACTTAAGGCGCCACGGTGTCAACTTGTTGGCAGAAGGCGGAACACTTTCTTCTGATTCTGTTTTTAAGATTCCCCCGCAATCAACGCCGACTACACACGTCTTTTGATCTGCGAATTATTTTATTGCATTATTCGCTTTCGTAATGTGGTTAATTTCCGGAAAGTGTCCTTTCTCCGCGCTTATCATGCCGACCAGGCCAGGCGCCGCACGTAGCGAACCAGCCGCAGGTTTCGCCGCCTCGCCGAGCCTATCGTTTGGCTTTCCCCGTACGCGAAGTGTACGCGTCCCTGTACGTGCGCCGGGTTATGCCGCGGTCATTTCGGCCAGGGCTCGCGGCCGCAGTTCGTCGGCGGGCTCGCGGGTCTTGCTCTGTCCCCCCTCCCTCTCTCTTCAGGCTACTTACTTCTGCTGCGCTAACCCGCCGCGTAATCTATTCGGGAGAAACAGAAGCAAGCAAGCTAGGCAGCACTATGCGAGCCGGGACGGGGGCATGAGCGCCACTGTGTGCACGCAGCATCCATCAGAAAGACTTTCACGAAATAATGCGAGTGTTACGCTCAACTGGATCGCATTCCGGGACGCGCGGCGGCACCGAAGCGCGGAAGCTTGGGGGGGGGGAGTGCAGGAGCAGCTTGCACGATATGACATGACCGCCGCCCCTTTGACCCTTACTGCTGCTGCTCCCCAGCGCGGTCGTGACGCTCCAGTCCGTGCCCGCTCAGGCCCGCCGTTACGTGTCACGCACGTGTCACGCACGCGTCACGGCGCGGCCCAGTGGGTCGTGCGCGCTAAACTGGCAGCGGCGTGCTGGCGGCGCCGGCCGCGCGCTCTTTTTGCTTTTCGGTTCGTTTTGGCGCGGTGTTACGTGGCGCCGCGGACCGCCCGGCCGCAGCGCAGCAATCAAGGGGAAGATGAAGACGGGAAGAAGGGAAGGCGGCGAGTGATGCCGCTGGACGGACGCCCCGCGGCGCGACAACAACACCCTCGTCGTCGGCGTGCTTCGTGGCGCCCGGCTTGTCGCGATCCAAGTGGCCGGCCGGGCCGGACCGCCTCGCCATAACGAGGTTCGCGTCGTCACCGCCGCAATCCGAGGCAATCCGCCGCCAGGGGGATTTAGCTCGCCCTCCGCCTCGCCTGCCTCCTCGTCTTTCTCCCCGCAGTAACAAAGCGCGCGAAGTTCAAAGTTGGGCGGCGACCGGGTGGTCCTAGGGGTCCTAGTGGGCCGCGGTGCCACCCCGCTTGCTACCTTGCGTCACGCAGCCGCCGAGCCCAAGGGCCGCGCGCCGGCGCTGGACGGGAAGGCCAGGACTCGAAGGCGGCCTCATGTTTCCTGGTGGGTACACTGGGTACACTACACGGCGCACCGACGCGTTTTGGCGTTGCCCGCGGCGGCACGGCGGCGTGCTCGGTCGGCGGGGACCCTCAATCCGGCCGTATTAGGGAGGCGCGCCAAAGAGGCGGGACACGCGTCGGGGAAAGGGAGGCCGTGTCGCGCAGGACGGCGGCGTCACGAGGAGGCCGTCGACAAGAAACACAACTCATACGGTCATTAAGGCCCTGCCGGCCAGCGTGCGGACTGAGAGGGAAGTCCCTGTCTCCGCCATGCACTGCTATGAGTGGGAGAGAGAGAGACCGCCCCCTCGGCATGAGTCTGCCGCGGCGTGTATCGGCTCGACCGCGCGGACGCATGCGCGGAGAAAGGCGGCAGCAAAAACGGCGTGTTGAGGCTGACCGCGCGGAGGGGGCGGCTGCAGCAGGGCGGCTGCATCGCGGGGGACTCGGCTGCTCTCGGGCTGGCGGCGGCTAGCGGCGGCTGGCGGCGGTCAGCGCGCAGATGAGGCGGGACTTGATGGCGTGGCGGCGCATTGGCGGCGACGCGGCGGGGCGAGGCGTGCATCGCGGCCGAGCCAGGGCGGCACCGCGCAAGGCACCGCAACGCCTCGCCACACTCGCCCCGGGGGTGTTTTCCCGACCGGCCGGGCTTCATTATTATCATTATCATTATGATCCGCGCGGAGAAAGGGAAGGCGAGTCGCGGACGGAAAGGAGACGAAGACGAACTTGATTGCGTCACCGCGCATCGCACATGGCGGTGTGCCGATGCACTCGCCTGGCGTGCGGTCGCGGCCCGGCGGCCCAGCACGTGCCAATGGGATGCGCGGATGGACGGGAAAGGTGAACGGTTCGGTTCAGTTCCGCGTATCGCATCGAATGGCCGGAAGCGAAAAATAAAGTTGAACATTTTTAATGAGCGCAGTTGTTCCGACCGCCACGTTTTGTTGACCCCGTGGTCGGTCGGCCTTTCCCCGCGGCGATGATGCGTCACGACACAAAGGCCGGAATTGCGGCGGTGCCGAACGTGCAACTTGCGTTCGCACGCCTCCCCCTCCCCCACCAGGGGTGTGAACAAAGAAAGCGCCGCCGGCGACATTTCCTGGACACCTTCACCGCCGCGAACAGATGGCGCTGTGGCCGAGGCGTGGGGCGGGGCGGGGCGGGGCGGGGCGGGGGAAGAAAGGGGCGACTGTCCATTCACGTTGCCTTTCAGGACGGACCGCACAGACCAGAGCCGCAGAGCGGAGAGTGTTTCAATCAGTGTGGCCGTCCATGTGCACTGGGCGGAACCGACAAGGGGGCCCCAAACTTTCATTATCGTCTTTTAGACTGTTTTGCCTATTTGCATTCGAGCGCTGTTAGCTTTCTAAGTGGACTCAGAAACGAACGAAAGCAAAAATGAATTTTCGGCTATGAATCCTTTTCAAAAGTTGAATAAGTCAAATTTACATAATAATGAAATTCCCACAAATTTGTTATTTTCTCGGTTTTCTACTGGATGAATAGAATTCGAAAACACAAAACAAATCTCGAGCTGCGCTCCCTGGCCACACTGGCGCTCAAGTCTCCAGAGCCCGCGACTGGCCGCGACTTCACCACACACCGAAACGCACTGTCTCGTAAAATCCAGAGGGGTTGCTATGCGGCGCAGGTCGAAGAGTATCCACAGGGGGCGGGCGGGCACGGCGACGCACTGAGACACGCACACACACATACTTTGACACCCACACATGCACGGACGTACCAGGAACAGACAGTCGGCACGCATGGTGGCACGGGCGTGATGTCGCACAGACTACAAACACAACAATGACGCCGGGTCGACGCGGACGCCGCTTTATAAGAACGTCCCCGGCGGTGGTCGCGGCGGCCTGGTGGGGCGCGGTGGGGTCGCCGCCGGGCCGCGGGGGTCGAGGGGGCCGTCGGCGGCGAGCCTCCCTCCTTCCTGGCCGTCCCCCACCGCGGCGTCCATCCGCGGAGTGTCGGAGGGAGGCCGCTGCACCAGAGGGCGACGACGACTAGGACCATTTCATCTCGGCGAAGATTCGGCGGCAGGAAAAACGAAAACGACGTCTCGTGAACGCTTAGCGCTCGCTGGGGTACCAAACGGACGCTGGGGCGTCGCGCGTTGCAGCGCGACACTGCCGTGCCTCTCCAGGCCTCTCACGCCCGACCGCAATGTGTTCATTAGCTAAGTGTCAATGCGGTCCGCGTGGCCCCGCCTCGCCGCCTCGCCACCCCACCCAAACGTGTTTAATGGCCGCCGTTTTGCGGTGGCGTTTTTCTGCCCGCCAAAATAATTGAAGCCACACGCCTCGCTGCGGGCACGCCTTGTGCCGCCGCGGAGGGCGCTCTGCGGTGCCATCGAGGCGGCGCCGCGGGACGAGACAGATAACCGAGATCGTGGGACTTTGACGCGATAGCGCCGCCCTCATTAGACGGTTATGCCGGGCCGCGTCCGAACGAAGCGAGCGTCATTTGTACCGCCAGCTGCCTCTGAATCGGCCAGCACCGCGCGCGTCGAGTCGGAAATGAGTGTCGATCGGGTGGCGGATGCGATGAGGAGCAGCCGGTGATCGGGCGGGCGGTGAGGCAACGCGACCCCGATCGCGGTCCCGTTTCGGGGCACCACACTATCGGGCCGGCCCGGAGGATCCATCAGGAATGATGCCGAGGGTTGCCCCAAACGAGGGAGGAATCTTGGACCTTTTTATGGATTCCCGAGGATTTTTAAACACTAGTCTGCTGTTTGGAGCTTTTTTTTTTGTTTTTGGACAAGAGCTTAGCGCGATGTCTGTCTGCTACTCCGGCGACGTAGCGCCTGGCCGGCGGGCCAGCCCGCCGCACAGGGGCGTTCTGCGGGACGGCCTGCCCGCCGGGCGCCTTGTGGTGTCCGAGGCCGGCGTCCGACGCGGTCCTGGAGAACATCCCGGGACGTGGCATGATAATGTGGAGCACCGGAAGTGGCGCGGCGATGGCGCAACGCCCGGGGCCCGCCGGACACGCGACGGACAAGCAGACCAGGCGGGCCACTGTGTCACGCTCCATCGCCGCGTTGGCTGGCTTTGCTCTGCGCGCTCCGCCAGAGTCGTCGCGCCGAACCCTGCACTCTTTTTGAACTTTCACCCGCACGAGCGGGATGGCCTCGCGGCGTGACGTGCGACATTGAATCGGCCGGCGCAGACCGGAAGGCACACGCCGCCCCGTCGTCTCTGTCGCACCCCTGCGTGACGCCGCGCGAGCGGGACGGAGACGGAGCCACCCAATAGCGGCTCGTCGGACGCTAGACGGCCAGATTGACTGATTGGGTCCGCCAGTTCCACCGCGTCCATTTTCGCACGGTCGGAGCGGACGCCTTGGGCCGCCTGCGCACGATGCATCACGCGTGCGCATCAATTCCCCGCCGTGATTGGCAGGACCGGAGGGAATGGGGGGGGGGGGGATGCACTCTTCGCTTACGGTGCCGTGCCGAAAAGAACACTTTTTTGCTGTGGTCAAAAATGGGTAGCTTTGGGTAGCAGGCAAGCAGAAGGAATGCAATACCAGGTGCCAATTAGAAAAAAATACCTGGTGCAATGGAAAAAGTACCTGGTTATAATTGAAAAAAAAAAATACTAAGTGCGAATTGGAAAAAATACTAGGTGCGAATTGAAAAAAAATACTAGGTGTGAATTGGATAAAAAATAACAGGTGCAAATTAGAAAAAAATTCCAAGTGCGAATTAGAAAAAAAATACCAGGTGTGAATTAGAAAAAAATACTAGTTGCTCTTAGCATTAGTTGGAATCGAGTTGAATATTAAGAATTTTTATTATTAAATATTTATCTGCCGATCGAGGCAGGCCGAGCAGGCAGGCGGAAGGAAGTGGAAACAAACCGCCTAAACCTCGGCTCGCACACAGACACACTCGCGCACTAAGGCACGCGAACTGTTCATTAGCCTGAAGGCGCGTAACCCGATCGACTGCCTACCGCCGCCGCACCTACAGCATCCAGCGCGCGTTTCGAAACAAGAAATGATGCTCTGCCGAGGGAGGTGTATTTCTCAGCGGTGTGCCGCGCGGCGCCCCCTGCAGACCGATGCCGCAGTGCCGCCTCTTCGCTGCGTCTCTCTCGCACCCTCACCGCGCGCCCCATGAGAGAGACACTGACCGCCCGCCGCCTTTAATTGGCCGCTGACCCTTCACGCCGTTATTGGCACCACACCTCATTAGGGCCCTCTCTCCCACGTGGGTAGGCAGTGCCTGTCTCTCTCGCACTCCGTCGGGACGGCCCATGAGTGCGAGAGAGACAGAGCGACCAGGACAGTGTTTGGCCTGCTGAACAAGCACAGCGCGGCCCGCCATTACGCGTGCTAGGACGCGTCGCCGTGACCGTCGCGTGTGACAAGGCGGGGCAGGGCGGGGCGTCGGCAGGTCGCCGCCGCCGCGCACCGGCAGCGCTCACGTCACCGCGCGGCGTCGCCTTCACATACATGGGCATTTCGGGCGGCCGGTCGCGCCGACTAGTACCAGCACCGCCCGGCTTGTTGTCGGCTTGTTGTGGACCTGCGTCGATGTGCAGGCCTAGCCCGACCCAGCCCGACCCAGCCCGGCCTAGCCTGCCACGCACTAATCGACAGCTCGGCCATCGCGGCGATGCGCCGACCCACTTCCCGCTCTGCTTTGATATCCGCGCGGTGATTGGCCACCAACGGGGCCGCCCTGACTCCTCGGCCAATCAGGTTGCGTCACCGCCGCCGTTTTACGGTGGCGACCAGTTGCATCGCGGACAGCAGAGATGCAGGCCGAACTGGTGCATGTCATTACGAGTGCACTCTCAGACTCGTACTGAGATTTAGTTTAAAAACGTATTGACGTTTGTGCACATTAATGAGCTTATTAACATTTTTATTTGTAACTAACATTATTATCAATTTTGTCTTGACAAATCTGTTGAGCTTCTTAAGGAAATCCTATTAATGAGCACAAACGTCAATGATTATTAATAAAATGTGTGTTGAAGGATGAGAGTGTGTCGCATCGTCTGCCCGCCCTGCTTGGCGGCCTCCATCGCCTGCTTCCGGACCACATATCGCGCCGCGTTGCTGCAGGAAAAAGCGCGCGCGACCAGTATGAAGCAGTTGATGTAGCGGCGGGGGTTGGCGTGGTCGGGAGAAACGGCGTGCGCGGTGCGGCAGGGCGCGGTCAGCGTGCAGGCTGGAAACCCCCCGCGATGTCCAGCCCGGTGGACGACGCAGCAGACGACGCGGCCGACGACGCCGAGTTCGGAGAAAGGGTCATCCCTCAGTTACGTCAGAATCATCGTGACACGCGGCGCCCCGTGGCCATGCAGGGCCTTGTGGTGGTCCGGTTCCGTTCCGGCGGACACCTGCCCGCCGTGCCGTGCCGGACCGTACCGGACCGTGCCGTGCTACCGGACCGGAAATCGACGGGGCAGGGGGAGGCCGTGCGGCCAGCTGTCCCGCTTCCAACATAATATTTGCATGAATTCCCAACGAGCCCTCGGCAAAAAGACATTATTTTTGCATTTTACGTGACGCTCGCGCCGCTTGAAGAGCTCGTGCGTGCGAGTGTGTGTGTGTGTGTGTGTGTGTGTGTGTGTGTGTGTGTGTGTGTGTGTGTGTGTGTGGGGCCGGGTCGGGTTCGACTCATTTTGAGCCTGCCCCTCGTTCTCGCCTCGTCCAGAGTCAAGATGCGTGGGACTGGCCGGCTAATTCTCCCGAACGACCTGTTATTATTTGCGCCCAGGCCGTTGCACCCCGGAAGTGGCGGGGCGCCGTTGGGCCGCGAAGCCCAGCACGCAGCCGCACTCTTTGGCCCTCCTCGCTCGTTTGCACCGCGACACTGTTAGCCGTCGCGGCAGGCACGAGCAATTGCAATCACGAGGTGCGATGACAGTGTTGTTAATGGCCGCCTTCCCGTCGCTAATGCCGGCCAGCTTCATCAGGCCCTGCATGGACCACGGCGCCGCGGCGACAGATCCGGCCGGGGTCTTGATGACGGCCTCCTCGGTGTCGAAGTCGTCAGCGGAGAAAGAGAAAGGTGACGTCCATATTTCACCCGCGAGGCGTCAAGGCCGTTTCCACGCGGTGACCCCCGTCCCGTTCTATCCGCGGCTGAGGAAACGTCGAAGGAGGCTCACTAGGGTTCATAGCGTTCAATGTCAGTGATCTTTTAAATTTTTTATTTTTTCTCTTTTCAAATTAAAATTTCGAAGTTTTTGCCTACGTGCAATCATTTGTCCTAGTGGGCCCCTCTCGACTAAACTAATGAGCCTCCTGGCGGGAATATCTCTCGCCGATCGCGGCCCGCGCGGACCGGGCTGAGGCACAGGAAAGCTCTCGGAAATGGAGGAAAACTCGTTCCCGCGCCGCAGAGCAGCAGCAGCCACCACGCGGGTGCGCCGTGCGTCTCGGGTGAGGATGCTGTTTCCGAAATTAACGACCGCGGGGAGTGTTTGCAGTGCTGGTGCTGCAGACTCCCTTCCTGGGTAAAGGTGAGGCGGGTGACGCCGGCCAGGCCCGGCCAGGCCCGGCGGCCTGACCCCGTGACGCCGCGATGTCTTCATCTAGACGCACTTCTCCGCGTCCCCCATGATGGACGCACCAGGCTGCCCGCTGATAGTCGGCAGCCGGACGCGCATCGAGGATTGTGGTTCGTCGCGATGATCCTGGACGACGTGCGTGCGGTGCGTTGAAAGTGGCCGTTACCTCACGCGCTTGTAAAGCGAGCTGCTGCCGCTACTTTGTGGCCGGGATTGGATCGCGAGAGGGTGACGTGCGGCCATGGCGGCAACCCTACAACGCGACCGAAGTGTGGTGACCAATGGGCGCCGCGGCGGCCGTGCGCCGTCGTTATTTTGAGGTTGCCACTCTACTCTGGATTGCTTCCTTACGGTGGCTTGCCCCGCCCCGCGCCGTGCGCTCTTCACTAAAACTGACTCGACCCGGAGCGAGACAGACGATGTGCCGCGCCGCGGCGCGAGGAGTGAAGGGGTTACAGCATCAGTGAATGCTTCGCCGGGCGGTCATCACTGAAGTGCCAGCAGGACGGCGTGGCGTGGCGGGGCGTGGCGGGGCGTGGCGGGGCGTGGCGCGGCGGCGCGTAGCTCAGGCGTGGCCCAGACGGAGCCCCAGCAGGATGCGTTCCTCTTTCTCTCGCTTCTGCTCGCGCGGTAACAAATCACACGCGGGCAGAACTGACCACCGCGCCGCGCCGCGCTGGGGTGTGGCTAGGGTCACGGGGCCGCCCAGACGCCGCCAGGCGCTCACATAAGCAGACGGGATGAGCAGTATAGCCGTGCGGGCCGTCCCAGCCTGGCTGCGCCTGGCCGTCAGGAAGCAACGCGAAGCAACGCGTAGCAACGCGCAGTTTTCAGACGCACACACTGCAAACCGAAGACGGTCAGGACAAGGGCCACGCGGCTACGCTCCGGCCGGCCAGCAGCGCCCCGCTGTTGTCATCGCCTGGCCCGGCGGCCCGGCCCGTGTGGCAACCCAGCGAGCAACGGACCGTTTCGTGGTCGCGCAGTGCAGGCCGCTCTCCTGGAAGATGATTCAATTACTGCTCCGTTTTGGAAGCCGCGTGGCCTTCACCGCCGCCGCCATGTCGCCGTCTGCTCGAACGCCTTAATGGAGTCAAAGCCGGCCCAATCTTTATCCCGCCGTCATGCTGCCCTGGCTGTGGGCGGCGAGGTGCCGCCGAGCAGCGGCGCGGCAGCCGATCGAAATAACACTTTCGCGGACTTTCTGCTGTTGGGCGACGGTGCCGACGGCCGACCCCTCCAGGACCCCATGGACAGGGCCGCCATTGTGCTGTCCCCATGAGGCGCCGCGTCGCAAGCTTTTCCTCGCGGCCTACTTCATTTAGCCAGTGCGTCGTGCATTCCTGGGCTGGCTCACGGACCGCCACTCGCCCGGCCACCCCTGCGCTGCCGGCGCTGTTTGGACGTCGCGGACCCCAACCCCGCCAGCAAAGGCGGATTGTTCGCGCCAACGCCGTCCTGGCCGTCAAGCCAAAATTTCTCCCGCTCGATCCGGCTGACTTTGTTTTTTGTTGGTCGCCGTCAGGACGATTGATCGCCGATGACACTGGTCTCGCCGTTTGGCCCCGGCCTCGACCCCCGTGGTTCGGTCGTCTGGCCTGGCCGACCAGTTCTTTTTTAACCTTTTTTCATTTCTCTTTATGAGCGGCCAGAGCCAAATTTCACACGCGAGACGCCGGATGTTTGCGACGTGTGAGAACTTCCAGTAAGGTGTTAGAGCGATGCAGCGCACGGAATGGCGTTCTCGACGCACCAACCGCCCCTCGCTCGGATAGACAAGGTTTCGGCAACAAATCAAAATATTCGACGCTCCGAAGGAAATTGGAACCAAAATTAAGTTTTTTATTATTATTATTATTATTATTATTATTATTATTATTATTATTATTTTTCGTGACAATTAGTTTCTTGCGACGAATGCCGGTCTGCTTCCGGAGGACTGCTCCATTCTGTGGGCATACGGCGCAGGCGCGTTCTCCGGGCGTAACAGACTGCTAAGCGATGCGAGCCAAGATATTAGCGGAACAGGTTCTTTTTTCGCTTCCTCTCTCTTCATTCTCCCCGCTGGGCCGACGCTTCTTGTCCCCTCTCTTCTTTAATCCCCTGCAGTATGTGAAGCACGGTGCGCGCGCCAGTCCCGCCAGCCCCGCCAGCCCCGCCAGCCCCGCAGGACACAAAGCATACCCAGTTTCACTTGGAGACGGCAGGCTATGATCCGCGGCGTGCCTCCCCCTGGGGGTCAGCGCGACGCGCTCCTCGGCACGTCCCCCGGTCAGTGCGGGCCGCGCGGACATCTCCGAGTGACGCAACGCGGCCGGCAGCCCGTCGTCACACTCAGGAATGATGATTGTTTCGAGCGGTCCGGAGCGGTCGGTCCGTTGTCCGTCGTGGCGCAGCGACGCATTTTTCCGCCGACGCTTTCCAGGAAGATTTTGCAGAGCCACGCGCGGAGAGCTCGTCGCCTATCGATGCCTTTATATTAGTTTAAATATTCTTCGAAAAAAGAAAACTACCGTAAGTACCGTTTTAAAAATTTAATAAATTGCTTTTTAAAAAATCTGTCAGGATCGGGTTGACTTGATGTAAATCGTTCAAAGTCGGCCGGTCAACCACATCTGTCCGTATCCCTCCGCGTCCCGCATGAAATCATGCCAATTAGGTTAGAAATCTGCATATGTGCGTGCGTGCGGGGGTAAAAGAGTGCCGACAGGGCTGCCAACGGACAGCAGCCGTTTAATTCGAGGGCGACCAATAGGCGCGCCCAACCGGCCGGTCAGGGCCGCACCGTGGCACGGCGGGCACGGCGCACGCGAGCATCTCAGGCATTCGGAGAGCTATCTCGCATATCACTTGCAAAACGGCGCGGGCAGCGCGCGGCCGTGAAAGCGCCTGCCGCGGTGATGTACATACTGGGAGCGCGCCGACGCATCGGGTAATTCGATGCAAGACACTCGCCGTGGATACAAATCGCTATTTCACTTTCTAGCTCGGCGCTGTGACGGCGCCAGCCACCCGGTTTCGTTTTAAATTTTTAGGTTGGCGATTTACAGCGTCCCTGCCAACAGAGATTCGTTCCCGTAGTTTTGCAATAGCCCTTTGTGTGTGCGACTCATCCCGCGCTCTTCCCTAGAGCCCTTTGGTCGCGCTGCGCCGCGGTGGCAGGCAACCCAACGTACCGTCCTGCCTGGGAGTCCGCCTAGCGACACGGCGCCGGGCTGGGCGCCTGCTGTGGGGTGCGCCTGGGTGCCAAGCAACTCATCCGGCACCACGCCAGTCTAGTCTGCTTCGAAACTCACTGGCCACCGATTAAGAGAGCGTCTTCCATTGATATCGGCCACCCTCATTAAGCGCCTGCGACTTTCCCTCCAAGTGTCGATGAAGCTCATTCCGACTTCTCAACGAGCGCAAGTATGGCTCGTCGTGTTTTTGAGACACGCGGTAGAACATGGTTGTCACAAACCCTGGGTCCTCATCGTCTTTGGAACTGGCAGCTGGCTTCCCGACCACACACCCCACACACCCACTCGACTGGCTTGGCGCGACACTGGGTGCGCCTTCCGCCGCACCCCGACTTTTCGGACTTCCTGGCCGTTTCCGAGTGCAGTCACTGCAGTCGGCGCAAGCAAAGCCGGACCGGACTTTCATAGGTACGCTCATTACCACCACGGCCCCGCACGCCGCCCCTCCCCTCTCCTCATGCCGGGCTCACTCAATGCAAACAGATTCCTCCAGAAACACGCAGGGCTGGGCAGGCACTAGCCACACATGCGCACTTTCGCGCTCACCGACTCGCGCTCCACATCCAGGCGGCGTGGCGCGGCGTAGCTGACCCCACGGATCGCCGAGCTCGCCAAGAGCTCCCCGCCAGTGGTAGCACTTAATTATTTTTTTTTGTTTTTTTGTTTTTTTTGCCGTGTTAAACATTTACTTCACTTTCGGGACGAGTGGGGTCCGCTTAGTCCACACTAAATCCTTATGCACTTTTTTGTACATAGTTATGAACGATTTTGCACATGCGTAAGCTTCAGCATAATATTTTGCATAACAACGTATAATTATGAATGAATTATGTGTAACAACGTATAATATTATAAATAACAAACGCATGTGCAAAATCGTGCATAACTATGTTCAAAAAAGAACATAAGGATTTAGTGTGTCGGCTGGGGCGAGCGCCTCGGCGGTAGGCACTCCGCGCACCCGCCGGCCCGCCGGTTGCCTGCCCGCACGCCGGCTCTGGGGTCGATCAGCGTTTTCCCGCGTCGCTTTTCTCACTCGGCTTTTTCTGCTCTATTCGCCCTCTCTCTCCAGCCATTGCTCCTGCTCTTTGTTTTCCTTTCCTCCTCTCCCCATCGATGCGATCGGCGGCGGCGGGTGCCGTGGAGTGGCGCCTGGAGTGGAACGCAGTGGAACGCACGCAGAGAGCGCCTTTTCAAATTTGGCGCGCTAGGCGGCGCCGGCGGGACTTTCGCGGCCGCGTGGTGGGGGGCGGAATTCAGGCGGAGCTAACGAACAGCGAAGCGCGCTCTTCGAATCCAAACTAATAAAAGGCGAGAAAACGACGTGCAACAGCGGCCTCCCAAAAGCGTCCTCTAGTCCGTGCCGAACGGGGCATCCCTGCGGCGTCCC
Organism: Stenchaetothrips biformis; assembly: GCA_030522485.1. Taxonomy (NCBI): domain Eukaryota; kingdom Metazoa; phylum Arthropoda; class Insecta; order Thysanoptera; family Thripidae; genus Stenchaetothrips; species Stenchaetothrips biformis. The sequence continues at coordinate 10,847,114 of CM060092.1, read as the reverse complement.
GGTCCGGCGGCGGCACGCGCGTGCTAGCCAGCAGCCAGCCAGCAGCCAGCCAGCCGACGTGGAAAGTGATGAGAGATGACAGTGACATTGTCCTCGGGCTGCAGAATGAGCAGTGTGTCGCGCTCTGCTGCGCGCCGCTCCCCTTAAAGACCGCCGCCATGCAGCACGGCAGGACGTAACCGCGGCGCGCACGACAGGGTGACACTGACTCGCCCGATGGGCCCGCATGCCCCGGGCCACACTGCCCGGGACCTTGGCTCGAATCGAAAACAAAAAATAAATAACTGACCCTCTAAATGTCTCTCACCGGGTCTGCAGATCTACATCATCTGACCTACCTAAAGTATACCGACAAAAATTGGACCGACCTTTTTTTTTTTTTGACCGACCTTAATAAAAATATTGAATAAAAAAAAAAATTAAATGCAAATATTGGCATTTTTGATCGACCTAAAACGGCCGCCCGCCGTGCCAGCGATCATCTTGAAACTTGTCTTGATCTGCCTTCTCGAGAAATATGAATAGGAGATAGCCCCTGCGAGGGTAGGCTGCCCGTACGCACACGTCCCGACGCGCTGCCTACCCCAAAGGCGGCCCGGCTCCGCACTCTTACGCGGCCGGACACAATGGCGGCAGATAAACTGGCCGCCGCACTGCTTCCTTCTTTTCTCGGTGACCCGGCAGGATGTGCTGACACCGCGAGGAAGAGGCCGGGCGGCGTATCGCGGCGCTATCACGGTGCTGCGCGTGCCGCATCCTGGCGCCAGCGGCCGGGCGGACGCCTCAACACTTGGGGCGTCATTGCCGGCGCGGCGCGCGTGCTGCAGGGCGCGGCGTGGAGCTGACGTGCTGCAGCTTACCGTCCATCACGTAGGCGGCGCGCACGTCCACTTGCAAACCGCCTCCGGCCGCGTCGTTCGAACCGCCAGAAAAATGGGCGCGGCCGCGGCGCTGAGCTGCGCTGAGCGATCGCCGCGCGGGATGAGAAATGCCTCGACGCCATATTTCGCATACCGCATTGCCGCCGTCTGCCGCCAGGCCTTTGGCGCCTGCGCATGGCGCAAGACGAAGGGCTGCCTCGAGTGACGGGGAGGGCCGAGGGCGGCCGAGGGCCCCGCCCTGCTGTGTGCGTGGGCGATGCGGACGGTCACTACAGGGCTTTACGTCATGCCGGCATCGCCCGCCCCGCCCCACCCCCGCGCAGTGACTTGGCGCACATCTGATGACCGCCGTCCGCGGCGCTGCTGGTGCTAGCGCTGTTTTGGCGGCAGACAAATGAACGACGTGCCCGTAAAAGGGATTCCGGGAATTCGCCTACACTGTTGGTGGCACTACCTCTGCGGATGAGGTGAAAATATAACGAGCGGCGGTTCTGTCGTTTTTCCTTCCCTTTCGTGTAAGACCCGTGCACGTGTTGCGTGCGCGGGTGCAGGGGGAGTCTGGCGCGAGCGGGAAAAGGCTTTTTAAAGGCGTAAAAGTCGCCCGCTCCACGATTCGTTAATTTCGGGAAAGTGAGACGATTATTGAAGGGGCGGGTGTTGCGGGTCGCGTCCCGCTGCAGCGAGGCCCCCACGGCCCCGACGCCGTGCCAACTCGTTTACGTCCGATTCGACACCGGCCCGACGCCGAATGGGATCAGAATGCGGAATGCGAAGAGAAACACTGTTAAAATGTATTGTAGTTTTACGACTTGAAACCCTGGTTATTTTTTTGCACGCACCGTTTGTAATTTTACGAGAAATTTTTTACAGTGAAGAGAGAGGGGCGTAGTGAGCTGTTGGCCGCGCATTGATCGTTGCGGATCCCCGCTGAGGTAATTGCCGAGAACGCAGTCGGGCCGTGCACTGCGTGCAGGCAGGCTCAACAGTGATTCCGTCTCTCTCACACTCGTGGAGCGTCGCACAGGGCGGCGAGAGAGACGGAGCATGCAGGCCGCGGAGCCGCGGACCGTGTCGCCGCGGTGCACTCACTGTTAGTGCCCGGGACGTGGACGTACGTGCTGCACCCAAGCCTCGCCTTTCAGAACGAACCCAAATTTCAAAATTTTACGTGAAAAATATGAAAACCGCAATCAAAGAAGTCATTTTACAAATTAAAAACAAACACGCTTAAAGCAACGTCATAGACCTATATTAAAATTTCATGAAAAATTCGGAAATTTTGTAGAAGAAAAAAATCTTTTTGATTGGAGGTTACCATAGAAAATGAACGATCGGTTTTGAGGATTCCGCGAAGATGATCCGAATGCTGGGCGAAACTTACGTCGTCTTCGCTGCTAAAAGGTAAGACTAATGAAGGTAAGTACTCACGAGATCCGAATGCTGGGCGAAACTTACGTCGTCTTCGCTGCTTAAAGGTAAGACTAATGAAGGTAAGTACTCACGAAAGCGAAATGCACACTCCATTTTCACTTTGTTGCGTTAGCCGTCATGCCGACTCGGCTTAATTCACCCTGAGCTCATACTGATGCCCTGCCTGGGGCTGTCTGCCTGCCTGCCAGGCCCACACGAGCACTCCGGGGCCACGCCCTCCCTTGCACCCCGCGCCTTTGCGCCGCCATCCTCAGGAAGCCCGCTCTTTAGGGCGCCCTTCCTTCTTCCGCGAGTTGCCAACGAGACCCGTCATAACGTGCCGTAGTGGGCTGCGCCGCGTTGGCCGCGTGGTCTGGCTGCCGGCGGGCGGCGCCCTGCGACGCAGGTTCGACTCCCGTCGCGGCAGGGTGGGTTTCCTGCTCGGCGCGATCGCTCTGCTGTGCCAATTGGCAAGCGCGTTCGCGGCAAGTCGCACTGGCTTCCGTTGTTGTTGTTGTTGTTGTTGTTGTTGTTGTTGGGCCGTGCTTTAGCGGCAGTGAAGCGTTCTGGACCTAATAAGAGAAACCACCGATCGCCTTATCGCACCCGAGAGTGAACTCGGTAGGGCCGTCGCTTTGTTGCCGCGCGGCGCACCCACTCGGGCCGCTTAGGCAGGCCGTCGCTGAGGTGCTGCGGCCCGGACGCGTGGCTTCAGTGCGGTCTGCGGTAATTAATGCGTCGTCTGACCGTCTCTCTCACACCGTCTGCAGCGTCCCCTGAGCGCGAGAGAGAGGCACAGACACTGCTGGCCTGATTGACAATGCTGCCGGCACACCCTGTTCGACCCCGACTGCGCCGGGCCGGGCAGGCCTGCAAGGGCGGCGGTGTGAAATTAACATCTTCTGGTCCACTTTTCCCCACGCCGTTGCAACGGCTTTCAGTTGGCGCGGAATCCGAACTCGCTGCCAAAGCCGGGCAAAGCGAGCAGGGGGAATGCAGCATCGCAGGCACTGAGAGGCGCCGAGGCGCCGCCACATCCGCCGCGCCGGCCACCCCACGCGGAGCAGGTCTCGTTGCGACCGTAATTGAAAAACAAAAGTGGGGCTTTAAGCTGCGCGGCGGGAAAAATGTACAACCTCAAAAACAAATGACGAAATTTACAAGAAAATAAATTAAAGTTTTTATCGTGACATGCGTCTTGTCACATTATATGCTGGTGAGGAGGCCGCGTCGTCTTATTAAGATGAGACTTTCCCAGAACAGTGACCATGATCTCAGGTGATGTAGGGCAGAGGATCCGTCCGTTCACTCGACGGGTCGCCTGCTGTAGTGATGTTTCTTCGCGTCTCACCTGGTAGAGAATACAGTGGCTCCTGCGAGGGTGGATGCCCCTGCTTATCAGCGCCGTGCGAGGTAGGCAGCCGCGGCGTGCCGCCCGGCCGTGGAGGGGGCCGCGCTGCGAGCTCCGCACTCTGCGCGCCGCGCCGCCAAGCGTGGCCCGGTATAAAGCCCTGGCTTCGGGGCGCGGCCGCCAGCTAGCGTTGAGACGACGCCCGGATTGCAGCGGCACACCGCGCCGAGGTGCCGCAGACGGTTCACGTGTGTGTTTGTGTGTGTGTGAGTGCGAGTTTCGTGTCTGTGTGTGTGTCACTCTAGTCACTTTGCGCATGTGTGTGTGTGCACAGTGGACTTTTCACCCCCTTCCTGTGGATTATGACAAGACTGCAAGTGAGTACCGCACGAGGCTCAGGATTAACGGAAAGGGAAACGTATGTCTGCTTTGCCCGTTTCTGTTAATTTTTTCTGTGAAGAAAATGAGCTTAGCACTTTCCTTGTTCCTTATGATTTCACTTTCATGGTCATATTTTATAAAAGTCTAGAAGTCAACTTTGATTATACTAAATTGCTTTTAATGATGGACTTCTGCAAAATTATGTTCAGTCTTAATTTTTGCAGAAGCTTAGGGACGATTTTAGATAGTAAAAATTGCTTTATGTAAATATGTAACATTTTGTATCCGATTTTTGAACTAATGCCCTCCCTTTGGGAAGCAGTAGAGCGCCTCCCCGCCTTGATGCACGCTCGGTCGGTACGCCACCGGCCTCCCAGAATGCCCAATGCACGCACCGATTTGCCTGCATTGTCCTGTAATTGGGCGTGCTGAACAACAAACTGCTTCAATGGGGCGACTAACGATTCAATTAACGTCGGTATGCAGTGGCGTGCATTGCCCGGCGCTGCCATTTTGGGCGCGCTGCGTCCGCTTGCACATGAGCAGTCCCGGCGGGAAAGAAAGCTAGCCCCCGTTTAGCTACGCCACGGTCCACGCCGCTGCCGGGCCGATGCACCGGGATAAGGGTCTGCCTCTAAACCACGTGACCGATTCGGGACGGGGAGCGATCGGGCCCTGACATCGGGCCGGCTCGTGCCGGTCGGGGGGCGGGGTTCCGATTCCTTTTCGAGCAGCCAGAGCGCCGATTGTAATTTGTCTCCCCGATGGCCGGCGAACGCGCAGCACCGCGGTGAACACTAAGGCCGTCGTCATGTAATGAGACGCTGGAGAAACTAACCTCAGCCGCGCCAGACTCGGTAGCAGGTGTCGCCGGGCGTCAGTGCCGGTCGCCGTGCGCGGTCGGTGCTCGCTTATTTGGCGCACCCGGAACGCTGTCCTAAGGCCGTAAAGCTGGAGGCGCGCCGCGTGCTACAGGGCCCCGTGCCGGACCGCGTCCGGAACGGAACCGCGTCCCTTTTCCGCGTCTTTTTTGTTGTGGTCCGCCCCGTTTTGTTCGCGGGCAAACAGTCGTCGTGGAGGGGAAGCATGTCGACTGCTTTGGGTGCAACGCGTGGAGGACTAACCACACAGTGCAGACTCACTTTCACGACACTTAAAGGACAGGCCGCAAGCCGACTCAGTCAAACCGGCGCAAACTTTTCAGCACTGGTGCCCATTATTACTGCATTTACGTCTAGATCGGCGCCCGCTGAAAAAAGAAGCAGACAGTTGGAGCCGTTTTTTCTCTCCAGTGTATGGTCTGCGCACTGATGGCCAGTGGGCGAAAGTGTTGGCCCGGTCGGGACGCACGGTCCTGTACCTACTCATTGAAATAGCAAAGTCAATTTTGTACCGCCTTCATTCCGTCGAGCTACTTTTTTTCCTCTTTATTTTTCTCCTTTCTTCCGCTCCTTATGTGTGTGCCTGTGTTTGGACGTGTGTGATTGTGTGTGTGTCTGTGCGCGCGTACAGTCTCACAAAGTCGGCATGCGTTGGCATGTCCCGGCTGCCCGCGTAGAGCTCACACCTAACCACGGCAATCAGCAGCAATCTCCTGCACCCCCCTACCCCTCCCTTTCCTCCGTCCCCGCCCCTTTCCATCCGCTTCTGCTTTAAAAAGAGATTGATAGTGGACTCGGTCACGCCACTGCATGGGGCCGTACATCAGTCTTGATTTTGTCGCAGTGTCCCGCTAAGACTTTCCTCCAAACAAAAACAAAACGATAAAAAGAATGCAACTCTGGAAAGACGTAGAGTTGAGTGCGCGGAGAACGAACACACGTGTATTCTACACTGCACAGCTTTTTGGAGAAAGTAGACCCATAATCTGTATCGATTTCACGGCTACGGATCGTATGAATGGATGGATATCAGTCGGGGGCGAAGCAGCCGACGCGCCGGCCGAGCGCTTCAGTACCGACCGCACGCAACGCATGCTCACCCGTGCGAACACACACACACACACACACACTGACAATTTTTGATTTTGCTGACAGTGCAAGTGTAACGCTCAAACTCGGCAACGCGATAAAGAGTGCGCCGATTCCGCTTTCATGGCGGACGCGGCTGCGTGCTGCCAGTGAGGCGACGCTTTGCATGAGAATGCTGGTAAAATGTTGCAAATGTAAATCCGCCAAATGGTCCATCCGGACTCGTTTCCCTGTCTGTCGTAGGCGGTCGCCTCGCTTGGCCTCGCGTGAGATAAAGTGGCGGCGGTAACGCGCCTCGTCCAGCTCATGAGGTTCACGGCCCAGGCAGGCCCGGACGCCACGCCGCGCCACTTTCCCTGCGTGCAGTGCCCCGTACCGTGCTGGCGGCGTGCTGGCCGTGGCCAGAGAGCACAACGCCCCGAGCAGCCCAGCCACGCCCCGAGTACTTCGCCGAGTGCTTCGCGCTGCATCCCCTCTGCAAAATAATATCGGCCAGCTCATTAGCTCGACGGCTGGTTGGTTCGCCGCTCGGCCGCCCTTCGCCGGCCAGATCGCGGATTCCGGGCCGCCAAGCCCCGCCAGCCCCGCCGCGGCCGCGCCCAGAACTCTCATATCGTGTCCCCTCGTAGCTAGGGCGGCCAATGTGTGCCTTTTCCTGTGCTCCACTGGCGGCGCCCGGTTCCGGCTAGACGAAGGTCACGATCAATCCGCAGCCAGCGCTAACGCTGGGTCAGCTCGTCAGGCTCCGCTTCCAGGATTAACACTCCGGGCTCACTCACTGCACCGCTGCTGGGGCTACTGCTGCCTGATGAATAATTAATTGCAGAGTCCTTGCGAAAGTAAAAGCGCCGAGGTAAAAAGACGCGCACCCGCGGACTAATTTCTTATCCGCTGTTTGTCGCATCTTCCATCAAGGCACGCGCCAATGTAAATGGGAGCCGCGCGGCAGGTGTGCCAACTGGACTCAAAGTGTTCCGCAGTCGAGGAAACGTCTGGCCGGCACGACCGCTTGCTCGGCCGACTCGGAGTTGTTTTACACACGCACATGCAGTGCGTCAACTTCATCGAGTTGTGTATGTGTGCGCTCCTATTTTACAACACTCGGCGACAACACTTGGCGCCCAGGTCCACACACACCTCGCGCACTCTGCATATGAAAGCGTTCTACACACGTGACACTAGGGACGCGCCCATGCCGACTCCTACCTGGAAAAAGAACATTAACCAAGTACCCGATACAATTTAAAAAATAAAACAAATAAAAACAGACCGTAATTTTTTTTTGCCGCGCCATATTCTCCCTTTTCTTCCGGAGCGGTATGCAATTCGCGAGTCGTGCATGATGCAAGCCGCCGGGGACAGCACGCTGTCTTCGCAGTCAGCCACCATGTCGTCGCTGAGTCGGACTCCGTGAATAAAAGAGGCGCGCGTGTGTGAGTGAACGCAAATCGCTTCGCTGTGCGTGAGCCTCGAGGCTGGGGATTCAATGACAACACAAGAGAGTACCTGCCGAAAACGGAACGAAGCGGGCATCCTTTCCTGGCCACTGTGCCCGGCTGTGCCGCGGTCACACTCCCATTCGCAGCGCCGCGCCCTTCCCTTCCGGCTCCAAAGTAATTGCACGCTGCTTATCTGCGCGGTCTCCGCCATTGCGTGGTTATCCAAAACCGCAACGCGAGTCGCAAGGTACGGCTATGACTTTAGGGCGGCCGCCTCGAGGTTCCTTGGCGCCCGCCGGGGTGGAACTCCCCACCGGACGTGAAATAACGGGGGCGGGCCGAGCGGCCAGCCCTCTGTCTCTCTCGCTCGCACTCGTGGTGCGTTCCGGAGGAGCGCGAATGGGACAGCGACCGGGCACTCTTTTCAGCAACAGCCTGCTGCCTCGGCTTGGCTCAGGATGACGGCTGGAGAGATTATTCACAGGGAGAGATTATTCACAGTCCGGACCTAGAGGCGCCGCGGTGTGTTGTGTCACCGGTGTATGCACCAGTGTGTGTGCGGCCTGCGGTGGTAAAGAAACTGGAATCGAAGCGGGCAATACACTGCGCGCGAGAGGACATAGTCGGCATTGCCAGTGTTTATTCCAGGTCCTCCACTTCCGGCTGACCGTTTCGTTCCGGCGACCTGTTCACTCGGTAGCGTTGTGTTAGCGCGTGCCGCTTCGCATGCATGCCAACCCGCCAGCAAAGTGCGTTGGTGGTCAGAAACACGTAGTCATGTGAGAAGCCAACCCCGGCCACAGTCTTGTGTGCCGGTGAAAAGAGCACTGAAAGGGCGGCCGGGGTGTGGGGCGCGGCAGCCGAGGTTTGCTCGGACTCCCTAAGCAGCCCTGGGTGTCAAAGACCTGGTTGCAGTGGACCATTTCTGGAAAGTCTCCGTTTCCCCCGTTTTTCTTGCGACAGCGAGTTTCTCGTGCAAGTAGTAGTACCAACCACGCAAACAAGCTGCCGTTTTTCCTGGCCCGCGCGTCGCGCCGCTGTCACCAAGCCCATCTCGTGGCGAGGAAAGACGCGGCGCGCGCCTATTCCATCTTGATTTAGGAAACGCCGCCAAACTTCCGCGTTTCTGCGCGGCCAGGCCGTTTACCCGCCCATCGGCCAGCGTGGCGGAGAGTGAGCGGTATCCGGTAGCCACCATTGGCTGCGTTGGCAGGCCTGCATTAGCCGCTGCACTGCCGATAGCGGCGATGGCCTGTCGATAGTCGCTTTTGCGTGGCCGGTGCAGCGCCGGTTAGCTTGCGATCGGCCGGGGGCTCGGCCTTCTTCCAGCATGCAGCGCGCACCGCGGCACTCCCTGCATTGTCTTTAAATGCGCGCGCGTTTTGTTTCCTCATTGTGAGCCGCGCTGCGAGCGCCAGACATGACAGCAACAACTGCACGCCCTGTGTCCCTCCTGAAGGGTTGCCGCCCCGACAAAAGAAAGTGAAATGTAGCTCGCTGCGTTCTGAGCCACCGCACCACGCCGCTGGCAGTCGCGGGGCAAGGTCCTCGTGCACGATATGTTCTCCACCGACCGCGTCTAGCGTCTTCTGTTGGCGCGTCGTCTGCTAGCTCCCTGACGTCATCGCGAGGCAGAAGCGTTCCCTACGGCCCACGGCTATGCATTCATCTTGATAGCGAGGTGGAATCGTTTAAACGCGGGGGACTGCGTGCGGTAGAGCGGCGGATATAATCTCTAAAATTACTTGGCAGCGACTGTGGAGTGTTGGGCCACACGGGGTAAGCAGCTCTAACAACAAACGAAAGCGAAAAGGATAATGGTGGCGCCTTCACGGTCCGCGCGTCCTGCGGCGCGGCCGCGGCCCGGCGGCTACAGCGCAAGCGCAGTATCGCCGGCCGGGTGGCTTGTAGGCCCGCTTGCTTTTTCCCGCCGAAATGCGCGCAGCGATGCGGCCAGGTTGTCGTGCGCGTGCGTGCGTGAGTGTGGGCGATACATAAAAGGAGGCGAAACCTGGCGCGTCGCTGCGGCACAGCGCGCTATGGTGTGGTGACTGCCTTCCAAATGAAACCAGCCGGCGTCGAGTTTGAAGACGTCTTAATGACGCACGGTGTGTGTGTGCGTGTGCGTGTGAGTGTGCGCCCGTGCATGCAGCGCGGAAAAGAATAAACCGCTGCACCTCCAACATTTATTTTCTTAAAAATGATTTGTTCCCTACTCGCGCGGGCAATTAGGGACCAATAAGAGAGACAAGAATGGAAGCTGTGCAGCGTGCGTAGCGCACTGATGCTATCTCTGTCTGCTCAGCTTGTTCCATCCGCGCGCCCAGCCGGGCCTAGCCTAGTCGTGTCTCTCTGCCTTGCGCGTGGCCCTCTGCATGACCGGCTCGCGGCTCCTCCCATTTTGCGCCGCGTTTGTTTTGATATTGCTTTCGCAGTTAGAAAGTCCGCGTTGCTATGCCGTGAACGCGCGCTCACCCGTACACGCACCGCGGCGCGCTCCGCGAGGCTCTACGTGTGTGCGTGCGACTGATTTAGGCTGCGAACAGGGCGTGAACTGCACACGGTCGCACTGCGGCCTGCTGATACGTGAAATTGCATAAATCAAAAGACAGCGCACTGCCGAGGCGGTGGCCGCCGGTGCCCTCCGCGGGGAGGGGCGGCCAGACATTATCGCGCGTGCCTGCCCGCGGACAAGCTGGACCGCGCCTAGTTAGCGACCGCCGGTCGGAGGCAGTCTGAGGCCGGGAGACTCAAGTGGACTGAACCTTGCTTTCTTGTTACAGGTATGCGTGGCGGCGGTCGCTGTGCTGCTGCTCCGCGGGGCGCTGGCGCAGCGCGAGACTGTGCAGGACGAAAGCTTCCGCGGTGACGTCGAGGACATGGGAGGCAGTGGCGGGCTGACGGTCCAGGAGCCCCCGGCTGGCTGGCCACTCAGCGAGCTCCGCGCCTACGAGCACCATGGCCAACACCACGGCGAACAACACGGGGATCTCCAGCACGAAAGGACGGGGCGCTGGGAGGCGTCCGCCGACACCTCGCCGTGGACCGCTGTAGAAGAGACGGAGCCTGAGGCGGCGGCCAGCGAGTCCCGCGGCTCGGTGCGATGGTTCAGCGCCACGCCCGCCCCCCTCGCCGCCGTCCCCGTCGAGGACCAGCAGTCCATGCCGGCGGAGCCCGGGCAGTGGTACGCGGAGGTCCCCTTCCAGCAAGGCCTGCCTCCGCGCCAAGGCCGCGTCCTCGCCGCCAACCCTGAAACCAACTTGAATATGCCACCGCCCCAGTCCGCGCCTTTGGCCCCAGAGCACGCCGTCGCCTTCTTCGCGACGCCGCAGGACGCAGAGGCGGCGGCGGGCAGCGATGCGCCCGCGGGGCAACCTTGGCAACCCTCGAACTCGCGGTACAAACGCAAGCGGAAGCAGAACAAGCAGATCCAACAGCAGGTTGAGCAGGAACAGATGATGCATCACCAGCAGCAAGAGCAGCAGCAGCAGCAACAACGGCAATACCTGCCGCAGCAGCAACAGCCGCAGCTCCAGCAGGATGACCCGCAGTTGCAGCACGAGGCGCCCCCGGTAGAGGTAAAGAAGACAAAGAAGACGGTGAAGCGCGTCAACAAGAGGAGGCCGCCGCCCACTTACGCCCCGCAGCCACAACCAATCATCATTTCCAACGGCGCCCCGGGGCCGCAGGGCCCTCAGGGTCCCGACCCCACAGTCAGTGTGGGCTACAGCATCGGCTTTGCAGCCCCTGACGGCGGCGCGGTTGTGGGTGGCGGCGTGGCAGCGCCCCCACAGCTCCAAGCTCCCGGCGGCCAGGACTACCAGAAGCATCGCGGCACTGTGCAGAACGACGTAGTTCAGGGTGAGGTAGTGCACGGCGAGGGCGCTGTCAGCTACAGCAACACATTGCTCGGCAACAAGGCGGTGACGCACCAGCCAACCCAAGGGGTGAACGTGGTCAACGTGGTCAGCAGCTCCGCCATCAACGGCAGACCAATCTACGTACCTCCCCTGCAGCAGTCGAGCGCACCGTCGGGCCCGTCGGGCCCACCCGCGGGCTACCAGCCCCTGCCGACGCCCCAGGCCCTGGTCGGTTCGCCGTCGCCCAGCTACACCCTCAGCGTGGTGACCGCAGCGCCCTCCACCGGCCCCGTCGTGGTGAGCACCACGCCGTCGTACGTAGTCAGAACGCCCCATACCATCTTCGGCAGCGGCAGCACCACAAAGAAGTAAGTTTTATTATTATTATTATTATTATTATTATTATTATTATTATTATTATTATTATTATTATTATTTTAAAAAAAGCATTCTTGAAGTTGTTGAGTCAGAATAAAATTAACGTGCGAACAATGGGCGAGTGGCTATTTAACAAAATTGAATCCTGGTTTCTGTCAAATGAATTTTGGTGAGTGTTTTAACGATTCTGCCTTCTCTGCCCCGCCAGTGAGTTGGCGCTGGGTACACCATCCCGGAAGCGCAAGCCGCCGAAGGCCGCGTCCGCCGTGCTGCACATCAACGACGGTACGGACTTCGCGTGGCAGGACGTCGGCAACGGCGTGGAGGTGTCGGCGCCCATCACGCCCAACGGCCTTCGCGGTGGCTACCGGGACAGCATCCCCATCATGGAAGACACGGACGACGATGCCGAGCAACCCGGCGTGCCGTTCGAGGCCAGTACCGCGGCCGGGCTGCACGCCGCGGCGCCCACAGGATCGTCTCCCTTTAACCACGACTACGTCCTGAGTCACAGCACGCAGTTTGGCCAGACCAACGCCCTGTATGGCGGCGCGGAGAGCGGTCGTGTCGAGGTGCCGTCCAATCACCTGCCCGACGACCCACCTGGCCTGTCAGCAAGGCCGTCCTCCAAGCCGGACCCGTTCCGCGGCTTCACCTCCAGCTCCTTCGCTGACTTCATGCGCGCATACTCGTCCACCGGCAGACAGCCGCACTCCACCGGAGGGTCCCCCTTCGCGTCCCCGTCGTTTGATGGCCCTCCCGAAGCCGTCGTGGGCAGCAAGTTGGTGCAGGGCCAGGTGTACTACCTGCCCAGTGACACGCCCGGCGGCCATCCCATCCCCGCCGTCATTATGCCCCTGTCCAGGTTGAGGGAGCTGCACGCCGCGCTGCCAAGCGGCAAGAAGCCCGTGTACAACCTTCCGCCTGACACCAACCCCGCCCCCGACACCCCGTTTAAATCCCCGTCCTTTGCCGAGTTTCCGTTCAAGTCGTTCCAGGACGCGCCGTTTAAGTCTTCCGTCTTTTCCGAAAGCCCCTTTAAGTCTGAGGCACCGTTCAAGACGTCCTCTTCCTTGTCCCAAACCCCGTTTCCGTCGCTACCCGACTCCCCTTTTAAGGGACCACCCTCCACGTTCGCCGGTGACCACCGTGGACCGCCGCCCTCCAAGTACCGGCCGTCGTCGCCCTTCAAGGGCAAGGACCCCTTTCACAAGCCAAGCGGGGGATTCCCGCGGCCCCACCACCTGAGCGGCTTCTCTTCCAAACCACACGGCCTGCGCTTTGGACCCAGCCCCAGCGGTCCCAGCCCCACGGGCAGCAGCGTCAAGATCACAAAGAGCGTGCCTGTCTTTGAGGAGCATAAGACCGTGTCCAAGCAGCCGCACAAGCTGCAGCACCAGGGCAGCAGCCATGTCGTGGCGACCGCTGAGGATGCCAACCCTACGTTACAGTGGCCGCCCAAGGAGTCTGTGAACGTGCAGACCCACTACCTGCCCATCGAGCAGTACGACAGTCTCAAGGGCAACGCGTTGGTACCTTCAGGCCACCGGCCTAGCTTCCACCACGGCCATCCCCGCGGACCCCCAACCCTTCACCGCGAGGTGCGCCGGCCGCCCCCGCACCGGCCCGTCCGGGCGCCCCTGCCGTCAGCGCAGCCGTCCGCTGCCCCCAGTCACCACCATCACAGTCATGGCCAGTTAGAGCCGGGGGCCTTTGCGGTGTCGTCGTCCTACAGAGTGCGGCCTTCGGGCTGATCAACGAGTGGCCGGCAAGCAGGGGGAATGACTAGTGTCAATAGTGCCAACTGTGAATAGCTAATCTGGATTGTTTTCTTGTGTACATTTGTGGCCTGCTGAGGCTGCCTGATGCTGGTGGCTTAAATTTTGGTGCTCCTGGACCAGACGTTAAAGCTGTATTTATTATTTTCGCTGAATGGTTGTGTAAAATTAAAAGGGATGTACAGGTGTGCCCGACAACGTCACCGATCGGCTTTTAAATTTGGGGATGTGCTCCTTGGCGCCCTCAACACGATCTAAAAGCCCCTCCGTGTTGCTGAAAGGTACGGCTTCGGTGGGTTGGGTTGGAGCCCACAATGCGTGGTAAGAGTGTTGTCTAGTTTTAGTGGCGTTGAATATGGCTAGTGATAAGTATTTATTTTGTACTTTATTCTTTGAATTAAAAGGAAAACGTTGGTCAGTTGTTGACAGTGTTTTGATGCCCCAACTTGAAACCATTGCCGGTGCGTGCCGACGGAGCGCCGGAGGGCAGGCAACCCATCGTACACTTCCAGTTCCCTAGACTCGCCGTTGCGCTGCCAGCAAGATTCTTCGCTCTGGAATAGGCATGAAGAGGCAGCGGGAGACTTCTTTGAACGATACAAAATTAACTGCGCTGAGGCCTTGTACCAAAGGGGTACTCACTGCACATTAGCACCTTAAGACCTCGTTCTGCTTTTGAAAGCGTACAGGTTACGTTGTGAATGAGATCAAAATGAAGCATTGCTTACTGTTGCATCAATTACTCCTCTGATTCATGCAAACACACACTCTTGGATGCACAACCGCGATTACAAATTACACCTGCCTAGAAGAGAAGGGAATGAAGAAGTGTGCGCGTTGCAGAAACAGCCAGCCTAATGCCCTGTCTTTACCGGTTATCTAGGTCTGCAGTGCATCGGCTGCACCGGACGCGTTTCCCATTCAACTGTCTATATCCTGTTCCGCACTTTCGTCGTTTTGTTGGCATAAACAACACGGTGGGCTGAGGGATTCTGATCGGACTGTGCCTCCGCCGCGGACGGCGCTCTTGACCTGCTGCGCCCGTTGTTATCCAACAGGAAGCACGGTGACTTGCAGACTCCGGTAGCGCATATGCGGCGGCGCGGCTCAGAGGCGGTGGCGGAGAGCGCCTTTTCCCGTGTTTTCTGTGACAACGGGACAAAAAAACAACCGAGTCACATGGCTCGAGCCAAATCAGGCAAATTCTTAAAGAGCGGCGAGAGGTGCTTTCGGTGGGTCATGGTCAGTTGAAGAAATAAAGAGTCCGAAGGACGCCTTAAATGGTCCCCAAGAGGTGACTTGCGGGGAATCCTTGGCATTGCGTAAGACTGCTCAGGCTGACGCCACGCCCCTGCCCTATGACGCTGAAAGGGGAGCAGGCCATTGGGTAAAGACAAGCTCGTCACGTCAGTGGTCTCGGGCTAGCCGTTCCAGGGTGGCTCCAGGGCTCCGGTCGCAGGTGCAGTCGCGGGGAAGTGGTGGCCAGGAGGCCAGTTACTGACCAGCGCCGGACCCCGCGCGCCTAGAGAGAAAGCGAGAGGCCTAGGACAACCTGGCGCCTCGCGGAGGTGCGTGGTGGTCCCGGGCCGCTGCCGGTCGACGCCGTGCGGACGCGTTGCTGACGAATCCATCTCTGCTGCTGCCTTTCCAGGACACCTGCCCGAGTTTCTTCCCCCTCCGCCGCAACGTGTTGCGTTCTGCGGTTACGCCGTTATTTTTGTGTCGATACCGAAAACTATACCGCGGCGGTGGGGGCACGCAGTGGACCCCCCACCTAATGCCTCTCCCACCGGCAAAGGCGTGTTCAACTTTACCGGACCGCGCTGGACCGGGCAGTGCAAGCAGCCGCCTCGCTTTGCCGGCTTTGCCCCAACAAAACGCCTTTTCCTCCTTCCGATCTCTGACCCCGGAGGCAGAGCCGCTGCGCTGCGCCACCCCCCGCCACTGCCGACCAGGGGCAGCTTCTGAGGACAGGCGCGGCGGGGCACGGTGGAGACCTCGTATTTAAGAGTAGTCGTCCCCTCCGCAACCCGTGCAAACCGTGTGTGTTCGTGTGGAGCGCTGCACCTCCAGTCTCCCGCAGCCATGAAGCTCCCGGTAGGTAATCTAGTGTTTTACAGTGCAGCGCCAGCGTATAATGAGATTCAGCCTAATTCCATTTCTAACGCTCTGTGCTGTGACCCTTCTACAGATGGTGGTGGCTTTGTTAGGCTGCCTAGCTGCCGGCCTCGGTGATCAGGGTGCCAAGCCTAGTGACAAGGGCTACCACTACGTCGTTCGGTTCGAACAGCAAGACAGCGCTGAGGTTGACTCGGTGGCGCGAGACAAGCGTGGGGCAACGCACGGCGCGTCCAGCTACTATCAGCAGGCCCAGGATTACTACGACGACGGCCAGGTCGCTGGCTACGACGCCGGACACACCGCCAGCTACGCCGATCCCGGGTAAGCCGACAACTTCAGTCAACCAAACAGTGGGACGTGAACATGTAGTTTTCAACCCATGGTTTGTTGTTTTCCAGGTATGGCTACGCCGGTGACGCCGTGCAACAGGTGCAAGTGCAACAGCTGCAGCAGGTGCACGCTGCGCCACAGCAAACCGTCCACACGGAGGTGACGAAGGAGGTGGCTGTGCCGCACCCGGTGCCTGTGCCGCACGCCGTGCCCGTCCCAGTGCCGCAAACCATCATTAAGCACGTAGCCGTCCCCGTGGCTGTTCCCGTGCCCGTCCCGCAGCCGTACGCCGTCCACGTCCCAGTGCACATTGTCAAGACCGTGGCCGTGCCCGTGGAGAAGCCGGTGCCCTTCGCCGTGGAGAAGCCTGTGCCCTACCCGGTGGAGAAGCCTTACCCCGTCACAGTGGAAAAGAGGGTGCCTTTCGCCGTGCCCAAGCCTTACCCCGTGCACGTACCTGTCTACAAGATCATCTACAAGGAGGCTCCGCCCAAGATCTACCCCCACCATCCACACCACTACCACCATCCCCATCTCGACTCCCATCCCCACCCCCACCCCTACTACCCCCACGACGACGACTGAGAGCGTGGGCGAGCCGCGAATAAGCCGCGCGGGAGAGTAAAAACTGACTAGTCCAACTTAATGTAATCCTAAGTTCCTTCATTAAAGTTATGTATTTGTTGTTTTTCTGTTAAAGATGTGTATTCTTAAAATCGTATTTTTTTTCTGCCTTTTGAACACTGTCAAAGTAACGCGGCCAGTTCTTGCAGCACAGCTTCCAGCCTCCCGAAATGGATCAATAAATTACGTTTAAGCCTTTCCTTTAAAGTGGTGGAAGTTATCCGCCAAATGGTGTGATTTCTTTGACCATTCGTCTTAAAATCACGTGCTAGTGAGACTCTTTCCGACTCAGACGTGTCGATATGAGAAAATAAGTCCAAACGCGTTGCCGCGTAACCGCGAAATAGGAACAGCGTCCCACGAGTCGCTGGCCGCCTCTGGCCTGCTTCGGTTATTCCGGTAGCCCACATTTTTTTTCCGGAAAAGGTTGTGGCACTCCGGGGCCTGCGAACTGGGCTGGGCACGGCGACGCCGGGCGGCGGGTTGCGAGCAGGAAATCAAAAACTTGAATGCGCAGCACATGACGCGGTTCTCGTGGCGCGCCCGCGTTTAGGTCTCCAGCCCAACGACTACGAGTACGTTGGGTGGCCTGCCGCTCTGGCGGAGCCGGGCTGTCTGTCGTTGGTGGCAGATGGGTGGCCTGCCTCGAAGGCGTGGGGCAGGCCCACTGCGCACAGCGAAAGGCAATAACGAACGGGCTGCCGTGCCTGTAACCTGCCGTCCCACTCGCCGTCTGGGCGGACTTTACCACAACTGATGAGCTGGCGCGGCACCCGGCGCGCCTGCCAAGCCTGGGGTAGGCCAGCCCGCCGCACACGGCTGTTGTGCGGGCATTGTGGGCCGCAGGCGTCCCGCTCTCAATTTCCATTTTTGTTTTCTATCCCTGTCCCGCTCAGCCCCGAATTGTTTCAGAGCCCCTTCCTCTTTCTTCAGAAGTGAAGTGCTGCAATAGCCATCGTCCGGTGAGCAGGGTAATTGCTAGACACGCACGAGACGGTGTGCGTCACGAGGGTTATTAGCAGCAGCGCGCTGTAACTGCAGGATGGTTTCGAACACTGCTTTCGTTTCCTTGCCTTTCTCGCGCTTGTGGGCGTCTCGTACTGGTGGGAGCGAGACTGAGCGACGAAACACTGTTTGGTTTCGCTCTGCTGGACGCAGCGGCAGTAATAAAGTCTCAATCTGTATCATGGTGCCGTTTGTGGAGATTGTGGCATGCACCAGCCAAGCTTGATAAGGTGAATTCGGAGTGACAAAGTGCCGTGTCTACGTCAATTCTCTGTCGAAGTAGGCAAAAGCGTGAAAGAGCTTTATCTTTTCTGTCTATATAAGGTTCTGATACTTTCTTTCGAATTTTGCCGGCCTGGACGACACACTTGGTGTCGCAAAACACCAGCCTGCTAGATTGCGGCCCCATTTTTTTTACGGCCTCCGGTTTGCTTTGTTGGCGATGGACTAGGAGGCCCCAGCTGTGAAGTTGGACAAAGGAAATAAGCGCGCCGCAGTTGCTCAAGGAGTGCGCAGTGCCCGGCCGGCAGTGCACCACCGTCACATCCTGAGCGCGCGCGCGCATACACGCGCACACTCACACTCACACACAGCGCCACTGAGCATCTGAGCGCGTATGTTCTTTCTGGCTTCACACGACACCGCCGCCCGGGCCAAGCACTGCGTCAGCGCGCCGCGACGGTCCCGTCTGTCTTCTTGGACACGACCGCAGACGGCACTCGAATGCAAAAACGAGAAGAAATATGCGTCCCGCCGGCGTTTGTTGGGCTGCCTACCTGGGGGCGCAGCGAAAGCGCACGCTGGGCTCCGGCATGGCTTCGCGGCGGCCGGAGCTGGCGGACAGCCAAAGTGCCGTCAGACCTTCCAATATTAGGTTACGCGGTCATTCGTAAATACACTGTCGGAAGCGGCGCGGTTCTCCGCGTTTATGGGAAATGGCGGGAAAAAGTGAGACACGCAGAAATGGCGGAATGTGCCGCGACTCGGGCGACGGGCCTTCCGATGACGCCAAGGTGCGGCAAGAAAGCGACGGCAGGCTGGCGGTCGGCATGGGAGCGGACGGCAGCATCCATCACCCAGTCGCTGGTAGGAAACGACGCAGGCTTCGACCAAAGGAAAAGGGCTTAGCACGGCGAAGCACCACTCTATCGAACTAAAATGCCGGGTCAGGACTTCATAACTTAGGAGGCAGTTTTGGCACCATAATACCTATAGGACTGACATCAATCAAACTGTAACGGCTCATTTGAGCATTGTACAGCTCCTGCCGCTCCAAGTCTGCCGACACTGGCCTTCTCGCCCTACTGCACACTGTAGAAGTGCGTCAGGCGTGTAGACCCACCCACGTCACGAGTTGCTTAAATAACGGCTATGCCAATTTCATGTTCATCCGCGGAGAGCCTTTTCCACTACCTCGGTACTCAATATGACCGGCGAGTGAGGCAACTTGTTTGTTTTGCGCTAATAATGGCTGCTGCAGGCGGCGCGCTGGCGCTGGGTAGGGCGCTGCTGTTAGCGAGGTTAACGTGGCCCCAGTACAAATATCGCGCAAGACCTCGAGGATTTCGCCAAAGGGTTTCGCGCTTGTTCTCCTTTATTTTTGCTTCTGTGTCCCTCCCACCCTCTCTCTCCGCCCTGACCACTCTGTGCTAGTCCAAGGCCTCGCCCGAAACTTGGCCCGCCAGCTACTTACACTCCCCTCAGTAATTACGCCTTGGTTGCGATGCAACCGGAGATATTTACTTTGGTGAAGAGGAGGGGTAACTATGCAGTCGTTACCGCACGGCGTATCCTCATCTGTTCGGGCGAGTTTTTTTTCTTTTCTCCTACACGTGACGACAAGCACGACCTTCCAGTTATTACGGCTAGGTCCTGAGTAACTAATGAACAGATATTTATTATTTATTCCTGTAACCGCAGGGCGGCCTAAATCTGTTGCGGTGGCCGCCCTGCTTCGGTCTACTGAACGGTGGCACGTAATAAGTGCAACCGTGTTGCTTCACGTCAGACTGCCGTGCGGCGACAAGGGCTCAGTGCGAAAAGACGGGTAGCCACTCTAGAGTGGATGGACGATGTGCGCGGCATCCGGCAGACGCGCATACCGGCATCGCCACTCATCCTGCTACTGTTGCTGTTCGGTTACCACCCATCCACGGTCACTGTCATCCTACGGTAGCCGCCAGTTCGGTTGCGTGTGCCGATATTGAGGCGTTTCCCTCGACTAGCACTAAACTGGTGGCGCTGGCGTGTTTCCAAGCACGCCCGTACACGCGTGTGCAGTCGCAATTAAATTGTCCCGTGGAAACAATCAAAAGAGTCACAAGGTATTTTTTCGTTCCCAACCCGAGACAATACAGTGAGAAAAAGATCCAATTGGAAATGAGGTATTGACCCGACGGAGAAGCTTGGCTTTGTGAAAACCTATCATTTTTTTTTCAAGGAGAGGCAAACTTTCGGTTTTTGTGTGGAAAACGATGACTTACGTTTTTTAAATCAGACACCTGGGGAATCGAATCTTTACGTACAATGTTGGCACACTTACGCACTCAAAAGGTGGAGTGGACGAGGCCGCGGGAAATATGGAAAATAAGCAAGCCATTCTAGGCGAGAATGATTATGAGAAGTAAATGCTTGCTGCCTCCGATCCCACGCCGGGCATGGTCCGGCAGCATGCAGTGGCGTCACGGCGACCCTTTGAAGGTCCTGCAGGGAGAAAGAGAATTCAACCGCTTTTTGGCTGGGAAGTTGAGAATTTTCCTGGAAAAGGGTGAATATACTGAAATAGCGATTTATTTCCTTATCGCTGGAATATCACTCCGGCAAGAGGTTGTCTGCTGCTTTCTCGAAGTCCCGTGGGCGCAACAGGCACACGGATTTTCAAAAGTCTGGCGGTAGGATGCGAACTGTCGGGTTGCTGCTTGAGCCACGCTGTCGGTCTACCCTGACCCCTGCCACCCCCTCCCCGGCTAGCCGGTCGAAGCCCAACTGACCTACGGCTAGTGCCTGCCAGTGCCTAGGTCGCGCAACAATGAAGTGCTGGAAGTGGTGGCTCGGGGAGGGGCCTGGGGGGGGATACCGTCACCGTCCAGTGAAGGGGCCTTCATGGGCGGGGCGCCGGCTCGCTGCGGGCGTGAGGGGGCTGCGGGGGCCCCGGTCCGCCGGGTGCCTGCTAGTCCCCTGGTCCTGGCAGGGAGGCGCTGAGTCCAGCCACCGAGACTGGTGCCGGGACGGGCTGAGAATCAGTCCGCACTCCACTCTGGCACGCGTCGTTTGGCCCGTCGCTCTGCTCGGCTCCGCTCGTCGCACGGGGATACGAACCCTCAGGTAAGGCCCGCCTTTTTCGCCTTTACTGAAACAAGACGCGCGCCGATAAGGGCAGGGCCGCTGGCTTGCCGCGCCTGACGCCCGTCCGAAGGTTTCGAGCACGCTCCAGGGGTCTTCGCTCCAACGCATGAGCGTTCAAATACAGGGGTCTAGTTTTGCGAGTGTTGTAAGAGCAACTACCTTCGGCATTTGAACCCATGCCAAAGGCGGCGAGATTGTTGCCGTCCTTGGGCTTAACCACGCCTACACTGTAAAAATTTTGGTTGTCACTTGATGACAATGCCAAGACTAATATTTTTTTACAAGCATGTCATCAAAACTATTGATAACACTTTTGCACTCCCATGCAAAAGGTATAGGAGCTTTGATAAAAAATGTCATCAAATTGCGATGACATTGTCATTATTTAAAAAGGGATGAAAAAATTGTCCAAGATTTTGCCATAAAGTGACAACAAGGTTTTACAGTGTACCAGCCCAGAAGGTTGTTGCCGGCTTTTGTTTACCGCTCCAATTCGTGCGCCAAGAATCCATGATATTTGTTTTGGACTTTGCTCGCAGTGACCTTGACATTTTATTTTAAGCCGAAAGTGGTAGCTATGCGCCCAGCAACCGTACGTCATAGTCCCATCTTCAAGTTTGTAAAACCACTTGCTGACCAGTCCAGTTGACGCCTTTTTGCTTGGCGCTGCCTGGCGATCCCTGGGTTTGCCCATAATTGGAATGCGTCACTGGGCGAGAGGGGCCACCAGTCGCAAAATTCTGTGTTCGCGTAAAAACCATTTCTTCTTGTTTGTTTTCTGTTTGATTGTTGCACACTGAACCCATGCTACGCGACAAAGAAAAAAATTTCACGGGTCGTGGGAAAAAAAAAACAGTTTCTGACATCTGCTTTTGGGTTTGATTGACACCTGCTCTGCATTCCGCGTGCGCGGCGCGTGTACCGCGGTTAGTAATACCGGCCAGTCAATCACCAGGCCCCGATATACCGTCGATATTAGTGCGCACATTACGTCGATTCGGCGCGATACGGGCGTAAGCGCCGTGAATGCGCTCTCCAACGCCCGGCGCATGCCGATGCTGTTGGCTCAGCCAATTACAGTGCTGCTCCCTAGGAGAGATTAGCCGCGCGGACTATCACGCGACGCGTTCGGTTAACGAAGGCACCGAGTAGGGCGTCGTGAGGGCCGCGCGCCGCTCGTCTGGAAGGTAGTTCTATGTAAATCTCTGCTCTGTAGTGGCCGAGCTCGTCGCCTTGGGTCGCACGACTCCGTTTGCCGAGATGAATGGCTGCAAACAGAGCTGAGGAGCAGCAACCCGACGCCTTCCTCAGCAAACACGATGCGACTTCCGAAGCAGACGGAGGAGCCCTCGGCCTCCCCGCCAAGGATGCAAAGCCTAGCCGCCTCGCCCGCTTACGCAAGGGGGAGGCGGGCCGCCCAAGTCAGTCATTAATTGCTCCATTGAGCGTCGCTGCCAAAAAAAAAAGCAATTGATGGATGTTCCTCTGCGAACTGGCCCACGCTGTCGATTGTCTCGACTGCGTTTCCGACTTTCTACTATTGTTCCTGCGTTCTAGCGGCGTCTTCACCTCTCGCCCTGCGCGTTGCGCTGCTGCAATAAAAGTGCAACACCGGTGACCTATGGACTTAACCGCGCAGGGCGGGCGCTGCACGACGGGTTTTTTTAAGGGTAGGGTTGCCTTCACCGCGCTGATATTGGGGGGCGCCGAAACACGGCCGGATGGTAACGCTAGCAATTAAAGCGGTCCGGCGGTAGCGCACTATGCTGCTGCGCGGCTTTACACTGGGCAAATGGCAGCTGAGCGCGCCATTCACGCGCGCGCGCGCGCTTGTGTGTGTGTGTGTTTTACGACACAGCCGAGCTGTCATGCGACGCGACGCTGAGCCGTGCCGCGCTGGCAGGCGTCGCGGCGGCGCCCTCCGCGGTCCACTCCGCCGGCCGAAAGGGTCAGTACACTGATGCAAGGACGCCGCCGACGGAGTGGCGCGCTGCCCGCTCGCCGTCCGCGTGTAGATCGCCGATCAGG
Source organism: Stenchaetothrips biformis (assembly GCA_030522485.1). Classification (NCBI taxonomy): domain Eukaryota; kingdom Metazoa; phylum Arthropoda; class Insecta; order Thysanoptera; family Thripidae; genus Stenchaetothrips; species Stenchaetothrips biformis. Next base: position 10,824,213 of record CM060092.1, on the reverse strand, counting down.
GTATCGCCAGCTTCCCTAGCGGGCAGGTGGGCTGCAGGGCCGCGAGCGAAAGCCGCAGCGGGTGCCTCCAAGGGCAGCCAATCATGTCTACGTTTCAGCTGGTGGAAATACCAGTCGCCGGCCGGCACTCGGCTCGCTCATTCCATATTCCACGCCGCGGCCTAGACCGCCTGCGCGCAGATTACTGGACCGCTACCCCCACGCCACCCGTTGCAACACCGCGGCAGTGAACTCACATTAATTGGACACCCTGGTGCGTCTTCTTGGTTTCGACCGTCTCGACACAAATTAGCTCACTAGAAAGAGTTTTACGGGGGACCAGAGACCTTGCGCGCCGCTTTCGAAACGGGCGCTGGCCCCTCGCCGCACTTCCGTCCGTTGCAGTGCAGATGGCGCTGCTCGGCCGGGTGGGCATCTACCGGGCGTTCTCTGGCCGTAAAGACGATATCTTTCGGATACACTGGGCCAGGCACTTCTTGGAATGAGGTCGCTGACGCCATCTCGGATGTGTGCAGATCGCCATGCCGCGCCTGCTCGCCGACCTGGACCAGCTGAGCGAGGAGCAGGCGTTGCAGCTCTACAAGAAGTGGGAGACGACGCCCGAGGCAGTGACGCGGGACGTGGTGGCGCTGCGGGAATGGCTGCAGAAGCAGCCCCACCTCCCGAAACTCACGGGTAAGTGTCATTTTTTAGGTCCTGCCGCGGTCGGCGTGTTTTGCCGCAAAACCGGCACTCTGACGCCCCGCCCGGCGCCACCCCGCAGACGACATGGCTCCGCGGGTCACAGAGAGTGCCCCACTCCTGGCGGCTCTAGCGGCAGGTGTCCAGGCAGGCTCGTTCAGAGTTCAGGCTGTCCTCGGCCCGCGACCAGAATTGGCAAAGATCTGCATCGTCGAGCCGGACCGCTGGACCGGGCGCCACTGCAGCAGTTCAATTACTTCAAGCTGCTCAAGTTGGCGAGGGGTAGCGATGGCGCGCAGCTCGTGCAGCGCGTGTCCCAACTTCCCGCCGACTGATGGTGGGATGTCGAGACTCGGGTGACGCCACTTCCCGCCGATGAAGCAGTCGATTCTGATCCCGCACTGTTCGGCCGGCTGCAGTAACTGCAGCGTCTCTATTCCTGAGTGACCCTCGTTGTTCCAGCGCCGCCCTCTTCCACAAGGCGCTGCTCTGCATGCGCGCGCAACCCAAACACAATCCAGCCTGTCCAGGAAGGCGGTGCTTTTATTGCTGGCCGCGCGGTGCGGCTGGCCTAAATCCGACAATAAGCTGCATCCAGCCGCCGGCTTTTACTCACGTTTACTGCCACTGCTAAGGGGTAATGACCAGCATAGCCAGCCGCCGCGGCAAGTGTTTCACTTACACTCCTTGTGCAATACTGCATCATGCAGCATCCCGTGCCCCCGGCCGCCCTGCTTCTGTGATTTACGCCGTTTGAATGGGGCTCTGTGTGAAAGAAACTTGCGGCTCGACCTAACTGAACAGCCTTTTACGGCAGGCTAGGCGGGCGGGCGTTAAAAATTGACCCGCTGCCCCGACACGGCGGTGCTATCGGTGGCGCCATCTGAAGGCGCCTGCGGCAGGCTGCTGTTGAGATTTGTCTTCATCGCTCTTTCTCCATCGCACTCACGGTGCGTCCCGCTATGGTGCGAGAGAGACAGTGCGTCGTAAACGCCGCCGGGTGCAGCCATGGCTGCCATCGGCACAGTCCATTCGCCACAAAGTAGTGCACCCTGCCCAAGTGGTCCCTAAGTGGAGCCGGCGGCCTGAGTTACTGCTTATTTCAAAACGGCAAATCGCCGCGGTGACGCGTCAAAACGCGCGTGCGTGCGGCGCTGCTACACGCACTGCACCGCACTGCACCCCGCGGCGTGCACTATGCAACCGGGCCGAGCGGGGGGCGGGCCCAAAGCATCCGCGGCGGTTCTACCAGCAGTCGATTCCGAACAACGCTTGGTCGCACTCACTGGGGCGTCTCACACAGGTCCGAGAGAGACGAAACGCTGTTCGGACTCAGCCTGCTGGTTCCCGCAGGGCTTTGTCGAACGAATGGAGGTCCGAACTCCACTCCACTCCTGCCATGCAAAGTGCACATTGTTGGCGCCACGCGATCCCAGCTCTGGCATCCAGCCCACCTTGCCGGCGCGGCGGCACTGTGCCGGCCATAGCCATTGACCCTGTGGTCGAGCGTACTTCCATTGTTTGACGCTGCATCGATGTGTTGTTTGGTCGTTCAGCGGCTGTGTGCGAGCGGCGCGTGTGTGCATGCTGTGCGCGCTGAGACGCATGAGCGTTCCGTTTCTCCTCCGGTAGCACGGGCGTTTAAGTCTCCACGCGCGAAAAACACTCACTGTAATTGAGGTAAGCAGACAGCGTTAATTTCCTCGGTGGACTGCAGCGGCCCCTACCGAGTGGCCTACCGAACCGTCGAATGCCGTTTGGCTCGCAGCAATGCGGTGGGTCTCGTCCCTCGGCCGCCCGAAATGGAAATGACGCAAGGGCACGACATTGTCGCGCAAAACGCAGGCGGCACGTTTTTGAGCGCGCGGCGCCGCCCTGGAGGCTGATTCCGAACAGAGCCCTCTTCGCTCTGTCTCCCTCGCTCTCGTGGGGCCTTCCTTGTAGTGCGAGAGAGACAGAGCGACGGAACGCTGTTCAGCCTCGTGGATGCCGGCACGGCGCCTTTGCCGCCACTTAGAACACTGCCTCGCCATGGGCCAGCGAGCTCTAATTCGTTGGCTTGATCACCATACTCAATGCTTGCCGGGCCAGGCCAGGCCGCGTAATCTGTGGAGCCGCACTGTTTGGACTCGACGGGCAGTGGGGCGTCCGCGCAGAAACGCAAGCTAGGCGCGTCATCCCGCCGCGCCACGCCCCGCCGCGCCACGCCCCGCCACGCCCCGCCACGCCCCGCCGCTCGGAAGTGGAATTAACTCCCGAGTACTCACTCGCTCATCCCGCTGACGCAACGCCACGGCCGTTATGTCACGGGGCTGTGGGGTTGGCGCGGCGGGCTCAGATGGAAATGACCCCGGCTGGACTCGACCACGATCCGACGCCGGCTCCTGGGGCCGCGGGGAGGGTGAGGGGTAGGGCAGGAGGCGTTGCGTCCACGCTAAGGTGAATGTCGGGTCAGGCAGCGGCTGGCGCCTCGACTGGCGCGGCGGACGGACGGACGGCGCTGTCCAGCCGCTGCGCCGAGGTCATTGTCTGGCTCGTCGCGGCCAAGGGGGCGGGTCGCGGTGGCCAGGATGAAGTCCTTGTTTATCGGCCGGGCCTAGGCCCTTTTGCCCTGGGCACTTAGACCCTAACGACCTGGTATGCCGAAGGCCAAGGGCCGCCAAGGGCCAGCCGCCACCCGCGGCGATAAAAGAGCATTCGTCGGCCATGTCAATTAGGATGAACGTCCGCCGTAAAAGTCGGTGCCGGTAATTCAATCGAAAATCTTGCGCGCGAGAAGAATTATTTTATGTACGCATTGGTCAGCGAATTTACGACCCCACTTGCGTACTTTTATTCATTCTCGAGGTGTGTGCGTGAGTGTTTGAGTGAGTACGTTGGTGTGCTTGCGGTTAATCGAAGGTTGCCGCTGCCAGGGAGGCGAATGCGGTCACTGCGGGGAAACATGAAAGTGAGAGGGAATAACGGAAGGCACCGAGAGAGACGGAGAGCGGTGTCTGCTGGTGAGAAAGAGAGTGGGAATAATCGCGGGAATGACGTCATCGCCCATCTGATAGCGCCGACGCGTCGTCCTTCTTTCCGCAGAGGATGAAGACGAGTGGCTGTCCCGGTACCTGCTGGCCTGCAAGAACTCCCTGGAGGGCTGCAAGAAGAGGATCGAGTACTTCTTCACGGTGCAGTCCATGTGGCCCGAGTACTTCTCCCCGCCGTCTGCGGACGTGGGCATCGCGTTCGCCGAGTACATGTGAGTCTCCCAGTCCCTGCAGTCCCCGATAAGGCGACAGGTTCTGCGGGTGTCATCGGCCGCCAAGCCTTGGCCTTCCAGGGCTGTGCTGCCCCCGCGGCGGCGTGGCTCGCCGGCCAAGTTGTTCAATTAGATCAACTTCTTTCTGCGCGGTCGACGAGGTGTCGCTGTGCCGCACCAGACCGGGGCGAAAAAAAAAATAGTGTCACCGAGTCTCGGGACGTCCGCATTGCGCGTTTTTTGTTTGTCGTCTAGAGTTTGACAAGCTGGTTGTGCCGCAGGTGGGGAGGCCCTCTGCCCAAGATGCTCCCCGACGGCACCCGGCTGACGTTCTACAAGTTCGCGCCCAAGGTGGCTAAGAACGCGGACCAGATGAACTGGATGATGTTCTACATGCTGTCGCTGGGCTACATCGAGCTGCAGCTGTCGCAGCCCGGCCAGCCCCTGCACATCGAGTGCATCTTCGACGTGGAGCACTACACGATGGGCGTCAACAACTCCTTCATCGCGCACCTCGGCGAGTTCCGCCGGTTCGTGCAGTGCATCCAGGTGAGCGTGCGCAGCGCACTCAAGGCACGACGCGCTGCAGCGTTGTGTGCGAGATTTCCCGAGACAGATCTGCAAGGGCCAAGGTTCGCGCCCCGGCCGTAGCACGACTCGTTGCCGCGCTGTGTCACGCGGCTAGAAAGCTGTTCGAGAATGACTGCTGATGATGTGGCGGCCGGCGGGGTGTGGCCGGGGCGGCGGGGTCGACGGGTGTGCGAGCACGGTGTCAACACACGCAGCCTTAATTGCCCAGGCAATGCCTAGAGGAACCCCCGCCTGGATCCGCCCTGCGCTGGAAAGGTTGCGGAGGTTGGCGCGGCTCGCCCCTGCATGCTGCAGGACGACGAGGTGGTCGGCATTGGGCTGGTCTGCTTGTCGCTGGCCGGTGGCCGCTTTCCTATGCACACGGCTGCACATTCCCCCCGTCTGCAGGCTGACTCCGAACCGCGCCGCCTCTCTCGCGGCCCCGCGGCACGCCCCGTGTGCGCGAGAGAGAAAGAGCGACGAAAGCACTGTTCGGAATGAGCCTGCTGGGAGCGGCTAGTCGCCGTTCCCGACGCCGCGGCCCCGGACGCCATGCCGCACACCGTGCACGGCGAGGAGCGGAGCAGTCCGTATCGTTTGCCGGCCTTGACGCCAGCCCCGCGCCAGCCCCGCGCCAGCCCCGCGCTAGCCCCACGCCAGACCCGCGCTAGCCGACCCGAGGACTCGGCCGCCGAGTCTTTCACTCACCTCGCGGGTCGTACACCCAAAGAGCCGATGGTGCATTTCTTCATCACAATTAGGTCTATTTGCATCACCCGGGCCATTAAACAAACCGCCCGGCGTGACGCCGTTGTGGCGTCAAATGCCGACGCTCTAGTTAGCGCTTATCTAACGCGAGTTTTCGACGTGTGACTCCAGGTGGCGCTGCCGCTGCACATCCGCCGCATCCACGTGATGAACGCCCCGCCCCTGGCCATCGGCGCCCTTAACAAGCTGGTACGCCCGTTCCTGCAGGACAAGATCAACAAGAGGGTACGTACGCAGCCGCTGAGGTGCGCCCCGCCGTGGCATGCCAGCGACTGGATTAAATCCATCGTGCAATAAATGGGCTAGCAGTGCGAACTGGGACTGGCAATAAAGCGGCCAGCTGACTGGACCGGCTGCCGGCCGACCCGCGCGGCTCGGTGCACCCTGGGCAGCAGGGCACTGGGCCGGGAAAAAAGCATGTAAGGAGGCGGATGGTGAGACGTAAACAAAGTGCAGCCCACGCCCAATGCGGCGCGGCGTGCGACTGTTGGGTGGCCTACCCTCCAGGCGAGCCTCCAGCACGACCACTCGTAGCGGTGATGGTTGGGTTGCCTGCCCGCGAGGCGCATGCTGTGGCGTCCTTGGCGGTGCAGGCACTGCGTGCCAGGCAGCCCAAAGGATCTCGTCGACTCCATAGAGGTTCAAGTTGGCTTTGCTAACTTGTTCTGGACGGGGCGGACGGGCGAAAGTCAGCGGAGGGCTATTTGTCGAATGTCCAGAGCAGTGCAGCCATCGATCACGGCGGCGTGAGTCACAGCTCTGTGTACAGATTCTTGCTCGCGCCGCCTTCCACACACGCACCCCCACCACTCCACGTGCTCTAGTAGGCGGTGGTTATGGTCTTGGCAGTGATGGGTGTAGTGGGTGGAGTCTTTCTTTACACGGTACCCAGCGGTGCTGGAAACGCCGTTGGCAAAGTATCGCAGGGAAAATACATAAGTCGCTGAAAATAGTCCCTGGAAAACGGTAAAGCTGCGGTGTTTTGAGTTTTGCCTTTATGGATTGGCAAATGTGTCGCAATCCCTGTTGCAAGCCTGCTGGCGGAACATTGAAAAACGCCTTCGCCACTCGCGGCGCACTGTATCATTACACACGCGCAGTGCAGAGCAGCGGGCGCAGCGCGGCGCAGTGCAGCGCAGCGCGGCGCGGCCCAGCACGGCGTAGCAGGGCCGTGGTGCCCCTTCTCCCAGAGGCGTAGCGTCCATGACGGCCGACGTCAGAGCTGACCTACTGGCCAGCCCAAGTTTGTCCTCCTAGACTGGCGTGGCCTGGCCTAGCCTGTGTGGCCCCACGCCGTCATGCCGTTGTCGTTGTGTCGGGAGGCATGATGTCGCAAGTGGCGAACCCATTGGTGGCAATGATGTAAGCTCGCGAATTCGGCAAAACCTGTTATCGGCAGAGGCACGTCGCAAAAGATCCTAATCCTAGCAAAGTATTCGGCTTAACCTCGACCCTCTCCCTCCCTCCGCCTGCATTCCTCCATCTCGCCCCCCTTCCCTACCCACAGTACCGCCCCCGCCAGGCCGCCGTGACCGCCCTTCGCCTATTCGGGGGGAACGTGTTATACTTCTGTGGTTGGGTAATAGGGGGCCTGTTTTCTCATTCGTTAAGCGAATTTCTCACAGACCAAAATTATTGCCATCATTGTTGCTTTGCTTTTCAATACAACTTTGCCTTGGCAGATCGTGACCCACGACAACCTAGAGTCTTTGGCCAAAGCCGTCCCCGTGGAATGCCTGCCCAAGGACCTCGGTGGCGAGCTCCCGGGCACCATGCACGACTACACCCGTAAGAGAATGTTGATTATTTTTGAATCGTTTAGCTGCAAACAGGTCGACCCCTTGCTCTTTTATTTATTTTTATTTTTTTGGTGGTGTAATCTTTTAATTGGCGCATGTCTGCCCGCAGTGAAATGGGGTGACATGGCGGTGGCTGCGACCCCCTGGTTCATGGACCGGCGCTGGATGAAGGCGGACCTGAGCAGCAAGCCCGACTGTAAGTTCAACTCGGAGTTCGGGCTGGACGGCTCCTTCCGAAAGCTGGCCGTGGACTAAGGCGAAGATAGAGCAACAGTTGTGCGAGAAGAAGGAAGCCAACCAGCACCAACTAGTGATAAGTGTAGTGCTGGACGTTCGTAAACCCCATGAGCCGGGTTTAGATCACCAAGACCGAACTTGTTCGAGAATTGGATTTATAGTCCGTTTTTTTTACATACTACACCAAAGTGCAAAGTTGTTCCTCACTCGGGGCAGCTGGGGGTGCACTGTGCGGCCTATACTGGCGATCCCACCCATCGCTGCATTAGTGCATGAGGGTGATACCAAGGATGTAACATGTTGATGAGCCCTCGCGTAGAACCCAGGATCGTCCTTGCACGATGCGTTCAGCCGTATTAGTTCAAAGTAAGAGGATTCTGACAGCGCTCAATTTTGTTGTTCTTGTTTATAATTTTGTGTTGTTATGCGTATTGAATTTTATGGAAGTTATATGACTGTTCCGCATCTACTGGCGCTAGTGGAGAGATGTCCAGCTTCTCCTGGTGGCTTATCGATCTTAGAAAATATTAAGGGTTCACTGAAGAACCAAAGAAAAGACAAACCAAAGGACTGTTTAATCATTGTTCAACAAATACCAACATTTCAAAAAAGAATTGCTTTTATCTTTTTTCAATGTTTTATTAATTAAACGGCACCTCTGGAAGGGAACTATATCTTAGTAGAATAATTGAAAATTGTTTTCTATACGTATTTCTTTTCGACATTTTTGTACTTAGCTAGTAAAGAGCCTTTAGTCTGATTCAACAAAAATCTGACGGAAGTTTCACGCGGATCTCTTCCACTTAAGGAAACATGCAGGAAGTGTGATGAAATATGTGGAGGAGAAAGAGTGTTCAACTCTGCCCGCACTGTCTAATTTTGTGATGTTTATGTGATGTTCATGTATTGCGTGCAATAAATCCAACTCGTTTTACTCCTTTTCCTCTTGTCTGCAATCGAAACCATTCGTCGAACAACACTATTAACGCAAACTCCTTAAACATGGCGAAGGAAGAAAGAAAAGTGAAACAGTAGTTCGGCGGGGTAATAACTGCAAGACCGCGGCGGCCATTTTCTTATGTCAGCGCCGGCCGAGAGAGTAGCGGCAGCGGTAATGAACGTGCCTGCCCGGACCGGGGTCCGTTCCACTAGCAAATCACAGAGCAGCGACCGGACGGTCAGGGCGTCTCTCTCACTGACCGCCTTTCAAGAAACACGAGCGCCAAGATGTGGGTGACAGTAGGGGGGGGGGGCTGCTTCCTTAGTTGAAGTCTTCCCGCAGTGGACTGACCGCGCGGGAAATAATCGTACTCAAAGCCGTGCTCTCAACCCAAACACCTCAACCCGCGGCTTGGGTTTGATGCGAAACGGACGGTAGTTATTTGGCAACGCGCCGGCCGACGCCAATAAGTTGGCTATATGTCGACACTGGTCGACACGAACTCGTGGAACACGCCTAGATACACCGCGCTCATGGAATCGATCATGAAACCAGCGCAGTACGGCGCTGAGGGTGCGCCGCTGTGCCGCTTACCGACCACTCCGAGGACGCGCATCTCTGGAACGCGGTCTTCAGGGCCTCGACCTTGGGGTCCTTGGTAAGCCCAGTGCCACCCGGAGCGCGCGCAGACCCATAACTAACGCGTGGGGCCAAAGGTCGAATGGAGCGCTGGGCGACGAAAACCAGTCGATGCGAACAAGGAGGCGCCGCTCCCTCCTTCCTGGACCGGCCGGCTGGTCGAGCGGCTGGCAGTGTGTCGTTGGCAGTCAGCGCCGCCGGCCGGAATGCCTTCAGAGTCCGCGGTGGTCCGCAGCCGATCAGCACGCTGCCCCCCACCCAGCCAAACAGCGTCACTTTATTTCTGGAACATCTCGACCCACCCGCCCCGCCGCGGCGATACACGCCGCCCGGCAGAGACGACCCGAAGTGACGCCATACCGAGCACTGCACCTTCTCGTTGGTCCGCTAGGGTGCTCCGCTAGGGGCCACCCCATCGCAGAGCCAACGGTAGCGGCTAGAGCCTTACGAGCCGCAAGTAACCCGTCCATCCAGCCCGTCTAGCCCAGTCTAGCCGAGGGCGGCGGAAAAGGCAAGAACGTTTCTATCCGCGACTCGTTCTGACGCTGCGCCCCACGCCGCCGGGCAAAGCGTCATTAGCATGGCAAGCCGCGCAAAAAAATGTTACAACGTCCTGTCGTTTTTTCGTGTTAAGACGCGTGTTTGCGGCGCTGATGAGGTGGAACACCGCGCAGTGCGAGTCGCTTGTGTCATGCGGACGCGCCGAAAAACACGGCGCCTGGTTGTGCTTCGCGCCGCGCTTGCCGAAACCGCGGAACCGGCCCGGACGCGCCGACATTTCGGGGTTCCAGACACCGAGACGCCAAGATGTACGCAAAGCTGAAAGCAGTATCTTGACTTCGGTGGCGCCGGCCGGTCCCTTCGGGTTATCGGCCAGCAGGTTCAGGATGTCCTGACCTGCGCGTCAACAAAAAGGATCAACAGGAGGGATGGCAAGGTGAAGCGGTTATCCTCGGTCCGTTGTGTATTCCACGGTAGAAAAGTTTTTAATGAGTAAAATCGAACTCCTGAATCTAGAAGGGCGAGGCCTCAAGTCAAAAGCGATCCAGACGGGGACCAACACCACAGGGTTCTGCGGGATCGGTACAGGCGGGCAGGACAGGCAAACCACCATTCCGGGGCGCGTTTATTCGAGCACTAGGTCTTTTTGTACGGAGCAAGATACCTGCGTCACCACTCCTAACTGGACCAAACCGGGAACCCCCGTCCCAAAATAAAATAGGCGGATAGCCAGGCGGCGTCGCAGCGCCGCTGCGTCCCTGGCGACCTGAGCAAAGGACCCTAACTGGGGAGGCAGTCCTGCAGTTGGGGTCCTTTTCTGAGGGCGAGTCGGAGTTATATTCATTATTGATTCGTCGCACAAAATTGAACGTTGATTTAATAGGAAAATGTTGGGGAAGCCATAAAAGAGGTCCCGATGACGCACGCAGCCGATGTGAGAAAAGCGACACGCATTTCCCTCCGCGGACCAGAACCTCCACCTTTTGCTGCAAGGGCCGTAACGCCGCGTTGACGGGCACGTGCTCCGCGGGGAAAGTGCGGCCGATTTGAACCGCGAGGATAAACTCGAGGCTTCATCGCGCCTCAGCCCCAGCAGAGTCCCAGACAGGTGCCAACGCCCGCCACGCCGCGCTCTTTCCCCAGCCGAGCCCCCTCCATGCTTGGGTGATGCAAAACCACGCGCAGAAAAAGTGAAAAAGTCGCTGACCGACCGTCTCGTTGCGGCCAACATAGTATCGCTCTAGACGAACGAGAAGTAGAGACATAAACGCTCGCACCACTACTACCGCCTGTACCGTACCTTTGTCAGTCAGCACCCCAGGGCGACTACTTTGCAAGCTTCACCATTTTGCAACACCACCGCCAACAATATCGCCCTGCTGCACACGGCTCTGCAATTTTCCACCACCGCCTGAAGACTGACTCCGAACAGAGTTTTCGTCGCTCTATCTCCCTCAGGCTCATCGAGGGGCGCGAGAGAGACAGAGCGACTGGTTGGCCTGACGCGCGGTGCGTTTCGAGCGGACGGCGATGCAGTTCGATAGAGGCAATAATAACTACACTACTGCGGATATTGAGTCCTGCGGCCGCGCATGATTCGCCTCGCGCGGTCGGGCGCCGCGCGCACTTCGGCTGGAGCTGGAGGTGGAAAAGGTGGGGGGGGGGGAGACGAGGTTGTCATTATTAGCAGCCTGATGATGTATGCGGCGGAACGCTCCGGCGGCCCCACCCCGTGAGTCCTATTCCCTGGCGCCCCGCCGTGCCGTCACTCCAGCGGGGTGGCCCGGCTGCTGCCGTCCGTGGAGGGGAGGGCGGCCGAACGCCTCCAGGACCCTCGCTTCAGAGCGACGGCCAGGTGCACGGCATATGTCAGTCGTCTAGCAAATCTCGGCCCCGGTGTACCCCGGCACCCCGGCTCAGGACGTGTCTCGCAACAGGCCTGCCGCGCGACTTGGCCCCCGCGATCGCCAAATCCGAGTCCGCTCTGAGTCACTCGGTCGGTCGGCAGTCAGTGAGTGAGTCGGGTTCGCACCGGTCGGACGAGCACCCCGCGGAGTACGGAGTACGAGTGAGGCGTCTTCCGCGGTGAGTAAAGTTTACCGAGACCGATTTAAAATAATTATATCTGCAAAATTTACACCTTCTTTTTTACTACTGCTTGACAAAATAACTATTATACGAAAAATGTAGACAAAAAGAGCGTGTTAGCTCACTTAAGAAAGCCTACGAGACATCTGCTTCATAACTACGAAGGAAATTAAGGCAGATAGAGTAGTAGAACTCTTTCGTATTATGAAGAAATTTTTCCTTTTACGAAGGATTTTTCTCCATATTATAAAGCATTTCTTCGCGATTTTACAATGCCTTCGAATTCTTCGTTTTACGGAGCGATGCTTAGTAGACATTGTACTCTGCGGAGTATGGGAACAGAGCAAGCTAAGGGTGCCACAGGCCACAGCCCTGACAAGACCTGTCAACCAGGAAGGAGGAAACGAAACTGTAGCACCGACAGTTGCCCCCGTAGTCAGCTGAACCTTTGCCAATTTTTTCATGCTGATTACGTAGCGAAAGCTTGGCCTCATTTTCGGACGTCATGCAAGTTTCGGACTATCAACGTCCCCAGAAACTTGCGCACCTATCTGAAGATTTTGCCTCCCTCGAAGTTTACTACGGATGATCAGGCGTGCGCGCACGCCTGCTTCGCGTTTCTTGCGATCCGACGAAAGCTGCTGACTGTTAAATTACCTACGATGTGAAATGCATTTTTTCCCCGTCGATGTGTCTGTCTGTGCTCCGCGACGCTTTCCAAGACGCCTCACCGATCTGGCGATTTGATGGTCTGGCGGCGAATAGAGTGGCAGACTTGACTTCGGCACCAGTGAAAGGCTTTATGATTGACTGGGCATTAAGTGGCATGGCTGGGCGGGGAAGGGGCGCCACTTGCACACTGCAATGGCGCCAATCCCCTTACCAGGTGGCGGTCAGGCTGGAAAAGGGAGCCTTTACACTGTAGGAGAACCTTGCCGAAGCAGATCGCTGCACTCCCGCCTCGCTAGCGAACTACGATTTTTTTTTTCCGTCGCGCATTGCCTACTGTGTCCGTGTGACGTTTCGAAGAATTAATTTGCAAACTTTCCCAGGAAACACATTCCCTCGGCGGTGCTCGTACATGGGCAGGCAGTGCAAGCGCCTGTTTTCTGGAGGGCCCTGTGGCTCTACAGCTGGTGATGATGAGGCTGGTGCGGGGACGCGCGGAAGACCAGTAAGCGTCGAGGGGACGTCCACGGCGCTGTTTCATAGAGCCGCCCGCAGCAGGCTGCCTGGCGGGCTGTTTACGCGCGGTCCTGCCGCGGCATGCCAAGATTAAGTGGAATAAGGAGCAACCAGACGATTCTCCACGCCCAGAGCTCGAGAACGTGTTCTGCGCGCAAGTATGCCCTGATCCGGTTTTTATGAAGCTGACGAACGCTGCGCCAATTTCATTTTTCTTCCTACTCTGAACTCTACTTGAAAGGCGCTAGAGGAAGCCAGCTGCTCGCCAGGCTTCGTTCCTTCGCTCCGTCAGGTTTAATTCACGTTCGTTTTTCCTCGCGAATTCGGGCGAAAAAGAGGTGCGCGGCAGGCCGTCGCCAAGTGTCGCGGCTCCGCCTCCCCGGGTGAGGGGCGTGGGGCGGGGCGGCTGGGCGGCCCCCTTCCCCTCCACACACCGCGGGCCCCCAGAGGGCCACGCGAGGCGCCCCGCCCCGGGACGCACTCCATCGGCCGTCGGCCACCGTCGGACGCAGAGTGAGTGAATGGGGAATCATCGGCTCATCAGGCGGCTCATTATTGGATTAGTGGAGCGTGGAGCGCCGGTAGGTGAGAGGTCGGGGTCGCTTGAGGTGCAAATCGCACGGGTTCGAAACTCACCGTCGGCTCATCTTTTTTCTCTCATCTCGTAGTCCGCGTTTCTTCGCCGCCTCGCGGTGCACGAACTCTCTCGCCGCCGCGGTCCGACATGAGTCCGATGTAGCCGGCTCAGTTTCCCATGTGGAGTGGGCGTGGCGGCGCGGCCAGCCCTGTGGCCTAGATGAGATGCATGGCGACAGACCGGGATCAGTGTCGTCTGCTTGGCTTGCCGAATTGCGACAGACGGCAGCGAAATGATCGAAACATAGCCATTTCGCGCGTCCGTTTCGCGCGTCACTTCAACCTTGGGGCACGGAACTGGAACCCCCGACGACGTCACGTCTTCTACATTCCTGGCACGGTGGGGAGGATGAGCCAGTGGCAGGTGGTCCGATCGACCAGTCGACCAGTTTGGCAATGACGTGGTCCGGCTGCGTCCTCCCCGGAGGCGGCGTGTGTGCCGGCGGCGCGAGGGGCCACTGGGGGTTCTCCAGGGAAGGCCAGGCGCCACGCGGAACGGGCACAACGAGCACGCGCGGCCCGGCCTGCTTACCATTGTCATCGGAGACCCTTCGCTGCGTCGAGCTGCTCCGCCTTGATGGGTCATGGATCGATGATTGTGTTTATATCGAGCTCTCGATTTTACCCCTGCGCTAGAAAGGCGCGGCCAAGGTCACGACGGGCCATTTATTTCGGCCGACAAGGGCCGGCGGGAAAAGGCAGACGATCTGCCCGAGCCGGTCGGGAAGAAATGGAATGCCGATCCATCCTCAATCCGCATTAGCGTGAACTGTCCTTGAGCGTCCTTCGCTGGCACGGCCTCAACACGCGGTGCGGTGGGTCGAATGCGCTGCGCGCGGAAATTACGAAAATAAAATGGGTTGTGTCCATGATTAATATCCTTCCCTCGTGTCTCAACACAAGCCCGCGAAAGTTGACCCCGAAATTGGGATGGGGAATTCGCAATACGTAGGCGAAGGCCAGTCGGTGGGACGTCCTGCCCCGCCCCGCTGGACTGGCCGCGGAGGGCCGCGCAACGCCTAGCCGGCCGAACCCGGCCGAGCCTGGCCGAGCCTGGCCGCGCCGCGCGTGTGACGGAGACCGCCGACTCGTGGGCGGGGCACGGCGGGGCGGGGCAGGGCGGGGCAGGGCGGGGCGGGGCGGGGCCGCCGCGGAGCCTAGCCGGTCCGGCGCGGCACTACTTTTGGCAACTCGCAAAATCTCATAAGTGGGACGGCCTGTTGAAACGTGGTATGCCGCCGCGCGTGGGGCTCGAGGCGTGCTCGCCCGATCGCCCAGATTGTTTCGAAAGCGGCTAAAATGGCTGCGGCCGCGGCGGGCTTCGAGTAACGCGCGGGAAATCGAAAAAGGGACCCCAGGAATGGTGGCCGCCGGCTACGCGCGGACGTGGCGTGCCGTGCGGCGCGACGGACCCGGGGCTCAGCCTACCTCCAAGGACGCTCTGTACACCGGCCCGCCCGGACACCTACGGCCGAAACTACGCACGCGGGCTGTTTACGGACGTCTAGTAATCGCGTCATCACCGTTCAAACAACACCATTTGCCAAATAAAACTAAATGGCATGTGCGTGGCCCGGTCAAAGGTGGAGCGTCGCGCTGCTGACGTCAGCCAGTCCAGGACACTCCACTGGAGTTCTCCAGCGGGAGCGCCACGCCGAGCGGCTGGCCGCGGACGGCGCAGCGCGCGGGCCACCGCAAGGATGCCGAGTACAGCTGCTCCCTGTGGGTTTCATTTTACATCACCTCAAACACCAGCCGGGCCTGCCCTGCGGTCAGGGGCCCACGACGAGGGGCCCACGGAGAGGGGCCCACGGAGAGGGGGCGGGGTCACGGAGAAAGGCGGCTAATGTTGAATGGAGCGTGCGGTATGGAGACTCAGTGCAGTGGTGCACGGTGGCCGCGTTTCACAAGAAACGATTGACGGACACCTTTGCAAATACGACATGGCGGGGCGGTTCCGCGCTCGGGCTAGGCTGGGTCAGTTCGCGTGTGTGAGAGAGTGGACCGGCCCGGGGCGGTCCCAGTAGCAGTACCCCCTTCCCCTACTTCTCCCGGCCGCCCCCCTAGTCTTCGCACCGTGTAATCAGCGATCGCTGAAGTGATACAGACGTTCGAACTGCATCTACTTTCGAGCAAGTGCGCATTACAACTTTTTGAGTGCTGGCGGGCAGGGCGTCGAGCACCGCCGGCACGTTGTATGGCGTCTCACCAGCGCGCAATATTCGCTTTTCTGCCCCCAGGTTGTGCAGGCAACGCGGAGGCCGAGATGGATCTGGTGGCGGTGGGGCTCGACGAGCTGTCGGCCGCGCAGGTGGACAAGCAGCACGAGGAGTTCGGCGCCACGCCGGAGCAGCTGAAGCAGGACGCGGAAACGCTGCGGGAATGGATCGCCATGCAGCCACACCTGCCCAAACTAACAGGTATGTATTCCTTTTCCTTATTGTTTCGGCCAGGACCGCTCCCTGACGTCGACCGGCACTGGACCGCCCGCGCACAGCCGCTTGTCGCACTACATCTATCAACTTTTTGCAGAAAATGAGGACGTGTGGCTGGCCCGGTACATCCTGGCGTCCAAAAACTCGCTGGAGCGCTCCAAGAAGCGCATCGAGAACTTCTTCACCGTGCAGAGCCGGTGGCCCGAGTACTTTCGAGCGCCCACCGTCGACGAGGGCATCGCCTTCGCCGAGTACATGTGAGCACGTGCAGCTGCCGGGGGAAGGAGGGAGCGGGAGGGCGGTGGCAGGCATCACCGCGCGAACGCCCTTTGGACTCGGGCGAGCCGGCCGGCGAGCCAGGGCGCCACAGCGCGGTGCGCGTTGGGCTGCCTACCCGCCGGGCGGGACCGAGACTCGCGTCGCTGGCTTGCCGAGACTGACGACTCCCTTTCTTCTCCCAGCTGGGGCGGCCCCCTGCCGCTGCTGACACCGGACGGCACCAGACTCGCATTTTACAAGTTCACGCCGGCGCTGGCCGGCAACCCCCAGAACATGAACTGGATGATGTTCTACATGCTGTCGCTGGGCTACGTGCAGCTGCAGCTCACCACGCCACGCCAGCCGCTGCGCATCGAGGTCATCCTGGACATCGGCAATTACGTCATGGGCCTCAACACCTCGTTCGTCGCGCACCTCGCCGAGTTCCGCCGCTTCCTCAAGTGTCTGCAGGTACTCTTCGACAATGTGCAGGGCACTGCCCCTACCCCGTGCAGGCCGATGCAAGCGCTGAGCTAATTAATTCTATGCCAATCTAGGTGGCGCTGCCGCTACACGTGCGCCGGGTGCACATGGTGAACGCGCCCAGCATAGCCGTGTCGGCGCTGGACAAGTTGGTGCGGCCATTCCTGCCTGAGAAGATCAACCAGCGGGTGCGCATTCCCCTCATTTCTATCGTTTGGCCGTTCGCTGCCTAAAAGTCGAAGTAGCCACACAGTTGCAGCGGGAAGGGCCACTTTGTTATTTTGCGTGGGTTTTCATTCTCGTTTCCGGTTGCAGATAGTGACGCACGACAGCCTGGAGTCCCTCGCGAAGAGCATCCCCCACTACTGCCTGCCTAAGGAGCTGGGCGGATCCATGGAAAAGTCGTTGAAAGAAATCACCCGTAAGTCTGAGGATTTTCTTTTTTCAACTTATTGCACCGCCTGCGCACGGTACTACATGTGTCTGCTTCTGCCTACAGTGAAGTGGACGACCATCGCCGAGGAGCTCGAGGCGTGGTACGAGGCGCGGCAGTGGATGCGCGCCGACCTGTCCCTCCGTCCGAACAACAGGGAGATCAACGGGCTGGACGGCACCTTCCGCAAGCTCATCGTGGACTGAGCGGACCCCACCCCATCCCTCCTCATCCTCATCACTATTTCTCTTACCATCGCACCCAGAGACGAATCGTGCGGCTGCGGCCAGTGGCCCGTGTCGGGTCTATTATTGTTGTTTTGTTCATGTTTTTTTCGATTTAAAAAAAAAACACGTGGCAATGTCCGTCAATCATTCGGACCACCTTTTGAATTATACAATAGTTTAGACCAAAGCGATTTGACTCACGATTCGTCGAGTGTATTCTGTGATAGCACTTAGAACTTTTTTGTTGATTCACATCATTTTTGTATTAAAAAGAGTTACGCCTCGGCAGAAGTGTCGTTATTCCTCCAGTCACGCCTCACCACACAGCGCCAGACTCTCTCCATGTTAATTCTTTGCCTTCCCCGCGGGGTGGCGGGGGGAACGCCGTGGAGCGGGAACCGCGCGCCGCGGGCCTTGTTTGGTACTTCCCCCTGATGTCGAGTTACCGCTAAATAGACGTTGACTTTTATCTTTTTTAAAAATTTCCTACTCATTAATAACGCACGCTATTTTTACGAGTTTTATCTCTGCTCCTCCCGTGTTGATTCAAACTAGATAATGTCAACAAGGTCTGTTCAAACTTCCCTGCGCGCGCCCCGGCAGCGCGCTGCTGAATTTCTCATAGCTCCCCGTCCGTCGGGCTTGAGCCGCACCGCACCGCGCCGCCCAGTCGTGTCCCCGCACTGTTCCGCGTCGCCGCCGCCCGCCGCCCCGCCGCGTCCCGGGAGGCAAGGCAGCGTCTTCGGCTGGCCGCGGGGAGCCCGGCCGTGCCGCGTGCCGTGCCCCATCAGGTGTGTGACCGGTCGTGGCACTGGACCACGGGGGCTCGAAAAGAAAACAGGAAAACACGAGTAGGTGCAGCGACAAAAACATGCCGCAGGGCAGACATTTGCGCTTTGTTTACATGTGTGTTCTCGCTCGGGATGCGCGCGGAAGTGGCGCACCGGTTGCATCGAGTGGGTGAGGGCGGGGGGAGGGCGTCCCCGCGGCCGCCGCCAAAGCAAAACCAAACCGAAGCCAAGCCGTCGATGCGACGAGTCTGGGGAGTCCGCCGGGGCAAGCTGGGAGTGTGTAATGTAATGGGCCTCGTGCAGTAGCACTCGTATTGGTCCCGCCACTGGCCCGCCGCGTCGGCTAACCCACGCAAGCTGCTTATCGGCGGCTTGCTCAGCAGGGCGATAAAGGAAACGTCCCAACGCCCGGCCAATGCGCGTGGTCTGGGTGCGCTAGGCTTGACGATCCGCACGGTGCGCACACCAGCACAGCGTAAAAATCTTCATGTGGCGAAATGTCAGCAGGCTGCCCGATCCTGGCCGCCCCCGACGCGCTAGGCGCGGAACTGTATTGGTACAGACCCGGTGGCCTAGGGCCCAGAGAGCTGGGCAGGAGTCGTGGGAGGGTGTCGCGGTGGGCCGGTATAGCCTGGCAGCCACACAAGAAGACTCGACCAGGACTCGACACGCGGGGCATGGGCGGAACTATTTCTTTCCCGACAAGCGCGACGCGTGGGGGGGGGGGTATTGACGCAGTGTCTCGCCGCCTTGCGTCGCTGCCCCCTGCCCCAGGTCGCGCCGCATCCCGCGTCAGGTGAGGTGGCTTATCGCATTATTTGGGGACTCGGATAGCTGTGCACTCGTCATTGTGCGACTCTGTTGCGAAATCTGGGAAACCGAGAAAGCTAGAACGCGCAGGGCGTGTCCACCCACAGTGTACAGTGGGCGCGGTGGCTGTACTGTACGTACTGTTGAGACGGGGCTCCCTTGCCAGAGGCCACTTTCGCCCGGCCTTGTCCGACTCCAAGGTATTGTCTGACATTTGACTTGAGAGCGAACAGCCCTTTGCGTGGGCGGCGGTTCAACGCCCCCCCCCCCACCTCTCGCGGGGCCTTATTTTGGCGGAGCTCCCCCTTTCTGTCCGCGGCGGCGTGTGGCGAGATTCTTCGGCAATTTACAGCCTCTGCCGCCGGGCAGACGGCGCGGCGAGCCAAGCGCCTGACGACGGCAACCCAACGCGCTCCCGCGGCCGGGGCTGGCCTACTCGGGGGAGTAGCATCTTCTTTCTTCGCTTACACTGGCCACTGGCCACGTTTCCCTCCAGGGACCATGAACAACAAGATCTCCTTCGACACGGAGAGCGGCTCCTTGGTCGTCCCGCCGAGCAGAAGCCCTGCAACGCCCCAAAGCCCACCGCGGGGCATCACCTGTCGAGATGCCATTCCACAGGTGAGACCGGCTTCGCCTCCACAAGTCTGGGCTCGGGAACCATAAATGAATTAGTTTCCTTCACCTTGATTTCATGTTGGAAGGTGGCCGCCTCCTGCGCGGCGCTGTCCCTCGCCATGCACGCCGGCATCAATATGGCCTTCGCCGCCATCATGATCCCCCAGATGGAGCGCCCTGACAGCCCCATCCGCGTGGACCGCGACTCGGCGTCCTGGCTCGGTGAGGATCCGGCTGCACCGTCAACAACCACGACGTCAATGACTATTTCCTGCACACCTTGTTTCAGCGTCCGCGGTGGCGGTGACGACGCCGGTGGGGTCGATGTTGTCAGGGCCCTTGATGGACTGGCTGGGGCGGCGCTCGGCCTGCATGGTGACCGCCGTGCCGCTGGTGTTGGCCTGGCTGGTGCTGCTGCTGGCCGCGGGGCCCTGGCCCGTCCTAGGCATTGTGTACTTGTCCCGCGTCGTGGCCGGGGTGGGCGCAGGGCTGTCCACGGCGGCGGGGGTCTACGTGTCCGAGGTGGCGCACCCCTCGCTGCGGCCCGCACTGCTGTGCCTGAACAGCGTGTCCGTGGCGGCGGGCATCTTGCTGACGGCGTGCTTGGGGACGGTGCTGCCGTGGGGCTGGATGGCGGTGGTCTTCGCTGCCGCCGCCGCCGCCTCCATGCTCGCCCTGTTGCTGCTGGCGCCGGAGAGCCCCCACTGGCTGCTCAGCATGGCGCCGGGCGAACAGATGGAGCAGCGGGCCGCCCTGGCGCGCCGCGCACTGCGCCGCCTCTACAAGGACGACGAGATGATGGAGGCGAACTGGGAACGCTTGGTGGAAAACGCGGGGGCGGCCAACAAGACCAGAGGGGATGCCGGCGAGGACGGCGAGGGCCAGCACCTCCTGGGCCGGCGCGTGTTTCGCAGCGTGAGCGTCTTCCTGCAGCCGGCCACCGCCAAGCCCATGCTCCTCCTCGCCATCATCTTCGTCATGCAGCAGCTCTCCGGCACCTACGTCATAATTTTCTACGCCGTTCCCCTCTTCGCACAGATGGGTAGTCGCTTCGGCACGGTAAACATCGTGGACCAACGGTATCAGCTTCTCATATTTTAATTTACTGAGTGACGTCCTTTGTGGTGTGCAGGTGGTGGACGAGTTCGGCGTGATGGTGGTCATGAGCGTGGTGCGGTTCGTGATGAGCATCGTGACGGCCTTGCTGTCGCACCGCGTGGGCCGCCGCCCCATGATGATGGTGTCGGGGCTGGGGATGGCGGCATGCTCCGTGGCGGCGGGCTTCACGCTGCGCACTGCCCTCACCCCCGCCCTCGAGCCCGCTCTTACCCCCGTGGCTGTCAACGCCACGGGGACGGGGGTGTCCTCCGTGCTGGGGGCCGAGGTGTTTGAAGCCAGCTGGCCGCCGCTTGTTTTCGTCGTCCTTTTCGTCATGTTCAGCTCACTGGGGTGCGTGTTTCAAATGTAGACCAACGTTCAGCCTAGTCCAATGTGACTGGTGTTCAACTATTATTCACTTTGGTTGATTGCAGGTACCTGGTGATACCATGGACGCTGGTGTCCGAATTGCTCCCCCTGGCGAGCCGCGGCATGGGCAGCGGGCTGCTGGTGTCGCTGGCCTACTTGTTCATGTTCGGCGTGGTCAAGAGCTTCCCCTACTTCATGGCGGCGGCGGGCGCGCGCAACGTGTTCCACGTGTTCGGTGCGATGTCGTGCGCCGGCACGGCCTTCGTGTTCTTCTTCCTGCCCGAGACGTTGGGCCGTTCGCTGGCTGAGATCGAGAAGTATTTCGTCAAGAAGAGAGAGTCTCGAGGGGATAGCTAGTGCTCGCAAATGTTACTTCCTCTGTACGTTAAAAGCACGATAGACGAGATTCTAAGTCATTTACAAACTTATATGTGAAATGTGATATTTTCTATAAGATTGGTGCATTTCTATGAATATTTTACTTGCTTAATATATTCTGTATGTTGATGTGATATAAATGTATGTACACGTAAGCTTAGTTTAGAAGAATTTTTTTTAGCGACTGCAAAAAAATCGGTGGCCCTTGCACGCCAAGTTCTGTGATTATCCGTTTTTACAAATATTTTGTTATAAAATGTTTCGCCGTGTCTTTTCTTTTTCGTCTCCTTAGCTCTTGAGAGGCGGCCGCACTTTTTGCTTGCCTCGAGAGTAAGTGGTTCGATGACGGACCGTGAAGCAGTGAAAGTGAACAGGCGTGCCGACTGCTCGCCGCCGACACTCAAATCGCGCGCGACTGTAGCGCCAGTGTCTCCCTCTAGCGACAACGCCCGTTGGCAGACGTCGTCTGCTGCTGAGCAGCAGCAGCGTCTGCTAGACTTGCATGCTTTGTACACATAACCTCTAGAAGTGGCTGGTCGGGTGCCATGGTGAATCGCAGCAGTGTGCACTCCCGATCAATTGGGGGGTCTGCTGGGCCGGGGTTAGACTGAGTCAAGTGTAATCAACTTGGGCGCCCGCGTCCTCTTCTCAGCGGCGCCGCAGCGGAGCAGTACGCTCCGTGGACATCCACTCCGTAGTCAAGGAAGGTAAGCTTGATCTCGCATTTCATTCACCATGAGACGGGTTGGTTATCTCAGAGGGGCAATGAATGGAAATGCATTTTCTGGCTGCTGGGTTGATCAGCCATTCACTTTGTTTCAACACAAGAATCATCAATGTCTCAGCTGTCTTTCAATGATGACCTGGTCCATTCATCTGGTTATTAGTTTATTAACATGAATTTTACAATGCCAAATGAAGACATTAAAACTGTGAAACATGTATTATCTGCTTAATGAGAGCTTCATCTCGGCACCTCAGAGATAACAACACTTCTAGCTGATCCCTCTTATCTAGGCTTTGGCTTTGTTGAAGGGAAAATTTGTTGGTGACTGTATGCACGTATGATGTAAAAATATCTAGTTTGACTCTCTTTGTACTCTTCAACTCAATTTGCTTCATTTTACAGATAACCAAAATGGCAGTCAGGGTGTTTGGGGTTTGGGATTATGCAGTCTTTGCCTTAACTTTACTGGTATCAGCTGGTATCGGAATATATTATCGATTTACTGGTGGCAGACAAAAGACAGCAGTTGTAAGTATGAGCCATTTCTTAAAAATCAAGCAGTTCCTGTATTGAAAAGAAAAGGTTGTTGTATTTTATGTCTTTATTTTAGATTTCTTTATTTTGTTTTCACTTTTAGTTCTTTTATATTTCAGGAATATCTTCTGGCTGATAGAAATATGGGCATCGTACCTGTTGCATTTTCTTTGATGGCAAGTTTTATGTCTGCAGTGACCTTGCTAGGTGTGAGTGCAGAAATTTACTCTTTTGGCACTATGTTCGTTGTCATAAATTTGGCTTATGGTATATTCACACCCATTGCGGCTTACTTGTACCTCCCTGTGTTTTTCAACCTTGGTGCCACAAGTGTTTATGAGGTTTGTACGGTTGTTTAAATATCTGCTGAAATTCCCTGGAGAAAAATGTGCTCATGTTATTTCCCCTCTCTTTTAGTACCTAGAGAAGAGATTTGGAAAGGCAGCCCGTCTTGCTGCCTCTCTGGCATTTTCCCTCCAAATGATACTGTATATGGGTATTGTCTTATACACTCCAGCTCTGACTCTAGAAGCTGTCACTGGCATGTCCAGAGTATGGGCCATACTATCTGTGGGCCTGGTGTGCACCTTTTACTCGACTATTGGTGGCCTCAAGGCAGTTCTTATCACTGATGTTTTTCAGGTATGGAATTTTCTTTGTTTCAAGTTTAAGATTTTCAAGAAAGTGTTGACTTCCAATAGGAAGATGAATGTTTATCTTTACCTGTATAATTTCTTTTACTTCCAGTCATTACTCATGTTTGCTTCAATCTATTGTGTGATTGTTTCTGCTTGGGTTGAAAAAGGAAGCTTATCAGAAATTTGGAGGATTGCAGAAGAGAATGGGCGCATAGAGTTTGATAAGTGAGTATTGAGTGGGCTTTGTTTTGTTCTATTTTGTTTAATGTTTCCCTCAAGTATTAATTTTTTGTTTCCTTCTTTTCCTCTTTTAGCTTTAGTCTTGACCCTACTGTGCGACACACATGGTGGAGTTTAATCTTAGGAGGAGGAGTGACTTTCCTATCCCTGTATGCTGTCAATCAGGCTCAAGTTCAAAGATACCTAGCAGTCAAGTGAGGGACTTCGTTTCATTTTGTATCGTGTTCACATTCTATCATTCTTTGGATAAAAATAAGTGTAATTTTCGACAGAGATGTCAAAACCGCGCAGAAGTCTCTCTGGATGAATTGGCCACTTCTTACTCTTCTCAGCTTCTCCACCAGCTTCTCAGGTCTCGCAATGTATTCAAAGTACTACAAGTGTGATCCTGTCAAATCTTGCCAAATCACCAGTTCTGATCAGGTGCTTCAATTATTTTTATTTTCCAGTTGTAAACATGCATTTTATTAGAATTTTTTCTTGTCTCATAATGAAGAACTGCATTTTCTCTCTTATTAGCTGATGCCCCATTATGTAGTTGACACCATGGGACACATGCCTGGACTCTCTGGTCTGTTTGTATCTGGTATTTTCAGTGCATCTCTAAGCACAGTATCAGCTGCAGTAAATTCTTTGGCAGCTGTAACTTTGGAGGATTATATCAAGGTTTGTTGTCTGTTTCACTTTCTCCAAGCATATCCTTGAGCATTTCTTTCTCAAAAAGAAATTATTTTTTCTGTTTTGAAATTTCCAGCCTATTTATGTGTGTCTGCAAAAGAATGACTTAGCTGAAAAAGGAAGTTCCTATCGTGCCAAACTCATTTCGGTTATATATGGATTGGTTTGCATTGCACTTGCCTTTATTGCGGAGTATCTTGGGAGTGTCCTTCAGGCTTCGCTTACAATATTCAATGTCGTTGGTGGTCCGATTTTAGGACTTTTTACTATTGGAATGTTTTTCCCTATTGCGAATCAAACTGTGAGTATTATTCAAATTAACTTATCCCTGAAATCTTTTCTGTAGATGTGATTTGAAGATGTGATCTTGTTTCATGTTTCAGGGTGCTCTGACAGGATTTGTTTCATCTCTTGCATTTTCCCTATTCCTTGGATTTCCACCTGTTAAACCTGCTCTGAAAGCACTGCCTGTGAGCACAGTTGAATGTCTGAGCAATTGTTCCAGCACTATTCTCAGCCCTCCTCATATAGCGTATTTATCTTAGTCATTGTTGTAATTTGATGAACTTATTATTGAGACTCTTCTAACTTGTTCCTATTTTTTATTTTTCAGTAATGATGAAATCTTTTATTTGCATCGTTTGTCATACATGTGGCTAGGTGTTTTGGGCTTGATTGTTTGCCTTGTAGTTGGAATAATAATGAGTTTGCTGGCAAGTCACATACTGCATATTCATCCAGTAGATTTGGCGGATCATCTGGATCCAAATCTCTTTGTACCACCAGTTGCCCATCACCTGAAGAAACAAAGGCAACAGCTTCAAATCACTCGACAGAGAAATGAAAACTCAAAAGAGGTAGAATGAAGCTGCTGCGTGCAAAGAGATGAAACCTTTCTGGAATTATTAATACTTTTTCATTTATTTTAGTAGTCTGATTATAAAACTTTAATTTCATTTTTGTCACTTCTCAGATCTCCGCCCTCGAACTGATTAAGCCCTCACAAGCTGAAGACGCAACTTCCCTTTCCAGTGAGAATAAGCTTTGTGTAGCCAAACTGTAACCACTTCTTGCCAAGAATGTTGCACTTTTGTTACACATGAAAAGAACTCTCAACTACCTAGTTGCTATCAGTTGTAGTTGTAAAGCGATAAGCAGAACAAAATCAGTGGTTCTGATATTGATTATACCTGCCATTCCTATGTGTGGAAAAAAATAATGGACCATAGTATGTGACTTTATAATGTTTTATACGCAAGCGCACACCATATGTAATTTGTTTTTGGACTGGGAAATGTGCAATACTTTATTTTGTGACTGATCTTTTGGCAATTTTTCTGACATCTTTTAGTTGGTACTTAAATACTGTCTCTGGGTGTTTCATTGTTGGAATGTGTTCAAGACTTGTTAATTTATGTTCCCTTTAGTTGCTGAAAGTTTAAATGGTTTAATGGTGAAAGTATTAATGTTCATGTTTAATGATTTGCCAATTTTTCCTTAGTTTTCCTTTCACTGCCTTCTGACTTGGAAATCTGCCCAGACAGTCCATTTTCTTTATTCCTTCATTGTTATATATTTGTTAGTTATTTTTATTGTTAGCTTACTTGAACCAAACTGTACTGATTTTGAGATAGAGACGACGTTTTTTTCTCTCCTGCATATCCTAAACTTACATGTCACCTGTAAGTTTTGTAGAAAAAATAATTTTTGAAATAATGTTTTTTCTGGCTACAAATTTGTCGCCAATCTTTAGAGGTTTTAAATTTAGTTAAACAAACAAACATTTTAATTAGTCTAGTTTACATTTACTGTGTTTATTGGATCATTAGATCTTGGCTGTGTTATTTGCAGTGTGTGTAAATCTATCAGTGCTGCATTGATGATACTACATTACTGAGCAAATGCAAATGTAGCATTGAGACAATAATTCCTATAAATTGTTTAAGCTTCCAAAGTTATTCCTAACTGATTTCTTTCAAAAGAGAAGTCTTCCATTTTCATATTGTTGCAAAACAGCTTATTGGCTTGTTTTTGACGATCAAATGTTGTGATGACCTCGTAGCATAAGCCTTATACTCTTGTGGGTGGGCTACTCTTATATATTGTACCAAAATCTAAGTGATTTTTTAAAAAAATCTACTTAATACCCCCCAGTATTGTATTCAAACGCTTTGCTCAACTTTTGCCTCTATATTTTTATGATTGTGTTAATGTTTAAATGTTTATTATTGATTTTTGTTAAAGATGTATTAGTGGAAGTTTGATTTGACATTTGTCTTTTTGCCAATTTTTTACTTGATGCAGTGCAATATAAAAAGTTACCTGTTTACACCAAGGTACACCAGTGTAGTGTGTTCCATTCTCCTGTTTTATTTTTTATGCCATTAAATATTAGTGAAGTAGGACTACTCGTTCGTCTGCCTCTGTCTTCCTGCAGTGCCAACTCCCTTCCGCGCACGTGCTTCTGTTTGGCACTTCTTATCGTCCATGAATTAGGGTGCGACACGTGCAAGATACAGTGAAGTGACAGTTCCCCGACCCGCCGCCGCGCCAGTCGCACGGCCCTGGCGGGCTCGCGGTGGGGTCGGTAGGGCCTCTCCAATCAGTGGCCCGTGCGTGGTCCAGCCAGCCGTCTGTCGCGTCGCAGGGCGGCGGCGGGCGGCGCAGGCCACCGCCGAGAGCCGCCACTGCCGCCGTGGAGTGCGTCAGCGTCGGCACGGGACGCGGCCCTGGCAGCGGGACCGCAGCATCCACCGCCGCGGCCATGGGTGAGCGACGACTGCCCGCGATTGTCTGGGGTTCAGCCTTATCTTGCTGCAAAGGTGTACAAGGAGCATGGCCGAGGTGATAGTGTAATCCAATGGCCAGAGTGTTGTGCCTCGATGCGCATCCGCGTTGCTCTTGCGTGAGGCGTCTCGTCCGTGGCGCGCAGCGCGGACACGCCGGGGCCTTCTCGCGGCTTGTGGGTGTGCTGCAGGCGAGTGGAGGGGAGGGGCGGCGTCCACTGATTCGATCGCCGCGCCTTGAAGAGCGCCTGCGAATGCCGAGGTAGGCAACCCACCGCGCACCGGTGCGTCGGCTCAAGGCACTTTGCCTACCGCCGGCGCTCCAGGCGTCGGAGCCGCTTGACGCGAACCCCGGCTCGTGTTCTAGGATCGACGAATGACAAGGCCTCGTTCGACATGAGCAGCGGATTATCCCCCGGCCCGTCGAAGGGGCCGCCCACACAGGTGCCCCAGGGTATCTCGTGGAGGAGCGCCATACCACAGGTGAGGCACTCATTTGTTGAGGACCTCGGCTAAACGGGAGAGAGGCTCAGAGACAGACCCTTCGCCAAACGTGTCCGTGCATTTAAACGCAATTCTGTCAAGGTGGTCGCCTCCTGCGCGGCGCTGTCGCTCACGGTGCACGCCGGCATCAACATGGCCTTCGCCGCCATCATGATCCCCCAGATGGAGCGGCCCGACAGCGCCATGCGCGTGGACCGCGACTCGGCGTCCTGGATCGGTGCGCACTCACACTGAGCCAACCGGCGCCGACGGCAACGCAGGCGAGGCCCCCTCCGAGGAGTAATCCGTCTCTGACTGGGTCTGTTTCCAGCTGCCGCGGTGGCGGTGACGACGCCGGTGGGGTCGATTTTGTCAGGGCCCTTGATGGACTGGCTAGGGCGGCGCTCGGCCTGCATGGTGACCGCCGTGCCGCTGGTGTTGGCCTGGTTGGTGCTGCCGCTGGCCGCGGGGCCCTGGCCCGTCCTAGGGCTCGTGTACGCGTCGCGAGCAATGGCCGGGGCGGCCTCGGGGCTGTCCACGGCGGCGATAGTCTACGTGTCCGAGGTGGCGCACCCCTCGCTGCGGCCCGCACTGCTCTGCCTTAACAGCGTGTCCGTGGCGGCGGGCATCTTGCTGACGGCGTGCTTGGGGACGGTGCTGCCGTGGGGCTGGATGGCGGTGGTCTTCGCTGCTGCCGCCGCCGCCTCCATGCTCGCCCTGTTGCTGCTGGCGCCGGAGAGCCCCCACTGGCTGCTCAGCATGGCGCCGGGCGAACAGATGGAGCAGCGGGCCGCCCTGGCGCGCCGCGCACTGCGCCGCCTCTACAAGGACGACGAGATGATGGAGGCGAACTGGGAACGCTTGGTGGAAAACGCGGGGGCGGCCAACAAGACCAGAGGGGATGCCGGCGAGGACGGCGAGGGCCAGCACCTCCTGGGCCGGCGCGTGTTTCGCAGCGTGAGCGTCTTCCTGCAGCCGGCCACCGCCAAGCCCATGCTCCTCCTCGCCATCATCTTCGTCGTGCAGCAGCTCTCCGGCACGTTCGTCATAATTTTCTACGCCGTTCCACTCTTCGCACAGATGGGCAGTCGCTTCGGCACGGTAACAGCCACGTTGAAAACCGTATCACCTGCTCATCACTTGATTTTTGCTAGTGACATTAATGGCGTGCAGGTGGTGGACGAGTTCGGCGTGATGGTGGTCATGAGCGTGGTGCGGTTCGTGATGAGCATCGTGACGGCCTTGCTGTCGCACCGCGTGGGCCGCCGCCCCATGATGATGGTGTCGGGGCTGGGGATGGCGGCATGCTCCGTGGCGGCGGGCTTCACGCTGCGCACTGCCCTCACCCCCGCCCTCGACCCCATGGCCGTCAACGCCACGGTGGTGGCCTCAGTGGCCACCTCCGTCCTGGGGTCCGTTGAAGTGTTCCAAGCCAGCTGGCCTCCACTGGTGTGCGTCATCCTCTTTGTCATGTTCAGCTCTTTAGGGTACGTTCCATAGTTGAAAATGCCGCGTCCTCGTTCTTTGAAGTTTTCGGCTAGAAATTGGAGGTTTTCGAATAAATGCGCCACCCCTCCGTCCTAACGCTAATTAATTTTCTTTTCAGATATCTTGTCATACCGTGGTCCCTGATGAGCGAATTGCTGCCTTTGTCCAGCCGCGGCATGGGCAGCGGGCTGCTGGTGTCGCTGGCCTACTTGTTCATGTTCGGCGTGGTCAAGAGCTTCCCCTACTTCATGGCGGCGGCGGGCGCGCGCAACGTGTTCTACGTGTTCGGTGCCGTGTCGTGCGCCGGCACGGCCTTCGTGTTCTTCTTCCTGCCCGAGACGTTGGGCCGCTCGCTGGCCGAGATCGAGAAGTATTTCGTCCAGAAGAGGGAGTCTCCAGGGGAAAGCTAGGGGCGCCCACTGAGGTCACTGTCACTTTTAGTAATTACTCGGTGCACAGACTTCTCGATTGGACCGGCCTTCCCACAGTGTACTACTTAGGCGGCGTAGCCGGGTGTGCCAAATGGTCTGGCGTGGTGTTGTCTGGGTCTCCCGAAATGATCTGACATGGGACGCACCGCAGGAGAATAAAAACATTTCTCTTGCCTATTTATGCATTTTTTTCCCTCTAGGTGAGGTATAGTACAAGCACTCAACGAACAATAAATTTTGGTCTTCGTCACTACTAAATATCACATGGAATTAACACATCGCACGCCCCTGAACAAACATGACAGCCCATTCTATGTACATATGTATAAATAACGCGCGTAGCGAGCTGCAGCGGCAATTATGAGACTCCTACGACAAGCGACTACTCGCAGACGGCGACCGTTGCGGAACTGGGGCCGCTCGGCACCACTCCCCGACTAGCGTCCCCGCTTTGCTAACCAACAAGGGGAGATAAATATGACGAGTAACGGAGAACAGGCTAGAGGCCGCAGCCAAGCCGCTCGATCTCGCAGATGAAGTGGTCCATGTCCTCGACGGTGGTGGCCGAGCTCTGCAGCACGAGCCGGAAGAAGTTGGGCAGGCCGCGCAGCGGCTGGTACGTCACCATCATGGAGCCCTCCTTCATCATGCGCTCCTTGATCTTCGGCGCCACCTGCACACGCGGGACGGGTTCCGTTAGTCCGAGCGAGCACAGAGGTTCGCCTCAGCGCCAATCGCTGTCGTGTTCTGACCTTGTGCAGGCGCTCGTTGTAGTCGGGCTGGTCCTGCTGACCGCGCAGGCTGGGCGGCACGTACCAGAAGCACACGTTGGTGCACTCCGGCTCACGCAGCACCAGCTCCCAGCCGGGCCGGCATCGGATGGCCTCCTTGAAGTACGTCGCGTTGTCGAACAGGTGGTCGATGTGTTTTTCCAGCCCGAGAGTGCCCTGGAAAAATAAAACAGGTGCCATGTCTCTTTACGGCCAATCCGCGTGGACAGGTTTTGAACCCGGGACCCGGGGGGGCGAGCACTCACCTTGGCCTTCCACATGAACCAGAACTTGAGCACGTCGGCGCGGCGGCCGCACTGCACGTGCTTGTCGCCAGTGTCGTAGCGCGTGTCGTAGAACTTGTCGGGCTGGAAGAGATAGGAGGCGTGCGCCGAGTGCGCGGACGGCAGCACGGCGGCGTGGCGCGTCAGGAAGGTGGAGCACTGCTGCGGCGCGGCCAGCAGCTTGTGCGGGTTCCAGGTGACCGAGTCGGCGCGGTGCACGCCCCGCAGCAGGTGGCGCCGCCGCCGCGACATGAGCGCGCCGCCGCCCCACGCCGCGTCCACGTGCAGCCACATGCCGTGGCGCTGGCAGATGTCCGCCAGCGCGTCTACGGCGTCATACGCCCCCAGCACCGTGGTGCCCGCCGTGGCCGACACCATGAGCGGGTGCACGCCCTCCTCACGCGCCGCCGCAACCAGCTCCTCCAGGTGGGTCAAGTCCATGCGGCCGCGCGTGTCCGCGCGCACCAGACGCACGTTCTCGGCGCCCAGCCCCATCAGCGTGGCCATCTTGACGACCGAGTAGTGCGCGTCCTCCGACGTGAACACGGCCAGGCGCGGCAGTGCGTGCATCCCCTTGACCTGCAACCAGTAGGCGGACTTTGAGCGCCTGGCAGGCAGGCAATACGATGGGACGACGCACAGGTGTGCTGCGGGCCTGCCTACCCCGGGCCCCGCAGGCGGCAAATGCGATGCTTCAGCCAGCTGACGCGAGCAGATGGGAAAAGGAAAAAGGGGGGGGGACGTCAGTGCGTTAATGGGGCAGGACGTGCTCATCGCCTGGCAACAGGCCGTCATCGATTGATGAGTCTTTTGTCTCGGAGGAAAAACTGCTATTTTCAGTGGAGTGTTTCCACGAAAGGCAAGAAAATGGTCGCGCGTCATCCGTTCAAATCGTCCCTGCTCGGATGGATTTCCATTGTTTTCCGCTCACCTTGACTTCGGGGAAGTGGTGGTAGCGCGCACAGCTGATGGCATAGCCGTTGGCGAGGGAGCCGCCGGGGCAGAAGATGCCGTCACCCTGGTCGACGGGGAAGCCGACGATGTTCCTCATCTCCTGCAGGACAGCCTCCTCCATGAGCGTGAACACGGGAGACACCTCGTAGGTGTACACGCTGGGGTTGAGCGCGTCGGTCAGCCACTGGCCGAGCAAGCCGTACGGATCCAGGCTGCACATGGAACAACCTCAGTCAAACCAGTCGATCCCTTGCAAAAGAGCTTAAAACGAGCGCGGCTTACCCTGAGTACAGCTGGTTTATGAAGTACGGGTGCCCCGTCTTGACGGAGTACTTGATGGTGTCCCTGACGAGCTGCAGCAGCGTGGCGTCGTCGGCGGGGCCCTCGGTGTCGCCGTGGGGCAGCGACAGGTCCATGGCCTTGCGGAGCTCCTCGGGGTCTCGCCACTCGCACACCTTGCCGGCGCGGCTCGTTCCGGCGAACACCGCCTCCTCCAGGATCACGTCCAGGGCCTTGCGCAGCAGCGCCTCGTGCCGGCCCCGCTCCGGCGTGCTGGCGTACCAGCTGTCCTCGCTGCAACCAACGCCGCGTCGTCGTCAGGCCGCGGAGAAAAACGGAAGGAAATGGAAGGCGACGCTGGGACTCGGACCCGGTCCATCCTGGCGGCCTGGCGGTCATCCTGGTGCAGCATCCCGCGGCTCCCATGCGGCGGTTCTCTCACGCGTCGCGCGGCCTTGGACGCCTGGACGCTTGCTGCCTGGACGGCCGGGCCACGGAATAACGGTCAATAAGTCAAGGTGCAGGCTGCCATAAAACAAGGCGCCGACCGACCGAGTGCCGTGCCGCGCCGCGCCCGGCGCACGGCACACGCACGCCGAGGCACGCACAGACGGAGGCTGCAATTTTCCCCCGACGCTGCTTGTCTTTAATTCGAAACGCGCTCGGCTCGGCCTTCGTCGGCCACCTATGCAAATCGGCGCGGGCCGGCACTGAGCAGGCGCAACTTTTCCGCTGTTCTGTCTAATTGGTGCCGAGTCCTCTTCGTGGTGGACCAATGACAAGATTGATAAGACGGGATTCCAAGAGGAGCGCTTTCAAAATCACGTTCAGCGGGTGGAGCGCGACATAAGCTAAATTCAATCCCTGGCGTTCAATTCGCCCCTGTCAGGGTTCCCGACGGCGGGTGTCAGGGTGGGGCGAGGAGGCGGGGAAGGCGAAGGCGAGGAGGAAGCTGCACTACATGGCTCTGGCGTGGCGTCGCGCCCCGCTGCGCAGGTGGCCCTGAGTCGCCCATTCGGCCCAGCTCGGCTCATTCGCGCCGTTCGCGCCTTCGCGGCGGCTAAAAGGTAACAGGCAGTACACAGTGCCGAGGCGAGGAAGTGCAGCCGAGCGGTGGCGGGCGGTACAATCTTACGAACGGCGCATGGCTTTGCGCGGGGATCCCGCTGTACTTTCCCAGCCCGTGGAGAAAGGCCACGGGCAGGCCACGGCCAGACAGCCGTCGCTGTCACGGTCAAGGCCGCCGACACGGGCGTGTTCCTGGCCGCCTCTTTCGGTCACTTTCTGGCAGCCGTGGGAACAGGAAACCCTCAGGCGATTTCACGCCGTCTCCTCGTCGGGGTCCTGGCGGGTGGTTCTGGCGGGTGGTCCTGGCGGGTGGTCCGCGCGCCGCACCCCTGCGCTCACCTTTCACGCTGCCGCTTGAGGGAGCCCATGATGAGCTTGTCGGCGAGCTCGGCGGCGCAGACGGGGCCGTCGCCGTGGTCGCTGTCACCACTGGGACTCGGGCTGCTGGCGGGGCTGTCACTGAGGCTGGCCGCGCTGGCGGGGCTGGCGCGGTCCGCGGGGGACGCGGTGCAGCTGCTGCAGTCGCTGTCCGTGTCCAGGGCCGCCACGGGGTGGTGGTGGACCCCCGCGGGGCAGGCCGGGATTCGGGAGGCGAGCATTGCCAGGGCGTGGCGCGGCGGGGCAGGGCAGCTGCGATCCTCTCCCCGGGGCGGCCGGACGCAGAGTGGACGAGCTCCGCCGAGTTCGCACCTCTATAACCACCTTCACCTTGGGGCGGGGCAGCCCCGCCGCGGCGCCGGCCGCTCCAGCCGCTCCAGCGCCGGGCTCCAGGCTGGGTGCACCGGGGAGGGGGAGCCAAGGGGTGCGGTCCAGTCGGTCGCTGGGAGGTGTGTCACGCACGGCACAGCACGGTACAAGAAGCACGCATCACGCGCGCAACCTTGCCGCCTTGCCGTGGCTCTGGGTCCAGCGGTCTAGCAGCCCAGCAGGCGCCACACAATGGAGTACCCTCCAGCCGCAGATTTGCCTAATTCTTTCATAGGTCTTCTGTTACGGAAGGAAGTAAAAATGTGGGATGAACGGACGCACGGCCGGACGGACCTGCAGACGGGAGAGGTGGGGGAGGTCGCCGAATTTCCAGCACGCCTTCACCTTCCCACACTCTGTGTGGCGCGCGGCGCGTCATGGAGACCCCCAGACCACACGGCGCCCTTCCAGGATTTCCCTGTCGCACGGCATGACTAATAAAAGCGTGATAAGGCGTCGGGATGCTGGCATCCTGGGGCGCCCCGCCCGGAGGCACGCAGTGCTCCGGAAGCAGCGGCGCCATTGGTCGGCTTTGTCGCCGCGCGGCTCGCCGTCAGGGAGTACCGTAGCGGCGTGGCGTGGCGCCGCAGCCTTGGTCCCAAACGAGTCTACGCGTCTCACCGTTCTGCTCGAGCAGCCATTGAGCATCGCGGAAACATGAAACATGGACTGCCATCGCGGCGCGGCTTCGCGGCCCGCCTACTGCGTCGCTGGAAAGGCAGATTGCTCCAAATGAAAGAGGCCGCTCCAGGTCGCTCCAGACTTCGGGCATCCAACGGGCTGCGTGTCGTACAGTGCATCGCACGTGGCGCCGACGCATGCCGACCGTCGTTGTCCGTGGACGCGGCGCCGCTCTCGGGTCGTGGAAACGTTCTCCCTGGCCGTCGTCAAGAGCATGCGGCGAGCCGGTGCCACGCGTGCTACTGTCGGACTGCTACTGTCACCCAAATTTTTCATCCTTGAATAACAATAGCGGCCCTTACGTGGCTTGTGCGCGGCAGGCGGGCTTATGCGTCCTTCCTGTATCTGAAGGGACACGCGGCAGGACTTGGGACATTGAGCACTCTGTCTCTCTCGGCAGGTCGCCAGTAGGGCCGGACGACGGTGAATTGAGTCGAGATTGAATAATTGCTGCCCCCTCGCTCTCCTGCACCGGCCCGCTGCGGCGTACATCATGACGAAAGTTGTCATCGTCATGGCGTCACGTCACGGCGGCGTGTGCGTCCCTGAAAAGGGCCCCGTGTGACTTCCCTGGACTTCCCCATTCGCGCCCAGAACCTCTCAACCGGCGCGCGACACGCCGCGGCGGTGCGCGGAGCGGGCGGTGGAAGTCGCCGCTTTGTAATTGTTGCCGGGACTGTACGAACGGAGCGGAGCAGCTCGCAGCAACTGTCATCTAGTCATACAACGGGTAGTTATTCGACCTGCGCTTCAAAGCGTGTGCTCATGAATACTGGAAAAGCCGTGATTTATTGCATACTCCAGTAAGCCGGGACTTGGTGATTTTCAAAGCCGCTGATGGGCGCCAATATTCTTCCGGCAGGCCTAAAAGTTTGGTGACGCACGCGGCTGCACGCGGGCCGTGGGCCGCTGCTCGCGCTGCGAGGTGAGTGGTTACCCACCGTTTTCGCGAAGGCCCGGGCTTGGGCTGGGCGGGCCCAGCGGGCCGGGTGGAGGCAATGGCCGAGGTGGACAGTAGTCGTCGACGGCGTGCTCCCAGGCGGGCGGCGTCCACCGTGGGGAGGGCAGGCTGCCGGAGGATGGCGAAGAACGTGCGTGTGCAGAGCGTCATATCCCCGTCGACGCTGTCCCCTACTTCTCTAGTCCCTCGCCCGCAGCGACATCTTGGCCATGGGCGCTAACAAAGGAGCGCCGCCCAGCCGAAAACAATGCGCTCGATAAGCAGAAGCGCGGCCGGAAGGCCGGCCAGCCGTCCGGGGCCGCAGCGGGGGGCCCCGCCTGGCCCCGCCCCGATAGTGCCTCCTGTTGGCGCGGCCAATTAAGACCATGGCATTTTGTTGTAGCGCCTGCCGAAGAGCCGCTTCGTTACTCTGTCTGTCTCGCATCCCCGCGGGACGCCCCATGAGTGCCACGGAATCACATTGACTCTTCGGAATCAGTCAGCAGCTCTAGCCTGCTGCTGCCGGGGTCCGCCCGCGCGACGCGTCGACGCCTTGCCCGAGCCGAGAGACCGTCAACCCCGTAAGCACCCCGCGCCCGATGGGTCCTTGGCCTTCCCTGGGCAGCCCAGGCTAGTAGCCCAGGCAGCCCCTCCGAGTGCAGTGACGTCACTGCCAGTCACTGCTTGCGCCGGAAAACGCCGACCGGGAGTTCCCTTCCCCGAGTCGGGGAGCTCGCTCACTGGCGAAAATGTTGACGCACGCGCCATCACAGATTGGGGTGAGGGGGGAGGGTGTAATTGAGTGGAATGAAGAAAACAACTGTGTGATAATGACTATTTAATCGGGGCGCAAAAATATGTGGAGACAGTCTAAAATACCCTGGACAATGTCATCATTCAATGCACATCATTCTATCTGGAATGAAAGTAAGCCTTGTAGGGCTTGGACTAGGCTACGCTAAATAAAATACCTCAGGCCACCCAGAAGTGGTCGAAGCTGGTAATATGATAAGAGTCACAATCATTTTCTGATATTATGGTCATGACAGGAAATCACAAAGTGAAATTCAAGCAGATGAATCCACTGTTATTTTTCTCTATAAAAGGACGTGCAGTTCAAACAGTTCCTAAAACTTTGTGAATTATTATATCATTATTTGAAAATACATGGTTAACAACTGGCACATATAAAATATCACAAATCAAGTAAAGCACAATGAATTTTATCAAGTTGCACATTCACTGCAGTTGGATGCTACATGCTTTTACATGGAACGTAAACATATCATAAACTTAGAGAGAGCATAAAACAAAATAATAAATGAGGGTAGACTCTCTACCCAAAATAGGCACCACAGTTTGAGCAGCGCCGGTTCTTCAGTAGCAGGCAGGCAATTATACCAAGGGGGAAGAAGAATATAGCACAGAATATACCCAAGCAAGTGTAATCATCTTCCAAAATGCCAATCTGGAAACAAGAAAGTTTTTGTCAGCAAAATCAGATTTTTAATTTTTTTTGAAATGCAACAACAGTAACATGATTTGTCTTTCTTAATTTTTTTTTGATTTTATAAATACTTAAAAAAAAAAAGGATATTACCCTGCAGGCTGGACATGCGCCGACAGTCTGGAAGACAACCGCAGGTTGAATGGAGACAGCGGTGGCACCATAGTTTGGAGGACCATACTGCCATTGTGGAGGGGGAGCTGGCCCTTGGTAAGGCTGATATCCTGGAGGAAGCTCCCCGGCTGCGATAAATATAAAAAAGTTCAATATAACTAAGGCTTGGTTGATTAACTAAACCTTATTCAAAACAAAGCCAGTAAAATACTTTTGGCCAGTGATTGCATAATAATGTGTCGTCAACAAACTTAACCATTATCACACAGAACTTAATATGTTTACAGAATTTAGAGATGCAAATAGAATTTAAATCATTAGTAAAATGTGTTACAAAACGAAATTGAACACATATTTTCATCCACATTGAGTGAGTTGTTTGTTTATTGAGGGAACACTGAGCCAGAGACTCCAACCAAAGATATTTTTTATGACAGCGTACCTTGAGGCGGTGGTGGCTTGGGAGAGTACGGGGGCGGTTCCTCACAGCCTCTCTGGCTTTTATCTGTGGACATGACTGAATAGGACGTCAAATGCCTTCTTAGATTAGTTAGCTAAGTAAACATACAAGAACACTGATCCCCGACGTGCTCCAATTTGAGCTGCGTCGTAACGCCTCTAGGTCCAAGTTTGCTGCAAATCGGTACCTGGAAGTTTAAGACAAAGCTGGCACCTCGTCCGACTGTGGTGTCGATTTGAAATAGGGAAAAGAACACCGATCAAAAATGTCAAGTTAGACGTGAATCACGCAACGCAAACGCACTTCACCCACTACTGCAAATAATCAGTCGAAGGGGAAGGGAAACTGCGAATAACTGATGCGTTATTCGTACGAAAGGCTTTCCCCTCCAAAACTGTAGGGAGCCGGCGGCGCGCTAGGGAGACATGGGGAGAGCCGACTGCGATTTCAGAAATTTTGCTCTCGCTGACATTGTGGCGTGGAGATGATACATGGCTGATTGACTAGCTCGTAGGAGGAGGGGAAGCAGCTCCCGTGCTCAGCCATGATAAAGGTGAATGATGGAAGAAAGTGTAATGGACTAAAGAAATCTTTATTCAAGTTTATCACAAGTAACACGCAAGCAAATGCAAATCAGGATACTGATAACATAAAACAGCAAATATCATACTGAACAGGAATTGCTTGGATTACAAGATATTACAAGATGTAAATTCGATGGAATAAGATCCCTTTATGAAATTAAACAAAAGAGGTAACATTAGAAAGACACTTGACAGTTTCTCTGTGCATTAAGAAATGTA
Organism: Stenchaetothrips biformis; assembly: GCA_030522485.1. NCBI lineage: Eukaryota > Metazoa > Arthropoda > Insecta > Thysanoptera > Thripidae > Stenchaetothrips > Stenchaetothrips biformis. The sequence goes on along the minus strand of CM060092.1, from coordinate 10,786,413 downwards.
ACAGTGAAATGTCGATAAAAATACATCTCTAGGTAATATATCTGTAATATGAAACAAAAAAATAAATAACAAGAAGGTATAAAGTTACTTCACAGATGTGCCCTTTTCATTGATTAACCAACAAAACATAATTAATATTCCGTATTATAAGAACACAAAACTTGCCAGTTCACTTTGATATTCACTCGATCCATATAGAATGGCAAATATTCAAATGCTCATTAAGTTGAATCATGAAAAAAGCACATCCATGAATGTAGGTATTATTTTAATTCACTGATTAAGGTATGTGAGTCGTGCTAACTTCCAGATAATGATGCTTCAAGCATATAATATGTACAAAGCAAATAATGTGCACTAGAGATCTTCAGTCTAAGATTGATACTCTAACTGAGTACACACTTTTTCTCACTGGTGCTATAAATTATTCCTGGTAAATATCCTAACAAAATTGCAAACTACAAAGAAACCATAAGTGCACATTGCAGAACATGCACATCAATCCTAGGATTTCCAATTCTTCCCTCAAACCCATATGTCTCTACACAAAATATAGACTCTTGCCTGATATATGAAAGAGAGCATATTTTCCACATCAAACGACATCAATGAGTTCAACTCTTTCAATAAATCAAAGAATAGGAGGACAAGGAAAGCTGCACAACAATTTATGACTTCGTTAGCAAGATATTGATACCTGCACATTAAATGACTATTTATCACACCAGTCATGTACACTAGGCTCATTGAGGGCGACTAGAGATATAAACTGTAAAAGCAGTTATATGCAGGGTACATGGTTATATAGATTGGTAGACACAGCTTCACCAAATGACAGTCTAACACAACATTTTAAAGATTATTCAGGATTAACTGAAGGATAAGGAAAACACTTATGGATCCAGGACTCAGACTGCAGTATGTTGGCACTTGTAGAAACACATAGGCCCAATCTTATTCTTTCTTTTTTTTTTTTTTTAAATCCTATAAAAGTCAGATGATCTGCCTAGAGTGTCATGTAGCTGTATTGCCACTAAATTTGAATTTAAATCAGTTCAATTAGTTAAAATATGTAAACATTTAAATAAGTAAGATAAAAAAATAGAGATTCAAGGTGATGCAGCAAATTTTGGACAGCAAGACAACCAACATCATATGAGGTGGACAATAATCTTACATCAATTGAGGAAAAACATTGAACTGATTTTTATAAGTACAAACAGGAATGAGGTTGGAAAAACAAATTCCTAGCAATAACAAAAAAGATAATAAATATTACAAACAAATGAACTTCATAACAAACATTTTAAAAATAATCACTAACAATACTTGATCAACAAAAGAGAAACGTGAAAGAGCTAGAAAAATGACAGAATTGATTCGCACAAAAAAAATGAAATTAGCAAGCGATAGTACAGAATTGTCAGCCGCAAATAAGGGGAGTAACAACTTTTTGTTTTACGTTCTGTAAGGTTATTGTAAGGCATTTAACAACATCCTGCACAAACATATGCAACATAATACAGTAGTAAATAATGGAATTCAAAGTCTCTAAAAAAAACCCAAAAAATTTAGGGCTCTGATGTATCAATGAATTATCATCACAAGGTAAGCTGCCACGTTTGAATTATTGTTTAGGAAAGTTGAGATACAGGACATGGTTTCATAAAACATACTGTACATGTTAAACCTTTTTTTTTCTTTAAGGGAAACCCTTTGAATGAGAAGTGTCATAAACTGCAACCAAATAAGAAACACCCCCCACCCCCCCAAAAAAAAGAAGTTTCTAAGACATGAGGATGAGCTTCCTACCTCATGCACTCATTCATTCAAGACACACATACACACCACACACTCACACGCAAGCATACACATGCAAAGAAACTGGTTTTCACACAGCCACTATGAATTGTAAGTCTCACAGCAATGACTGACTTAAAGGTACATTTTCCTTACATCTGATAACATTTCAAAGATTCATGTTATACTTACTACACAGTTCATAATACTTACAACACAGACCATAACATCATGCAAGACCGTGGTGTCAACAGGCCACTGCAAACCACTTAAATACATTCTGAGCTGAGGACTCCTTAACAGAGATAATCTTTTTCAAATGAATCATAATGCAAGCATCAGTAATATTTTCCCCATTGGATTCTTAACTGAATTCTTTAAGAGAAAGCAGCATAAACCAGCACCAAAATCAATGGGCTCCACAACCCATTTAAACAATCAATTGATGTTATACACCTCTCCCCAAATAAATAGAACATCTTGCAAAATAAGGGTCTTACTAAAACATGGAATGATATAAAGTAAATCCATGTGTCCTCACTGATACATCAGAAAGAGATGAGAAAATTATATTGGAAGGAACGAATACACGGCGGAAATATAATTATACAAACAGTAGATTATTATTCACAACAATAATACTAAGTCAAATTTAGAATTGTAAGGAAGCAAAGCAGTCCATCCTTTAAGAAAATTTATCATGGAAGTGATATTGAAGTAATGTTAAAACAAAACTTCCCCAAATCAAAGGTGGAAACCAATAAAAAGAAATAATAAAAAAAGTAACTTTAACTTTTAGCCCGCTAAAAGATAAGGCCTTTTTGAAGTAAAGGGTCAGAACAGAGAGTTCTGCTGAAAAGTATTGTACTGTACTGGGTCAAAGTACCCATTCACCTCATTTGGTCCACCTTGCAAATAAATAATTAAAATTGAGTTAAGTAGTCCAAAACTGAAAAATACCAGAGTATGCAATTCTGGTAGGAGTTAAAACACGTCAGTATTAAATTAATTAATTATATGCAGGATGAAGTGTACATGGAATGTTGATGTCCCCAAGTTTGCGCCAGGGTTTCAAAAGTCAATATCTCATCATAGAGCAAATAATGAAGCATCATCTTCTTTCTTCTGGCGTTGCTGGCCTCTGTTATTTCCTTCGGTAACATTACCCACATTTTCGGCAGCAGCTGCACGTTCTGCTAGGAACCTCTCAAACTCACTGCTTGTCATACTCTCTTCTCCGGGCTATAAAAGAAGTCAAGTGTTATCAAATACCCTGACAGAAGCGAGTTGGGAAATGGTAGTGAGGATACTTACAGCATCTCCAAGCCATGCAGCCATTTCATCGAAGTCACTTTCCTTGTGTGTCTGAAAGGAAACACATTTTGTTAGCCAGAAAGATACAATTGATATTCTCATTTCCATTGTTAAACTTTTTCTTTTCCCAAGTTAGGAAACTGTACACAAAGCCTGTTATATAGACTACACTTGACAACAAATAGACTTTCAAAAGTCAAGGATCTAAGAAAAATTAATGCATGTTAACATGAACATATTTTCTCTGTATTCCCTACTAGTAAAAAGATTTGTGCAGTAAGACACTAAAGAAAACTTGAAGAACCATTAAATTTGGCATGCAAGTCCGATTAGAACCTTCATCCAAACTTCTAGTGCATATCAGTATCATCAGTAGTCATGAAACATTAATCATTAAGGTCCTCATCAACAAAAAACAAATTAGAAAGCAGCTATCGTGCAAGCTAGACAGATGCTATCACCATGCTATCATGCAACAAGCAAGCTTACCCCAATAATTTGTTCCTGTTGGGACTACATTGACAAATTTAAAAAAAAAAGGAGGATAAAAAATAAGGTCATTAGAATTTGTAACAACATAATAAAATTCCATTCCAGCCCATAAAACCAAAGAACCACAAGGAAAGGAAAAAAAAAACCACACAATTAAACACAGTAAAACAAAAAAATTACCAACAAAAAAAACTCAGTGCATATGGTAGGAGACCACTACATATAACAGTCTTACACAAAATATGATTGGTTTAGAGAGAAGCGTTTCTAAACTAATAGTTTCCCCGGTTTAGGGCAGTTTTTTCCTCAACTCTCTCTTTTAAATATTATAGAGGAGTATAAAGGATAGAGGGAAAAAAGGTGCATCTTTATAGGAAAAGATACAAAGAACATGACCCTCCCCACATGCTATGACAAAATTGAATCCCCTGCATGCATGATAAAGTATCCAAAACCACACCAACAATATTTCATATTTTTTGAAACCATCAAAGCATGCGTACCCATATAAACAGATTAAAACAAGGAAGAAGGGATGCCGTATTTAGGGGGAACAATTTAAAGAAAATAGTTCTCTAGATGGTGCTAACTTGTAACAGGGGCCACTTCAAATAATATAGAGTAGAATAAAAGAAAAAACAACAACAAAAAAACATGCTCACCGAAGAAGCTTGATTTCTAGAAGCAGCTACGACACCCAATGATCCACTCACTTGATCTGGCTTTAGGTTGTCCTGATAAGAACTTCCTCTGCACACAAGAGTTAAGAAAACTGAGTGCACAAGGCAAACACAAAATGTATTGATCAAAATAATTAAAAACATTAGTAATACCCTGTCTTTGATGATTCATAAGTGACATTGCGTGACTGAGCAAACATGTCAAATTCAGAGTCGTCCTCCTTCTCTTTTTTGACATGGGTGCCAGGCTGAGCAGGTATGCTGGTCAAAGTAGTCAACTGTGCTGCAGCACCTGAGTCAGAAATATCTGGGGAGACACAAAATTGTCAGTTTTAAGCAATTTCAATACATAAGAACATAGTGTATCAGTTCCATACTTAGAGAACCCAATTTAGAGCTGAGTTTTTGAGGTGCAGGATCATCATCCAAATCAATAAGAGATTCCCCTTGTTTTTCTTTTCTTTGGTCTTTGTCACCTCGTTCTCTGTTATTTTGGAATCTTGAGTACCTGGAAAGAAAATCAAGTTTTAGTCTCAAATCTTCACATAGGACTTTGAGAAAGCTCGCTTAATAAGACTCACCTTAAAAATAGATTATTCAAAAGGTCATTAATGCGTAGCAACTCTGCAGTAATTTCATCATTGGAAAGCTTTCCAATCAATTGAACAAGACGCTGTTGCATGGCTTGACAGGTGCTGTGCAGCTCCTGGAAGATTTAAATTATTCCAATAGAAAAACATAAATATATAACTTCACATAAAATGTCAGAGTTCAGAATTGAAAGTTGGGAGCTAATGTTGGTAGAAGTCAAAATATAAGATGGTAAAAGAACATACACATACCGTGAGAAGTTCCAAATCACTGGGGTGCTCTTCCCGAGGAGTAAGTTCATTGAGCATTTCATTCAAAACTGACATGTTTGCTTGGACCACATCAAGTTCATTTTGTAGCTTTGAGAGTTGTTCTGGCGTAAGCTGAATATTTTGAGAAGACTCAATTGGAGCAACAGTCATCTGAATGTTTGATGGTGCAAGAGCTAGTGGACTTGAAGACTGTGGAGGGCGTGGAGTTGCTGCGGCTTCCACACCTACTTCAGGTTCTTGAGTCTGTCATAATGAAATATTTGAAAATAGAATGAAAAATTCTTTATCAATGAAAACAAGGCAAAATTGTGAGGTAAGAAACATACCCTTTGAGGTGTGTGGATGGGTGCCATTGTGTCCAGATCAGTCATTGGAAATTCAATGCCTTTCTGTTTAAGATCACTGTACACTTGTACCACTCCAAGGAGATCAGGTTGGTTTCGGAAAGCATCTGCCCAACTTTGAATCAGGCTGAGAACTTTTTCTTGGACTGCAGTGGGCGGATCATTTTTGGGACCTTGGACAATAAAAAATGCATCGTGATGTTGTGAAAGTAAAGACATGTCATGAAAATGCAGGTTCTTCAAGAACTCACCAATAAGTTTCACCAGCTCTTGAACAAACTCTTTGTTACAGGAGAGGATATGAAATCGCTTGCCACAGTTTTTCACACAAGTTTCCAAAACCTGTAAATGAACAAACAATATGAATCCAGACAAAAAACTCAATAAAATATGTATCAGTCTTTCATTAGATAATAATCCCAATATTAAAAACATAAATCTCACTCACAGTTAAGGTATACATGACAACTGTATAATTTCTGGCAGCATTTTGCTGAAGTCGTTTACGAATTGCTTTGATCGCATCTTTGGGTCCGTCATCAGTGCTGTTTATGATATCACATATTTCCATATTAAGGGCCCAATTCTCAGACGCCAGTGATGCATCTGTAGCTTGCTCTGGAAAGGAAAGCGAATGTCAGTAAACAGCATCAATGATTGAAATTGTGAATGTAAACAATGTCAAACGCCTCATATAAAGAGGATGAAAACGGGGTGAAAATGACATAGAATATACGTAAGGAGAACTTTGTTCGACCTAGCAATACCGGCCTATCGGAAAAAGTGTTTACTTCAAAAATGGATAAATTAAAGGTTATATTACATAAGAGGTACATCTTCCCAATAAAATCAACGCTAGTGTTTGCATTGTTGTTACGCGATAAAAAGAGCAACGAGAAAACGCATTGAACGACGCAGCTTTTAATTTGACGTTAGTTTGAAGGGGCGAATTAGACTTGCAGAATAGGGATGACGGAATGGTTTCCTGTGAAACGTCAAAGCAGAGTGCGCCCATACTGTACAACACTTTTCAATGGGTTACAGGTAACATAGTGAAGCGAGAGCATTCTACAAAGATAAAATGACGTATTATTTAGCTAATTGAAGTAAAAAATATAATTTTTAACGGCTTTTACCAATTCTTTGACCAACAAGTGTGGCAAAGGGATTGCCACCCACAACTCCGAAGAAAGACGACATGTTTGTTTTTGAAGATCATGTGATGTAACAAGGTACGTTCTAGTAAAACGGTCACGCTCCGCTACGGTTGCAATGCGACCGGTGGGACCATCCACCGACACCGACGAACGATGAGAAATTGTTTACGCTTTTGTTTATGTTGGATTGCCGCTTCAACGAGACAAACGTCTTCGTTTGAACGCATCGTTTTTTGATTGTGTGCTGAGTTATTCCGTTTCACAGTCATACGAGGTACTGACCGCCCTTTATTCTTACGTAATTGAGGTTGGCGTGCAGTTGTCATTACGTCCCCTACCGTCATGTGTAAAATTACTCAGTTCCCAAGTCTGAAAAGTAGCAGGTGCTCCCCTTTTGTCTTGTCTGCTTGTCTTCAATAATATTAAGTTCATCCTTCGTTTCTACCCATCTTTCTTGTACGTCATCAAGCTACTTCTGTCGTATTTGAGAAAAGGTGTAGAAATAGAGGTTAGGTGTGCCCTTTGTTCCTGTAAACAAAACCTTTGTTTCACTCATTTTTTTAAAAAAATAGTCGTTTGGTATTCACTGCCCAAAAAGTTTGAATAAGTCTGCTCGGAAACTGCATATTATTTTTGATTTTTTTCAAAGATTTCTTGATTTGAAGGCCATGAAATATATCCAAACAATTTGTGGGTTTTCCCTCTCATCAAAATTATTTTGTTCCTTTTTAAAATTACCGAGTTTTTAAGCAGTGCGTTTAAATAAGGATGTAACAACTTTCCCTCCGTTTATATTCCAGGTTTCTGCTGCCTCATTAGAAGTGAAACTTGTGATATGATTTTTCTCTCATCATAATGGCTCAACGAAGTCCAAATGACAACATCAAGGAGCCCGATGATGAGTTTTTTGACACCTTTTTCGATGATGGAGTTCTGGAAACGATTGGAGAAGTGTTAGGGCATCATAATAGTGGCACTTCACATGATGAGTCTTCCTGTGAAGCGCAAGATCCATCATCCTTAGGTACTGGAGGCGAGGAAATTAATTTACCCCAAAGTGACACGGGAAGTAACTCCGTCGGATCTCATGCAGATAAGCATCATGTTATTGTTATAAAACCAGCCCACATTAAGGATCCTTTCGAGAACCTTAGAACTGAAGAAAGTTTCAAGAAAAGTGCAACGTCATCACGAGAGATGGTTCTTATTGAGAGACCAGGTACATCTGTTGAGATGGCTGCACCATCATCTAATGAATCAAAGAATGATTGTGAAAGACAGTCTACATTGTCATTGAATCAACTTCTAGCCAAAGTTCAGAATTTTTTGAAGGAGACTCCTGGCTCGGAAATCAAATCAAGTGAAAACAGCAACAAGCAAGTTGATGAAAATCACCCACCAGTGGTGCCAAATAGCATTGAAGAGCAAGGTAATCAAGTTACTTCTGAAATGTCAGAAATCCATAACAAGCAGTTGGGTATGGAAGGTGTTGTTAAAAATGCTAAAAGTACGACTGTATTTAAAACCAAATGTGGAAGTGCAGACACAGAGCTGGATGTAAATGCACCTACAACCAATCAAATTAGCAGCTCAAGTTTAAGTTCATCTCCTATTTGCAATGTTACTCTGTCCAGTAATGATTGCTTCGATATTGCTCCAAAGGAGTCTCTACCAAAAACTTATGCAGTCAAAGAGAAAGACCTTAGTGTGAACGGAACTTGTTTGAAAAATGATTATCTTCAATTATCACCGCCTGGGAAGAGAAACAAGATCAATATAAATTTGAAGTCTCAAATATTGGCATCCACTTCAATACTAAATTCTGGTTCATCAACTACCTCAGAACCTCAGCTTTTTTCTCAGGGCAACTGCGATGAAATTCCATCAAAGTCTCATGTTCTGTACTCTGACATGTCTTCAACAGATGACTCCTCCACAGAAAATAGGGAATTAAAGAAAAAGAAGAAAAAGAGAATGAAAGGGCATGGTGACCAAGATATTTTCCGAAATTCAAAATCTGCCGAGAAGGAGCTCAAATCTAATGAAGCCCATGGTAAAAAAAAGAAGAAAAAAAGGAAACACTCACCTGAGCAAAGAAGAAACCGAGATCACAACATATCATCTAAAAGACAGAGATCTCGATCCTCTGAACAGAAGAATTTGTCTAGGAAAGAGTACAAGAGGGGGACTTCGCCCAATGTAAGTATGCGCAATAAGCGGCAGCGCTCACCTATGCCTAACCGCTATTCTAAACACAAGTCTGGCTCTCCATCACGTCATCGATCAAAGTCCCCTGTGCGTCACCGATCAAGAAAATCACCATCTCCAAGAAAAAACAGGAGAAGATCAAGATCCAGGTCGCGGTCTCCATTTATTAACGAAATTCGCAGACTAGAGAAGCTATGGGAACAAGAGGATGAAAGGAAAAAATTTTCTTTCAATCCTGAATCATGGACAGCACCCTCGTCGCAGGTTCCTGCTTGGCCTGATGGTGGCACCACCTCTACAGCTTTTGTCAGCCAAACAGTGCTTCAAATGCAAAGTGCTACTTTTACTATAGGCCCCCTGACAGATCGTAGCAATCCAGCTTACCAAGAAGGGTCTGCAGCACTAATTGGACCTGGAGGATGCCATTCCTTTCCCGCACCACCGCCCAACTTTACTGATAGTCCTTATGCAATGCCACCATTTGAGACATTCGCAGCACACTCAGGAGTACCTAGAATGGTTTTACAGCAGCCGGAAGTTCCTGGATTGGCTCCTTATCAGTCAGGGGTTCCTGGAGTGACCCCTTATCCATTAGTTTGTACACCTCCTTTAGTACCACAGATGGTGCCTCCTCCCTCCTCCATAGTTACCTCCAGTAATAATGTTACAGGACAACAATCCATTTTGAGAAGACAGCTAGACATCCTTAAGTCTGTAATGCCACCAGCGCCAGTGATGCCACCTGTCACGGCACCTCCAATGCTACCTGCCCCTGTGAATAAGCTTAGACCATCTCTACATGAAGTTGAGATCAACAATACACAGTCTCAAAAAAACATTACCTGTGAAGCAGTCAACACAGAAAGCCCACCACTAGAGCTGATTGGTACCAATTGCATTGAAATTAGTGGCCAGTGTTCATCAAAATCAAAATCTGATGGAATTATTGAGAAGAGTTTACCATCAAGGGAAGGAAATTCTAATAGCAGCAGCCAGGCATCTGCTCAAGACATAGCAATAGAAACACTTAATGACAACTGCTCTTCTGAATCTCATAAGTCAAGATCTGATATTCTGACAGAAAAATTAGGAGTATCTTCAAACAAAGCTATAGAGGTACCAGACATTCCTCAGATAATGAATCCAATGGAATATGAAAATCAGAATGAAGATGATGAAATTGGTGTGATTGTGGAAGACTATGACTCTGACATAATTATTGAAGAAACTCCGCCTAAACCACCCATTGAACTGATCTGTCTGTCCGAAGATGAAGGAGATGCCATTCTTCCTGAGGCCTGTGATAAAGAACCTAACAAGGTAAATTATTTTATCTCTGAGGTTGTACAATTTTTTATTATTTGTCTTGTTCGTCTCTAATGGTTTTGATTTTGTTTCAGAATTATAAAAGCCATGAGATTTATCCCACCAATGAAGAAGGTACAGAAAGTAAGTCGCCATTAAAATTCAAATGTACCAAATCTAAGTTGATTGATTTGTTTTTAATTTCTCTTGTTGATTTTACCTCTTTCTAGAAACAATAAGTGTAGATTCAACTCCCGCAGAAAGAGCGTGTGCAATGACGGGAGCACCACCTCCTGCAGTACTTGTAACCTCAGTGTCCTCTGGTTTACAAACATTGAATCAAACTTCAGAGGAAGTTACTATGGCGAAACAATTAATTCCCCAAGTGTTGCCAATAGAATCATGCCAGAATGCATCTTCCATGAAGCAATTCGAACCTCTGGAATTACAGACCAAAAACCATCACAGAAAAAAGAGGAAAAGAAGTAAAAGAAGTTCTGTTGAGGATGATGAGCATGTAGGAAAGGAAAAGCAACGAGAATCAGAAAAATTACTAGTGTCAAATGAAGATGAGAGTCAAGAATCAAACAAGGTATGTTATCTCCTTTGAGGTCATAAATTTATGTTTCGGGTTCTCCTCTAATTGTTTTATTTTTGCTTCAGAATTGTGAAAGGCACAAAATTCATCCAGTAAATGAAGAAATTATGAAAGGTAAGTCACTACGTATTAAAATACATTTCCTTACTAAAGCCAAAGAAATATTGAATTTTTCATCTCTCTTGCTTCTATTATTTTTCTTCAGAATTTAATGAAGTGAGGTCAAAATCAACCAGTGTAGAACCAACTTCTCAAGAGACTTCAGTAACTCTTTTAACACCTTCTGAAGTACTTGAGACCCCTGAGTCTCCCATCTCACAAACATTTAAGAAAGCTTCAAATGAGATTAATATGCAAAAACAAACCAGCCCACAAGTGACTTCAAAAGAATCGCCAAATCCAGTTATATGCCCGTATGGATCTTCTATGAAGGAATGTGAATCATTGGAATCACAAACCAGAAAGCATAAGAAGAAAAAAAGGAAAAGACGTTCTTCAGAGGATAAGACGTGTAGAAGATTAGGGAAAGAAAACCTAGAAGAGCCCATGAACTTATCAGTGTCTAATCAAGATGAAAGTCAGGATTCTGTTTTGAGAGAATGTCGGGAAATGATTGATTCATTGCGCATTGGTCGCTTTGCTGTTAAATATCAAGACTGTGATGAAAGTGAGAAAACTGGCACTTTTCTTCCAAAAGAACCAACTGGGTCTAATTCTCCTCTTGTAGAGAATATTGTGCACTTTTCATACACCAAAACCCTGAAACCAGAATCACTACCCAAAGTGAAAGATGTGTCCACTAACACAATTTTCCGATTGTGCTTGGATGTTTGCACTAATACTGACACAAATGTGACATCTAAGGACTGTATACTTCAAACTGACTTTGAATGTCATCAGTGCATAGAAAAAAAGGTAAGTCATTATTTGAAAAGTGTGTTCAGTGACATCTTCATTATCATAAAAGTTGATTTTTTTGCTTTTATCAGGATTTAATTAGAGACATGAACGCCCAATTAATGAAATTGAAGAAGGAAAGGGACGATCTCCGTGCCATTGTCGTAGGTCTAGGGAAATATCATACAATTCCTGGTCTGGACTTGCCATCAGAAGAAGCTCAAGACAATAACTTTCATCAACAATCTGGGTTGGAATTCACCTCTTCAGAGAGAGAGTTTGTAGAAAATGGCCCTTCATTTTCTTCTGAACAGACTGGTTGTAATTTTGAACTAATGCCACCTGCTGTACCAATTTTTGCGTATGACTACAACCATTCTTCTCCTTCTCGTAGTGGTGTTTGTTCAAAGAGGGACTCCTATCTGTGTCCCAAGAAGCCATTCCAATGAACCTCTAATTGAATTTCTACATCATTGTAGATAGTCATATTTTTGTTCTGATTCTCTTCCTATAAAAAGACCTTTACCACTGGTAAAGAAGAACTACTTGAGGAACTATTTTTATGTGTGAATTTTTGTGTAATATCTAAAGCTTTAATTAATTAATTTGTCTCAATGTGAACACTGTATTATGTTTCTTCCTTGTATTTTATTCTTATCTCTCTATTTTTCTGGTGCTTAATCTTTTTGACCAAATTTCTTGGTCAGTGATTTGTGAACCTGAGTACGTATAACCAAAAATATAGCAAAGGATTTTTCTAAAAAGAATTTTAATGGTAACAATTACAAAATATACATTCAATTTAAAAATATTTAAAAACATAGCTATGCATTATGAAACTTAAGTTGCACTGCAGTCTTTATCAAACTAAATGTAAAAATGTAACACCTACAGTGCAAACAAATCACAACAAATTACAACATGGCTAGACACGTGTGGTGAGACAGGTTAGCTGATGAGTTAGCTATTTGGCTGGAGATCCTTTGCAGGGTAGTAGTTTTGTCAGCTAAAGCTCTCCTGCTTGGTGTCTATTAGAATCTTCAAGAGCCATCACCGAGGTACTTCTGGAAAGATTACACATGATCACACAGTATCCAAATATTTTACAATTGTAAATGCATATGTTGTGAGTCACATTCCCACTTCCCAAATGATCAATAGATGATAGATTCATCCAACAACTTAAGGTGATGAGATAAAGTATAGAAACACAAAGGCGACATTAACATTCAAGAGTGCATTACATACCATACCACAGTCCCCAGTGTACAGTTAGTATGGCGATAGTGATGTCCTGTCCTATCTTGTGGATGACGAACTTGCCTCCTCTTCATCTTCAGCGCCCGTGTTAGTAAGACTGCACACAACCCCAAAAACAATCAATGTGCGTGGAGGACAAGATGGTGCAATGATAACAAACACCCAAGTACATGCCTTATAATTGGCAAAACATTTAAACAATGCTTTGATTTGAACAGAGTAGTTGAAACTGAGGCTTTCATTCTTCAAAGTAACACTCCGCATTAGCAAATAAAAATCTCCAGAAAGCTGACTTTTGCTGTTAATTTCATGCTGAAGGCAACTTAACTGACCAATGAACCCCACCCGCTTTTACCAATTTTTACACCCTATCACCAAAAAGCTTACGGATTGAGTGCATTCATGCAAGGAAACTACATCATAGTTGGTTAGAGCAGCATGTGGCAAGAATGGAACACACACAGTATACTACAAGAAGGGAAACAAACGTGACCAGGGGGAGAGAATGCCAAGAGCGTTAGGACCCCCCACCACACCAAGGGCCTCAAAGGTGGGCAATCTGTAGTATAACCGTGTACGAAGGCAAAAGGTGTGACACAACACACCCTGAAGGCAAATCCTAGGTACACGCCTGAAGGGAAAATGGGAGAAAGAGGAAAATAAAGCATGCATCAATGTTTGTTTATTGTTTAATGTTCTTGACTTCAACACAAAAGTAAAAATAATAATACTAATAAGCAACTTAACTGCATGAGCCTACAGCTACAAAATGAGATCAAGTATGAGATCGCCTACATGACTTGCTCACAAGTACCAAACTACACAATAATACAAAATCGGATAAGTCCATTCTATATCATTTCCTACCCCGTTGTAAAAATCAATCTTGATACTATAAGAAATTATCACAACCTCAAAATAGAACACAACCATGGTGAATGAGTTAAGAATTTAAAAATATTTGATTTAAAATTTGATTAAAAATACCACATATAGCACGCAAATAATTTATAAAATTGAACTACCATGAACCCACAACAGAGTATAAAGACCTCAAAACAAAACATAAAAATGAGGCTAAGTGGTAAAACTGCCTTGTGTAAACTCCCACAAATCGGGTGATGATTGTAAGAAAATTCGAGTTAATTAAAGAATTTTTGACAGACATAAAAGCTATGAAGGAGATCTGCAACTCTTCCTTGTATTGAATATTGCTTGCTTGCCTACGAGGCCAAAATATAGGTTGAAAACAATACTGTTACATGTATGCACCAACATGAAAGTAAATAAATTAAAACCATGAGATAATTCTCATGTTATGTTAAAAACTTTCTAATTTTGCAGTTTCTTACACACAAAAAAAATATAAGAGCATGCAATAAATAAGTAAAATAAATCACATGCAATGAACCCTAAAAAAGACTAAACTTCAAGTGTTGAAAAATCTTTTGTTTTCAATTGATAACTCTTCATCAGACCTGCAAAAATGAAGTTGAAATCTAATATATGTTGTAATTTGAATTGCACTTTGATGTGAAGATCATAGTAGAAAGGTCAAGATCAACTTCAAAAAATTAGCAAGGTGGTTTCTAAGCACAGACACCAAGCAACTGGCGACACAGATAAAAGCGGCATGCAACTTTACCCAACAGAATACAGACAAAGTAATCAAAATAAATTAAAAATCATTTCTTTGTAAAAGGAAGGAAGGACCCAATCTTGCAAATGCAAGATAATTGTAAAAAGCACATGTAAAAAGAAAAAACCCTAAAAAAGAAAATAAATTTTGAAGTACTTACCTTGAATAGTTTGACTGATTGCTGAGAATAAAATTGGCGGTTGCAGAAGAACAGATATACTTCTCCACAAACTGTCAAAGTATAAGGGACAGTGTTACTCATTTTTTCCATAACAAGACTATTTTCCTCTCTTTATAACCAAAGGTACTTACACTACTATTGGAAAAACTCTTACAGAAACCTAAGGTGGCAATCATGTGCAGGAACAAGTACAGACAGAGCAAAAAGTAAAGCACACCCAAAATAACCACTCCTGCAATTACTCCATAGTCGGTGCTGAATTGATTTATGACAAGGTGGACAACGTAGTATGTATTTATTCCAATAACAACTGCAGCCAGTAGAAAGGAAGCAATTATTGTAAAAGTTCCATTGACAAAGTCCCCCATGATTGCCTTACTACTTGTAAAGGCTATGGTAGGAATCAGGGCAAATGGCAACTGAAGGCTCATGATGGAGTTCAGGTAGTCATTCATGTCATTCATATCATTTATTTGGCTGTAGAAAGCTACGAAGAATGTGGGGACAATAGCCACCGATCGTGTAAGTAGCACTCTTTTCCATCTAGCCCACTGAAGATTCAAAAATCCCTAGAAAAAACAAAAAGGAATGAAAGTACCCTTTAATAAGCAAAAAGGATTTTAATAATTGTGGCACTGCAAGACACTAACTTCCATAGCAAACTGTCCTGAGTAGCAGCCTGTCATTGTGCTTGACTGCCCAGCTGCTAAGATACCAATGGTCCAAATGTACATAGCTGCTATGCCAAACTGACATCCAAGAAAGACACCTCCTTTATACAGGTCTGCATCAACAAAGTCGTTATCTTTCTGCAAGACAACAATGAAATGTTATTAAGAGGCTTGAAGACAAGAATTATCATTGTAACAGGATATGGTCACTTACCGTGAAGACATCAGCCATGTCACTTCCACTGGCAACACATACATTATGCTGAAATATTTTAACTGTTTAAGTAGACTGTGATATGTATTTCAATTCGACACAAAAATTGATAATAGAAGAAAATTTTACTTACCACTTGGTAATTAGTTTTGTTGTAGAGTCCATGAGCAAAGACAGAGACAACAAACACATTAATTATGAAGGAGACGAATAAAGCTATACAAGCTTCAATGAAGAAATAGCGATTTGCCTCCTTCACTTTTTCAGGTCTCTTCCTGTCCACATCACGAGACTGAAAGTCAAGGCATAGATTAGAAATATTCAAACAAATTGTAATATGCCTGAAAAGAGGTGAAATTTATCATACAATAAAACTAAAAATAAAATAGATACCTTGACAAGAGCTGAGTGAAGATACATATTATGAGGCATTATGACAGCACCAATGATACCCACAGCTTGGAGAAGAGCTCTGTTGTCACAATTTTCACACCACGGAATGAACATTCCTTTCAAAACTTCAATTTGATTGGGAGCAACAACAACATACTGAAAAGTAAAATTATTTTCATGATAAGAAAGGCTGAATTTTAAAAATTGTAAAATTGGTTGACTAGAATGTTGCTATAAAATCATAATTTACCTCATATCCAAACGCAATTGCCATCACACCAAT
This sequence comes from Stenchaetothrips biformis, assembly GCA_030522485.1. Classification (NCBI taxonomy): domain Eukaryota; kingdom Metazoa; phylum Arthropoda; class Insecta; order Thysanoptera; family Thripidae; genus Stenchaetothrips; species Stenchaetothrips biformis. The sequence goes on along the minus strand of CM060092.1, from coordinate 10,770,114 downwards.
CAAAATTCCAAAAAGTAACTCCAATTTACGAAGTCCATATCTGTCTAACAGCAGGAATGTGAAGGTATCCACTGCTGTGATCAGCACTCCAGCCCACAAAGGAATTCTAGAAAAGCAGGCAAATGTTAAGAGAAAACAGTCTATAACTTAATAAAACAACAATCGGAACATAAAACTTTACATACAGTGAGTTACTCAGAAGATTCAGAGCTATTGCTGTTCCAATGACTTCCTGCATATCAGAGCCGATAATGGCAATCTCTACCATTATCCAAACCAGTAGTCTGGGTAGTTTTCGATACTGTCTGAAGCACATCTCAGCAAGGTGTAATCCTGTCACAACTCCCAGCCTAGCCGATAACCTCTGCATCAACAGTCCTAATAGAGTAGCGGACAGAAGTACCCACAGCAGCTGAAAACACACCACACATAAAAACAGTCAGATGGAACAAACTACAGAACCAATATAAAATAGGCCAACAACTTGCCTTATACATAGCTGTTGAGCCAGACTTTAAATCTGATTGAATGTTGCCAGGATCCAGATAGGCAATGCTCATCAAGAAACCAGGACCCGTGAAAGCCCATAGCTTCCTGAAGCTGAACCCTTTCTGTGATAAACAAAACCAAACATCACAAATAGAGCGATATTAAATAACATATGTACAGACTCAAAATCATAAAATTTTACAAACCGTTTCCGAATCTGGAATGAGAATCTGGTGGTCCTTAAAGTAAGTCTGTTTGGCTGTGGGTGAGAGGTTCGTATTCTCATCTGCAAACATTGCTGCATTGACAACTCCTTCCTGTGGTGTCTTGTCCACATGGCGGTCTCCCTGGTGGCTTGCCATTGTCCTTCAGGAGAGCCTACAAACAAAAAACTGGAGTTAACTTTGGTAATTGGATAGAATTCTGAGTTGGGAGTGTCTATTATTGAGAAGGGTAAAAATCGGGACTAACTCGCATTACTGTTTTAAATCACAACCACAGAGTCTAGGTTCACTTGAAACCTCAAACTAAACCAAAAACTCATTCAAACCATGCGTTTCATTACATAAAAATTGACATAACCTCTATGGTACAAACAAAACGAACCCAGAGCCAGAGCATTACGCGGGCAAGGACTCCTAAAGTTACGCTCATCCAAAGTAAAGGGGCAATTGAACGCAATCCAGGCTGTATTTTGTCATGTCGAAAATGGAGACCCATGACTACCGTGTCGAGTGGAGCAAAGCGCGCCCCTACAGTTGTTGACAGTGATCAGCTGCGACACGGACACAGAACCTAACACTCACAAAGACATCTCCCAGGAAGTCGCCCGCTCTGATGGTTCAGACCAATTTTACCTACATTTGACGTCGCCGGTTTGAACTTGGCGTGTCCAACCACAGACACTCCGGGTTGGGGCGTGAAAGGGTGACGAGGTGAGTTGGAAAGGACAGCCAGCAGCAGCCGAAGCAGTCAGCAGGCTGGGGCTGGGGCAGGCTGGCGGGGGTCGGAGGGGGAGGAGAGGGGATAGGGGGCAGAGGCCCAGCGGAAGGGGAAGAGGGGGGCGGGGAAGGCCAGCGCGCCAGCGCGTCGCTGCGTCGCTTCGGCCGGCCGGGCCAGGTGAGGCCAGGTGAGGCCAAGTGCGCTGTGCACCGCGGTAATCGGACACGACGCAATCAGGGCACACCATTGGGGCACCCATCACGAGGAAGGTAAGGACAGAAAGGAAACACGCCAAAGCCACCAACACTGAGCAAACCAGCCGTTCGCACCTGGTTCGTATCACCCGAATTCCGCGCGGATATTTTGAGAGGAAATCGCTCACATGCGCTCACACGAGGAGAGGGTCGATCTCTGTTTTCTAGGAAACGCGACACGGCGGGCGCCCGGTCCCGATTACACTGAACGCTGTATCGGTCCACACACACACACACCTGCTGTATCCAGAGACAGTGCGTGCCGCCCCGCTGAGCTGCACGGTCTGCTCGATGCGAGGGCGCACCGCACGCAGGGCGACGCACAGCCAGCTCCGCGTCAAGAAGCAGCTTGCGCGCGTCCCGGCGTTCTCGAGCCCACTGACTGACTGAAGATGGTTGGCCGCCGCCGGCCGCGGTCCGCGATACGCGTCCGCGAGGGAGGGGCGGCCATGCCAGGCCATGCACTGCTGTGCTGGGGACCGCCCTTAAGCGGCGTGCGGCGCGGGGGGAGGAAGCCGCTGCCGCCAAGGACCGCGACAAGGCCGCCTCCGAGGGGCGTTAGCGCAAGGCGTCAGCGCAACAAGTTGACGACGGGCTGCCGAGGCTGGTAATCACCGGACACGTCAGCGAGCACCAAGCTGGCCGGCAGCAGGCGCACTGCGGCCCATGGCCTCGTAATCACCGCCTTCTCTCTCTTTCTCTCTCTTGCACCGCCCCTTCACCCGGCCTTCCCTCCCCCTATCTCCAGCGGCGTCCTCGTCATCACTCGTGAGGCGTTACTCTGCACTGGAGAGGTGGACTGCCGGTAGGCAACAGGCAGCCTAGGCCGCTCCACGCTTCGTCGTTTGCAACCGTTTTCGGCCCCCTCCCCACTTTCCGAACACGTGCTCAAGAAGCCGCGGTCCGCCACTCTGCGGTTCTTTTATCAGCGTGGGGACAGAAATGCAATTGTTGCACTGTTGCGCGGGCAGAGCCTTCATTGTCTCCTTGTGGCTGGCAGATGACCCGGACCTGGCTGTGGGGCACCGCGGCGCACTTCAGGGCCTCGACGGCGTCCACTCCGGGGAAGACCGAAGCCCTGTAATCGAGTGTGATTCGTTAATGGAGATTACTCTGCGAATCGGGCGGGCTGCACGTACACTACCGGAACCAAGGTCGTTTCACGGCGACCTCAAAATGCGCCGCGCTCTGTGGCCACGACCGTCGCTCCTTTGAGCAACCTCTGAAGGTAAAGCCCCGTTGTGTAGTTGATTTAAAAAAAAAGGAAAAAAAAAGGTTTTTTTTGGCGAAATCACGAAGAATGTGACCACGTTTCCAGAACGGGAAGACTACGGCGAGGCTTGATTGCGTACGTGAGGTGTGAGGTGTGCGGACTGGGGGTGCCAGGCTTGGTGCCGGGGGCTGCGGGGGCTCTTGAGGCGTCCGATAAGGCGGCCCGCTACTCGTCTTATCATGGGCTATCCACTGACAATGCGACCCTTTTTTCTACCTCCCTCTCTTCAATGCAGGTAATAAAACAACAAACGTACAACTGCAAAACTTTTATTCACATTCGACATCAACAAAGTACGCATTGGGCAATAACACTTCAAAATAATCACTTCAATATCCAGTCAAACTTATTTTAGTGTAACTCTTTTAAAATTAAAAAGAATTAAAGGACAAGAAGGAATAACGTCTTTTGTTTCTTCTTACTTCCAAAAACACAAATTATCTATTTGGTAACATTTGGAATGCATGTTTACAGGATTGGCTTAACCCCAACATGATGGAAGCTACAGGAAAAAGCCGTATAAATATTTGAACATGGCTCAAACTCACCAAAAGGGAGCATAAATGTAAGATTCGCCGTTAAAGAGTGAGCGTCAAAAGACGATATGATTGTATCGAATCGATGAAGTAACCCTGTAAATATTGAAGTTATTGACGTATTGCTTTCGTTGCAAAACAAAATAAAAACAACAAATAACATGTCAACGAGCCATTCTATGACTTAGCCTGTGCTGTCGGGCTGTGCTTTGGTCTCTCCAATCATATCATGGGATGAACTCAATATAAATTAGAGTTATAAAGTCGAAAGAAACCGCAGCGGTCTACAGGGAACTACAAACCACCACTACCTTCAAAGAGAACATTCGTAACAAAATCTATGCGCTTTGAAAAACATTAGTTAGTAGCATCCTAAATCATCAATTTTATTCTGGTTTGATTGGTTTTTCATATTTTCAAAAATATAATTTAGAACTCTACTGGGCTAAAGGCATTTCATCGTCCATTGTGGGCGGATGTTACTTTGCTAAGCGGAATTTGATAATTCTTTGGTTTTGGCACATTCCGGAATGTCGCGGTTTGAAGTTGTCAAATTCTGCGTAGATTTTGACCGTGTGTCCTTGTAAGGGCTGGGTGCGCGGGCTGACTGTTCTTTTCAATTGAAATTTTCTGATTGAAATGGTAATTTTTTCCTCTTTCCGGGCGCTCCCGTGTTCGTCCCGTGACTGCACATGAAATCAAATGGTCTGAGCGAATTTTCCGCCCATAGGGAGTCTCCCAGGTACGGGCCTAGTGATTAGAAGCACGTCTTTTTCACGCTGAAGCTTTCGTTAACAATTATGCTATACCTGGCGCGTGGTAATTCTGAACATATCAAAATAAGTCTGAGTTAAGTATCGACGGGAACATGGACATTACCTGTGAAGATAATAGTTTCTTAAATGTATTAGACTAAATATTCATCTGCTTTCAGTCATGTGCACTTGTTGTGCGTAAATAAGCCAATTCTCTAGTAGCCTCATTGCTAAAGACACGAAGCAAATGTTTAGAATGATTGCAAGGAGTAAACTATAGAGACACGTGAAGATCGAACAGAGATAGAGAATAGTGAATCGATGCGAATGATAAAGTACGTTTAGATATGCTCGTGCCACGTAGCCTAACTCAAGCGAATAGATTAATTGACAACAAAAACGACGATCAGGACCAAGCTGAAGCAGATTCCCCAGCCTCGTCCTTACCGGGCCTGGTGGCCTGGTGGATTAGTGCCTGGTGGTTTGGTAGCCTGCCACCAGGGAATTCCCCGGCCAAAATTGCACGCAGACAGCGAACAGGTTCGGCGGGCGCTACACCGCTACGTTGTGGTCCCACAATGCAAGTGGCGTCCCCGCTGACACGGTTTTTGTCTGGTCCTGGGCAAGTGTCGCGATGAAACAGCGACTCGAAACGTTACAAACAGTGTTGCACGAAATTAGGGTTATACATTGAGCGGGGCCTCGCCTGGAAATGCACCAAGCGATTCAAAAGTGCACCATAGCAAACTATTTTTAAAAAAATCTTCCAACGGCGTAAAAGTGTTGGACATTGTGAGTTCAAATTCGAGATTTCATTATCCAGTTTGGCGGAACTACGTCATTATGAAGACGCTGCAGACAGTCGCATAGACAGAATTATCGTAGTACATCTCGGGAAGGTATTTTATCCGTAAATAAAACATTCTTTCACAAAAACCGTCTAAAAGAGAATCAACATTGTGCAATAACGACAACGAAACTTATTATTACGAAAAACATTTGCTCAAAACAGGCTCGTAATTCTCTTTGTAATTGAAAATATTCACAAAAATTTTTATCACATCACAGCATTAAAATAAACTAAACATCCTGTTCTGCAAAGGGTTTGTAGGCCCTAATGCGGATCGCATCATCGAATATTAATTAAATATAAACATAGCTTAAAATTTCATTCTACAAAATTGCTCGTTTTTTCCCTCCACAGCAACACAGTTTCCAAGAAAGTAAGTCAGTTCTCCTGGAAGAGAGGTCAGAGGGGTTCACGGTTACACTTTTAGAATTGTTTTTTTCTCTCTCTCTCTCTCTCTCTCTTACAGATGGTTTCAACGGCCTGGCGTAGTGCGAGCCAGCCGTTGGTGAGTCCACGGCCAGGCGTTGGTTTGGTTGGCTGGGCTACGCCGCCGCCTGGGGGGTAGGCAACGCGAGCGCTCAACTGCGTGCGGGGTTGCCTACCCCCTGAGTTGCAGGGGCTCCCGGAGGACCACGCTTGGTGGCTTGGTCAGCCTGCCGCAGCCGTTGGGGAGCGCTAGTGCGCGTCGTTCGGGTCAAGTGCAGATGCCATACGAACGGAACAAAAATAACGACGGACCACTGCCACTGCGTGAACCCGCGTGGCAGCAGAAACACGCGTGCACTCTCATGATTGTCGTGGGTTCAAATCCTGACGAGAATGACGAAGTACTTTTTGGGGGCTTTGCGGAGGAAACGATGCTCTCACTCGACGTACTTATTGCCATAGCACGCACAGCACGCATGGCACACTCGCGCTAGTGTGTGCCTATTTAGTCGCCTACTTATCAATATTCACAAACATCTTTGAGCAAACAAGTTCGCCTACTTACAAAAAAAATGGTAATAAAAACGGAAAATATATATGTACAACGTAGCATCATAATGATAACTCTGGGCAGGCAATATGCGTTTTAAACAATTCAATTAGGTTAACGTTTTTTCTTTTGTCCGAATAATATTTACAGCACTGGATTGAGGCAGTCGAGGGAGCGCTGGCAACACGAGCAGCGGCCCCCCGTCGAGGCCGAGTCACTCGTGTGGGTCTGTGGGCCGCGGCCGGCCGGTGTGGAGGTGCGGTGGGGGGTGGCTACGACTGGTGCAGGTGCCTGGTGAGCGCTGGCGGCGCCGCCCTGGACGCCCTGGACGCCCCCGCCTCCCCGTCGGCCCTCGGCCTGGCCTGTTCGGACTGGTGGCGCCGCAGCAGCCGAGTCTCCTCCGTCGTGGACTGCTCCGCGTCGTCCTCCAAGGACGAGCCGCGCCGCACGCCGTCACCTGCCGGCCAGGACACCGGTTCAAATCCGCGCACTCAATTTTTGCGAGCTTCGCCGCGAGGAGAGTCAGGATTACCTTGTAATGCGCTGGAGGTGGTGGCGACGCTGGGGCCGGCGCCAGAGACGGCCACCGCGCCGGGCCCGCTCTCGAGGAACATGGCCTTGAGGTGCCTGGCGGACATAGCCGCGCGGCCCACCACGGCGGGCCCGTCGTCCTGCCCGCCTTCCGTCCAGCTGTCCGTTCGGCTGTCCGTTCGGCTGTCCGTTCGGCTGTCCAGCCGGCTGGGCGCTGTCCCGGGGCGCGGCGTCGGCGTCACGGACGTGGTCGTCGGCGTCGCCTTGATGATGGGTGTCGGCTTGGAGGACGTCGCCGGCTGAGCAGAAGAGGCAGTCCAGGGTTCATGAAAATTCAACTCAGAGGAAGATGGCGTGGGGCGCCAGGAGACCGTTTAGGTTTTTTTAGTGCGTCGATAGAAACAATCAAAGGCTATTAACCACTTTTGACAGGTCCACATAAAAAAAAACTTATTGTATCTTTGCCCACGGTCTTGATGAAAAGACGTGGTTACGCTGTACGCGACTGCCTACCCACTAGGATGTTGTGGTTGCCTCTCGTGACCCTCTTTGTTACATATTATACATTTAATGTGCAGTAGTACAAAAGGATACCTAAAATAATATAAGTCATGTAAGTAACTACCAAAGTTCGAAATCATGGATGCTACCGTTTTCTATTCTAAGCGTCTCTGTGTACAACCAAATAATGAGACTTTATTCTAGAATTCATCTTAGCCTACAGTAATTTTATTTTTACAAGAACTGTATTTACGACTATTATTTTGTACCTTAAAACAAAGGTCCTACTGTACTGCATATAGTTTCTGTAACACTAAACTATACAAGGTGGACTATGGAATCGAGTCAGTAGTACATGCCTCCGGTTTGTTCCAGGTACGACGTGGTGTTAGAAGACGAAAAGTGAGTTAGACACACGCACACTCAAAGGCAAAATGACGTTTTGAAGCTCATTTGACAGCAGCTTGTCAGTGGCAAGTACATCAGGCAGGGCGGGAATATTGAGGGTAATTGTTGCAGTCCGCAGTGGAATGCCCGAGAGGCACGCAGTGGCGCGTTGATAAGCATCGCTCCTTTTTTTGCGTCTCGCAGATAGCCGAGAGATTACAAGAGGAAGGAGACGATAGACAGGCAGCATTCCCAGGACGCACCGCCCGGTAACCACTTTCTCTTCCAGGACTCGGAGCGCAAAGCCTGGCAATGCCGCACTGGCTTCGAGTCAATGCCGACGGATCAGTGCTAAGCGAAGCCCGTTTGTTGCTGTTGTGGCTCCATTGCTTGCTTTTCTGTGTTCTTTTTCTTTTTACACACACACACAAAGGAGCCGAAGCGACCGCGCGTTGTCTTTCCACCCGCAAAGCAAAAGGCCACGTTGCATCGTGTGATGGCTCACCTCTCAGGACCTCAGAGGAATTGCCTTGGAGGACAGCGGAATGCATTCGTCAAACCTATAAAGGGCAGCACACGAAAAGTCAGCTCGGTCCCATTCATGTCCAACTCGGGTCACGGAGGCATCGCGTGGACGGTCTGACGGAACGAACAGGCCTCGTCGCTAGTCATGCTAGTGCCTACGCGCCGTCTTACAAACACCACCCCTCAAGGAGCATTATGAGATTTGACGAAAAATGAAATGGAAAATGAAAGTAAACTAGTGTTGTCTGACGCGGCACGGGATGGCCGCGGCCGCCGCGGCCCGCGCTGCATGCTTACCGCCGGCGAGGAGTGGACGAGGGGCCGCCGAGCGGGCGAGCACTCGCTGTCCAGGCTGACCGTGTCCGAGATGAGCTTCTCCGTCTCCGGGTCCGCCGCGCCGCCCCTGCCCCCGGCCGACCCCCTGCCGCCCCCGGCGTCCACCGCCTTCTTCAGGATGGACTTGCTGCGCCGCTGCGGCTCCGGGGTGGAGCACGCTCCGTTGCCGCCGCCGGCCCGCTCCGAGGACTCCGCCGGCACCGACGACTTGCTGCCGCCGTTCTTACCTGCAGCCCAACCCAACATCAGTTCCAGTGTCGATATCTTCGCCACCTCCCCTGAATGTTCTATGTGTCGTTATCTAGGTAGGATAGGTCTCTCTACTCTCCTCTACACTGGGTTATAGTACGCTAACAAGAACCGAGCGAGGAAGTAACTTGCTTTACTGTACGTCAAACAAAACATACTCGACTCTACCGTGCAATGCACCCGCGACATGTTAGCTGAATCGCGGCAGACTGGGCTAAGTGTTACCACAGCTACTCAATGTACCCATGGCCTCGGCCGAAGGAACTGCGAATTATGTACAGGGGTAGGCGTGGCCGCGCGCCGCGCACTCACCGAACAGGTGGTGGTTGATGATCTTGGTGGCGGAGGACGCCAGCCCCTTGGGCGGCAGGAACGACGGGCGGCGGAAGCTGCTGGTGTTGCTGGCGCCCGCACTGCCGCCCGCGCCGCCGCCCGCGCCGCCCGTCTTGCTGTTGGTCTCCAGGGACTCGAGCGACTCGCCGCCGTCCAGCGAGGAAGCCTGCTTGCCCTGGACGTCGAAGCGCGCCTTGCCGCGCCCTCCCTTGCCGCCCTGGAACGTGATTTCGTTGCGAGAGTCCCGGACGGCGCCACGGCTGGGGCCGCTCGGCGCCGCTCGGTGCCGCTCGGCGCCGCTCGGCCACGCGGCCGGGGCGCGCCCGGAAAAACTTGCATTATTCAAAAGGGCCTGGCGGGGGCTCACCTGCTGGAAGCGCGCCTTCCGCTGCTGGCGAGGGCTGTCGCCCAGCGACGTCCTGGAGCCCCTCGAGGAGAAGCGGGGGTCCGCGTCGTCCATGGAGGCCGCCGCGACCGCGGACCGCAGCGCCGTGTCCCCGGAGGCGCTCTTCCGGACCCCGCGCACCTGCAGGGCATGTGGACGATGTAGGGCCAGCGACTGAGGCGCATCGGGGAGCGCGACCAGCGACTCCCAGCATTTTTCGACCGTGGCTGGGATGGCACTCACCACGCTGTCGGCGCCCTGCATGGGGTTGACGTACAGGTTGGAGTCGCCCATCAGGTCGTCCGTGAGGTCGCCCTGCGAGAAGAAGGGCTGCGTCTGGCAAGACACGTATGTGCCGGAGCTGTCCACGCTGCCCACGTCGAAGCCATTGTTGTTGTTATTGTTGTTGTGGTTGATGGTGAAGGGGCTGTTGTTCACGTTGTTGGCGTTGCTGTCCTCCATCAGCATGTTGTCGTCCATGAAGACGAGGTCGTTGGAGCCGTCCAGCAGGTCGACGCCACCCGAGCTGAGGAGCCTCATCTCAAGGCACACGGGGTTCTTGAAGTCGCTCGTAGGCAGACACATCAGGCCCTCTGCGTCGGAGTGTTCCTTGAGGTTCTGCGCAGCGCGCAACGCGAGGTGTGAGTAAACCCCATAAAAAAGGGAGCGACTAAATTTCACATTTCAATATACAAATTTAATAACCAGACAAGATTGTAAAATTACAACTAACACAGTGAATATGGTGTCTAATATTTCGAGCAGCTAAGTAATGTAACTCGAAAGTGACTACTTTGTACCGTGTGTGAAAAATTTAACACCACTAATTATCCTGACCAAACTAAGATGAATGCCGCAAACCTACTGGGGGTGCCTATCGGGAAAGCCTAGCTATTACGATGCAGACTGCATCTGGCTGATGGGTGACATGCATGTTCTACGATAGTCGAGGATAATCTTTTTATCTCGACTTTTCTACGAACGGTTGCATAGAATAAGCGTGGAACTGACTATCAAACCAACCTGGTTGTCTGTATTACATGATTTCGGCACGGTGGTGGCGGTCGCCGCGTCGCCAGCCTGGGCCGGCCAGGGGCAACAACCAGAAGGGGCACCCCAACCACTCGAAAGTCGAAAGTCCGGACACGAGTCGTCGCACCCACCCACCCGGTTCGCAACCGATAGCAGAGGCTCGCGAGCAAGTTTGTCCCAAATTGGAGTACCGGTAGCCGCCGTATCGCGCGGCAAGCGCATCTGGGATTTGGGGCCCGTATATTTCCGACGTGCTTTCCGCCGAAAATCGTTCCTCCTCGAGGCCGTGTGTCAGCACTCGAAGCAAAGGAGGGGGGTGGCGCTAACTGTGACCGCACGGCGCGGCGCGGCGCGACGCCTCCGTGACAGCGGCCACGGCGCGGTGGAACGGTCATCGAGGCGCTACGTGGGGAACGGCATGGACGCGCCAAAGCTTGCCGCCGTCGAGAGGCTCTAGAGGCGCTTGACAGGTTGAGCCCCTCGAGCACGCGGCCACGTGGCGGTCACGTGTCTAAGTGTTCATCGGGCGACTGCACCGTCAGTCTCTCCGGGACCTGCAACGCGCACACGCACCTGCGATCATGACGCGGCACGTGCAGTGCGGAGGCAAGGCGCGCCCGTCACGTGGCTCACGAAGGGAAGGGCGGGCCGGCCGGCCGGCGGAAGGGTGTGGCCGCGCTGCCGGTCGGGACCACGGGGGCCACGCCCCGCCCCGCCCCGCCCCGCCCCGCCTGGGGCTCCGCGCCCGGATTAAAGGGTGAGACCTCCTTTGGGATCACGCGATATTGCTCGAGGCTCGGCGCCGTCACGCCGTTTGGACGCGGCAACCCGCCGGATAGAGTTGCTGCCGTTGCTGGCGGGCAATGACAGGGGCCTGCGAGGTGGCGCCTGCCGCGCCTGCCGCGCCTGCCGAGCCTGCCGAGCCTGCCCTGGACTCACCTGCGGGCCATTCCGCTACACAGAGTTGGTTCGTGCTGCCACGCCGCCTGTGCACCCTCGGGGGGCGCGGGGGCTCTTGGGGACCATCTTGGGGCCTGCCCTGGGGCCCTGGGGGGCGTCCATTTTCCATCTCGCCGAGGCCTGCACATTGCATCACACGACTGGGTCTCATCCCCTTTCTCTCTCTCTCTCTCTCTCTCTCTCTCTCTCTCTCTCTCTCTCTCTCTCTCTCTCTCTCTCTCTCGAACAGGACATGGAAGGCGTGAGTCACTCCAAGGCCAAGTCACACAGCGATAGGGAAGGACTCGCGGCAGACGAAGACAGAGTGCGACGCAGCATTGTCAAGCGATGCCACTCACACCAAGCAGATTCCCTTTCTTTTTCCCCTAGTCCAATTGCATATCGACAGGCGGCGATAAAGACTCCATTTAATATCTTCTTTCCCCCAGAATATTGACATTGACTTCAAGGCACCGAAAGCAAGCGCCCTCCGTTACACTCGTAAACACGCTCTCTCTCTCTCTCTCTCTCTCTCTCTCTCTCTCACACACACACACACACACACACACACACACACACACACACACACACGAAGCGCACACAGCACGCCGCGCTCAGCACCACGTCACGAGGGCGGCGCGACGCGGTGCCCGCTTTCGTTCGGCATATCGGAGCCGCGCGCCTCGCAGTCGCAGAGTCGCAGGGAGCAATGACTTTATCTGGGTGCGCGGCGGGGCGGGGCGACCCGGCGGCCCCGTCGTGGATGCCGGACGCCACGCCACGCCACGCCCGGCAGGTAGGCAACCCAACCGACTCCGCGCTCCGCCCGCGGTGGGCGGGCCACTGTCTCGATCACGGTTGCAGGGGGCACTAACTAAAGCAGGTTGTTGCAGTTCTCTACTGGTGTGACACAGGCGCATGCACTACGGACATTCTGCAGTGTAGCAGGCACATCATTCTCAAGCTTTCCTTCTTATTGCGAAGCGCGCGCACCAGGGCCATGGCAGTGCACTGTTTGAATTGAAAACAACTACTGTTTTCTTTCAAGGGTTTTTACAAAGACGGAATAATTTAGTTTAGTTTTTGTTTCTGAATAGTGTTTTAAAACAGCGGCGGCAAGTGCGGCCCGCCACACGACGGGGCGTGGGGCCTCCCTTAATGAGGCAACTTCAAGTTTAGTTTGGGCCTTGGTTTGGACCATTAAAGGCTGGCCTCCCAAAGTCTCTCCCGGGATCAATGGCGCCAGCGCCGCAATTTCAGTTATACTCCGGGGAGATTGCCGGGGCCGGACCAAGGAGACGCTACACCCTGTGGCTCCCTGGCATGGCACTGGCACGCGGCACGCCACGCGGCACGCCACGCCCACGGCAGTGCGGCCAACTACGGCTTGCGGCAAGCAGCACACCGACGCCGTCACGACACACACTTTGATTGGATCGAATGGAACTCAGACTCTACCTTGGTGGTGCAAAAGCAACATTCGAACTCACTGGGGAATTCGTCAACTTTGTCGAATTTCTTGCTGTCTTTGCTGTCATCCTGTTGAGGAGAAAGTAAAAAAAAAAGAGGCACGGAAAGAACATGAGACTGTGTCGTTTGTTTGTAGGAACAAGGGGCTAAGCTGGATTCAGGTCGAGAGGTCTCCTTTCAGAGTCGCCGTTTCTTGCCCCATTTTGATCCGGGAGGATGGAAAAGATCGAAAAAAGATAGAAAGGGCTGCTTGGGAGGCGGGGGGCGGCCCGGCGACGTGAGGTCGGCCAATGGTCCCGGGACGGTCCGGGCGGCCGTCGAAGCAAAGCAGGGTTACCAACTTGGGGCGCGCAGCACCGCCGCCTGGCAAAGTCTCGGCCTAACTTGGCCGCCGTCGGCTGCACTCGCAAGGCCACGCTCACGCCTCCCGCAAGCCGAGCAGGGACGCCCTGCCGACCCCGCCTGCCTTCCCGAAGTTGGCGGCCGCGGCTTGCAAGCCCTGTTCAGCCACCTTTCTGCGACCGCGCGCCACACTGTGCAGCAATAAGCACCCGCAGTGCCTGGTAAGGGTTGAAGCCACAGCGCGGATTACTAGGTGGGGAACCGCCGGCGCCGGTATTCGAAGCCGCGAACGCTGAGTGGGTTCACCGTGGGCGCGGTACAGCGTGGCAGCGCAGTAAAGAGGTTTTATTAGAGGCCACAGGTGGGGGTTCACAGCAGTGTAAGGCCGTGAAGGGCGGCAGTCGAAGGGCGAAAGCCGAAGGCCCGAATAAAAGGAGGCCGAGAGCGCTTCGCGACCGCGCGGCGACACAAGCGCGTCCCACCCCGCCGTGCCTGGACAAGCATATCGCTCAACAGGTCCGCTGCACAAGGAAAACGAGTGGCCATTTAGCGGCTGTCAATCCTCGGCATCGAACGCCTTTTTTTCCCGCCCGTGTTCCTCCGGCCGAAACGATCAAGCAACACACGTAAGGCGAGCCGCTCTCCGGTGGCTGACAGACGCAAGGGGTCGAGAGCGCGCACGACAAGCCGGAAAAAAAGGACATCAGGGGCGCAAGAAGAAAGGGGGAGGAGAGGAACACAACGTTATTTCGGGCACATTTCGTTGGGCGACCTTTTTTTATTTTTTTGGCCGCGTGCAACAGAAGGGCGGCACTGACACTCACCGGCAGACTGCCCGCCTGGGAGGCGGTGAGCGGCGCCCTCTCGTCCGCGTCGTCCTGGTCCATGGTTAGGCTGCAGTGGTGGTTGCTCTGGCAGTCAGCCTGGTGGGCGGCCTGGCGGGCGGCCTGTTGGGCGGCCTGGTGGGCGGCCTGGTGGGCGGCCTGGTGGGCGGCCTGGTGGGCGGCCTGGTGGGCGGCCTGGTGGGCGGTGCCCTGCCCGTGGTAGGCCGTGGTGCTCGGTGCTGCGGGCGGCAGGCCATAGTGCGCCGTGCCGACCAGGGGCGCAGGGGCTGCCGCCATGGGCGCCATGAGCTGCGCGGTGGACGAGAGGGGCAGGTCGACGAGCAGGGGCTGCGCCGCCCCCATGGCCCCCAGCACGCTCTTCTCGGCCACCTTCTCGCCGTGGCCCTGGCTCTGGCCCTCGCCCTCCGAGTTGCTCTGCTCCGCCAGGCTGTGCTCCGCCAGGGTGTGGCCGGCCGCCGTGCGCAGGTCTGCAACGCACGCGGTCGGTTAGTGTCGGCGGCAACCCGAGGGGGGATTCCCGCCGCCGAGTCCAGCCCGGAACCGCTCAGCCGCCGCGGCAACCCCTCCTACTTTTTCAATAATCCCATGCTGTCTTTGTGTATTTTGTATTGTCTTGTTTTTATATGCCGCAGGGCGAACGCTAGTGAGCGAACGCCTGTCGACTGGCAGCCTGGAGGCAGGTGGCGGGTAATTGATGGGTCGTGGGGATGTTGGCAGCTGTGGGCTGGCCGGAGCAGGCTGGCCGGAGCAGGCTGGCCAAGGAGGGGATGCTTGCGGCCAGCCGGCGGAAACCCGATACGCCAATTTGTGAGCACGCTCTATGGGAGCAACAGGCAGCCAGGCGGTCGGGTGGCGGCCAGGGCGGCGTCGCACTGCAGACGACGTCCTGCCTTGACCCACCCTCCCCGCCGACCAGGGGATCCATCTCCCCGCACTCGAGCACCGCCACGAGGACAGAAGGAGGGTGCCAAAGGGCGCGCTGGCGCAGCACAGGCAAAGCAAAGTTTCCCTATCGTGCGGTTATTGATCAAGCGAAACATGGAGGGACATGAGGAGAACCCCTGAGTCTGAAAGAAAGCGTCGGTTATTGTGTCTGAAAGCGGAAACACTGGGATTGGGTTACTGTACAACTGGAAAAAGTTGACAAAGAGGTGAAAAAAAAATTAAAAAAATTAATGTTAAAATTTTAAAGCTACAAAAACAAAAATGCGTTGGTTACAAAATGTGTGGCAACCAATCGCATTTTAATACTTACTCGCACTCATTTAAATTCCTTCTGGCTCACCTGTGTCCACAATGACGTCGATCAGGTCCATGCTCTTGGCGAAGGCGTCCCTCAGGTTGATGTGGTGGAAGGACACGATGCTGCCCTCCCTCTTGGCCCGCTCCAGGGCCTCGCGCCGCTTGAGCGCTTTCTCGCGCCTCATCTGGTTCTTGTAGAACTCGGCGAAGTTGTTGACTATGATGGGAATGGGCAACGCAATCACCAGGACGCCACAAATGCAACACACGGTGCCTATCATCTTGCCTAATGGGGTGGTGGGGTAGATGTCGCCGTACCCGACGGTGGTCATTGTGATGCCCGCCCACCAGAACGTCTCCGGGATGGACAGGAACTTGGTGCCGGGCTCCTCCTTCTCGGCGAAGTACGCCAGGCTGGAGAAGATGAGGACGCCCATGGCGAGGAACAGCATGAGCAGCCCCAGCTCCTTGTACGAGTTGCGCAGCGTGAAGCCCAGCGACTGCAGCCCGGTGGAGTGCCGCGCCAGCTTCAGGATACGCAGGATCCTCATGATCCGGAAGATCTGCACGACGCGGCGCACGTCTTGGAACTGGTCCGTCGCGTTCTTGTTGGTCTCGAGTAGGAACAGCGACACGAAGTAAGGCATGATGGCGAGGAGATCGATGACGTTGAGGCCGCCCTTGAAGAACTTCCACTTGTCCGGGGAGGCGGAGAAGCGCAGCAGGTACTCGAGCGTGAACCAGGTGATGCAGACCGCCTCCACCATGGCGAGCTGCGGGTTGTCCTGCACGCCGCCCGCCGTGCCGTCGTGGACTTGCAGCGAGGGGAGCGTGTTGAGCGTGAGCGCGATGGTGGACAGCACGATGAAGAGGATGGACACGACCGCGATCACCTGCACCTCCTCACGGTAAGCAACGGCAGCCCGGGCAGCCGTCCGCCGCGCCCCTCCCGGACCGGAGGCCCGCCCGGAGGACTCCGGAGCCGGAAGTGGGGCGCGGAGGGGAACCGAGGCGTCGTCGCGCACCGCCGGCTGTGCCGTCGAGCCGCCCGCCGACCGGCCGCCCGCCTGGCCCACATGTGGCGGCGCCGGCGGGCGCACCGATGGCGCTGCGGGGCTCCGCGAACAAAGAAACTTGTTTCGCCGAGTTTGCGTCGGTGCATCTTCTGGTCTTTCAGCGCAGTAAAGTGGAAGCTGAACTCGTTAGGCGCGCTGAGCGCGGCGAGGCGGCGAGTGGGGCGTTCGGCGCCAGCGGGCCCTCCAACTTGGCCACCTCCCTGCGCCTCGCTCCCCGTGCGGCCGTGGCCGTGCGCCGGGCTGTCGAACCACCGCCACGGAATGCGTCTTCTTTTGTTCTTCGAGTTCAACATCCCCTACCCCCCTCACCCCTCCTCACGTACCCAGGGACGCGAAGATTAACGACGACCCCGAGTTTCTCTCACGAGTAGCAGTATTTCACAGAGCATGCAAAAGGAAATTTACAGTTATTTCTATACAACCCGAAAGTGTTAATAACATTGCGGGACGGGAGAGACAGAGAGAGAGTTAGCGATCAGCTCAGCTCAAGACATTGTTGGAAGCAGCAGACTCAAGCAGCCACTCTGACACACCGCGTGCAGCACATGACACACTCATGCTTCATCTGTTTTTGTTGTTGTTGTTTTTTGTTTGACATTTTTTCTGAGCTCGGCCAGCACAACGCCGGGCCGTCACATGCTGTTTCATCTTGCCCGTCTCCGCGACCATGCCTCGGCCTTCGTGTCAAAACTCTTGACCGGCCGCGGATGATTGATGACATTCACTTCCGGTCGGGGACCTCGCTGCTGCTGTTTGTTCGTCTGACCTGCTGGAAGGGCGCCATATAGCAGGCAGGAAAAAAAGGGCGTGAGTGTGTGAGTGTTGGTGTGTGAGAGTGTGGTGGTGTCTGTGTGTAAGTGTGTGGTGGAGAATAGTAGAAGCGTGGCTGTACAGCGTGTCGCGTGTTTGCCCGCAAGCGGTACGGTATATACAGGAGTAAAAAGGACGAAACAACATCGATACCGCAGCAACACCATCAGGAGCCCCCGGCCGCGCACTCGCGCGCCCTCAGTCTGACGTCACTGGCGACTCTGATGACGTCACCGGTGACGTCACGGCGGGGGCGTTAGTGCGGGGTCGGTGCTCGCACCGTGTGGCGCCGCGTAACGCTTGGTCATTGCGTGTGCCCATTCGGAAAGATTTAGACTAACTGAAGAACGCCGAGGGGGAGTCCAGCTGAAACACGCAACAACACACGGCAAGAGAGAGACAGCTTCCAGGCGACAGTCCATTCGCAGTGATTAGAGAGTCCGGGGACAGCGGGAAACGGCATCGGGACACAACCCACCGGCGGCCGTGTTCCGCTGCTCCCGCGGACTGGCGATTAAATCAAAACATGCAAACCCGCGGCAGCCCATGCGTCCGTCGGAAATAAAAAAGAAAACAGACACGTGCACACTCTCCGCCAAGTCAGCGGGCCAAAATGCACACAGCAGCTGAACAGGAACTCGGCAAGCGAGTCGTCGGCCAGGCCGCCCGCCTGCACTGCACGGTCCACCCACAGCGCGGCCCAGCCAGGCCCAGCAGAGCGCCTGGCGCGTCGGCAGCGCGCGGCCACGGCAACGGAGCGGGCGGCCTACCCTCGACCTGACAGGGGCTCCGTGGCGCGAGGAGCGTGAGTCAGGCCGCCGCGCCACGGCCACGCAGCGCCTCACCAGGCCGCCTCGCCTCCCTCTTGAGGGAGACGCTTTGTCAAAGCCGGGGGCGAAGCAAGGCGCGCGCTGCAGGCCGATACCTCTCTCTCTCGCACTCACGAGAGAGAGAGAGAGAGAGAGAGAGAGAGAGAGAGAGAGAGAGAGAGAGAGAGAGAGAGAGAGAGAGAGAGAGAGAGAGAGAGAGAGAGAGAGAGACCGGCGGGATCCTCCGCTCGGAACCAGCCCGCTCCTGGTCAAACATTTGCACACGATACGGTGGTGACTTCGGGCCAGACATAAATAGCCGAGGCTGTGACGAGGTGACGTGGCCAGGGGCTGCCAGCGGTACGGCGGGGAGGAGAAGCGACTCTAAGGCCGTTCGCTTCAAAGTAGTGAAACGGCGTAAAAATGTTTCCCCGACAAGCGGAAAGGCAAATGGCAATCATTACAAAGCTCCGCATGATAGCGGGACTGGAGGTGCCCGAAGTGGACGGCAAGGCGAGGGTGAGGTTGACGTTGCCGCCACAGCCGAGTGGAAAGCGCTCGTGCTGCTCCGTGTCAAAGTCGCCAGCTCGCGCCGCGATGCAGCCAATTTTTTTTTTTCCCACCCGCACGCTTATGTACAAACAGTAAATAAAAAGAGCCTGCGACGGGTTGGCCTGGCGCGGGGAGCGCGCGGCAGTACTGACCCGGGCGGCGATGGAGGTGGTGGGCTTCTCCAGGAGGTCCCACAGGAAGCGCTGGTACTGCGTGCACTGGCCCTCACTCCACTCCTCCTCGTCGCGCTGCCGCAGGCTCTCCGCCTCCTTGCGCATCTCCTCGTGCACGTGCTCCTTCCGCTGGTGGAACTTGTGCTGGCAGCACGACTCCAGGTACAGCTCGTCCACGCCCCAGTACTCCAGGTCGTCACTGCAAGCCACACACACACACTCTTAATTGGCGAACGGGGACGGCCACTGACGGGCCGTGGCATTTCTCATCGAGGCTGCGTCCTTGGCAGCGTCATCCGGCCGGCAATTACCCCCGCTCCTCCCTCGAGTCCATCACTCTTGATCGCGGGGCTTAACTCCCCCTCCCCCAATCCTTTCGGCGTTCCGCAGACAAAACAGCGCCATGGTTCATTTCTGCCGGCCGGACGCTGTAGACGGGCCTGGCAGGGCTCCAGGGACTCCGGGAAAGCGCTGACCGAAGGCCGAAGGCCGGACCGGGGAAGAGGGAGGGCTTGACTTGGCTCGCGCTCTCGACTCTAATCAGCCTTCAAAAAAGGGAAAGTTATGAGGACCGTCCGGCTGGCTGGCAGGACACTTCTTGCGCTGTCGCCGGGACAAAGGTACCCGCGGCCCGGCGCCGCGGAGCACCACGCCGCCCATCTTCGGCGCGCGGGGCAGCGGGGGCGGGATGAGGATGGATGCCACGGCGGCAGGGGAGTGATAAGCCGCGCTGCATCCGAGGGGCGCATCCGACGTGCCAAGATGGATATGAAGGCCGGGTAGGCGCCAAGTGGCTGGCGAGCTCACCTGAAGGCGAGGACACACATCTCGTCCACGAGATGGAGCTTGCCGGTGCGGTAGAAGTTGAGGATGGAGGAGAAGGATCTCGGGTGGCGGTCGAAGAAGAACTCGTTGTCCACGAGCGAGTAGTCGTCGCACAGCTCGGTGATGGCCTCGTGCGTGTTGCAGTCGCGCAGGCGGCCCAGGCGGGTGTGGGGCAGCCTCTCAAGCGTCCGCCACAGGACCTGCAACGCCACCACCGTTTTCTCGGGTTCGAAAAAAAACAAAAAAAAACTCGTCTCGGCTTTGACCTGACGATCTTCAGCCCCGCAGACGCAGTCGCTGCCACTCACCCACCGAGTGGACCACACTCACCTCGTGCCGGACGCCTCCCACGTTGATGCAGACGCGCCTGTTGAGCGCCTTGGCACGCATGATCATGAAGGGCTCCGGGGGCAGCGAGGTCATGGAGCGGGAGTGGGGCCGCTGCTGCTGCAGGAGGAGGGGCAGCGACGGCGGGGGGCTGGCGTGCCCAGGGTGCCCCCCGCCGTCGTCCTCCTCCCACCGCACCGCCGGACCCCCGCCGCCCGGGCCCCCGCCGGGGACTGCGGCGCCCCCGGACCCTCCGACGTGCTCCTCCAGCATGCCGGCGGCCTATGGCGGCCTATGGCGGCAAGGGGAGGGCGGTTTAGCCGACTGCCCCGCGCAGCGCACGGGGCAAGGGCCGCCGCGAGGGCCGGCCTGCCCCACCAGCGCCACCAGCCCCACCAGGCCCACCAGCCCCACCGCTGTCCGTCACTGTCATCGCCCTGGAACAGAAAGAGAGGGCACAGGTCAAAGGGGTGGACGCTGACGTTGCCCTGCGGCGCTGGGAGGGTGGTCGCCGCAAGCGGAGCGAGCGAAGCACAGAGAGCAAAAAGAAAGCGCTAATACGCACTAAGCATCCTGCCTCCGCATGCAGGGCGGGCGGCCCGGCGCTAGGCCCGGCGCTAGGCCCGGCGCTAGGCCCGGCGCTAGGCCCGGCGCTAGGCCCGGCGCTAGGCCCGGCGCGGTGCTGGCGGAAGGGGAGGCAGTGTAGGATGGCGGGAAGTCATCCCGGGGGAAGCGGGGCCCCATCAGGGCAGTCCTGCCAACTAATGTCTCAAGTTGCCACCAGCCCACTAGCCTCACTGTCGTGTAAACAAAGTGATAAAGCGGGGGCCGTGGGGCGAGCCCGCAACCAGAGGCGATCTCGCTGGGCCGCCGCCATTCTCCTCATCATTTCCCAACTTTTCTGAATTTTTTACTCCAACCCAGTTCTTGCTCTCCCCCCACCCTCCTCCTCCGAGGAGATTGGAATGTCAATACCGGCCGGCGGGACCACCAGGGCCTGCAGGACGCGCAGGTACAGCGGCGAGGCCTTCCCTCCCGCATTACGGCAATGCGGGGCGGGCCGCTTCGAGGTACCAGCGTTGGAATAGAATGCGGAGGCCGATGCGGTCAGCGCCAGGATGCAGTGCTTGTCTGCTGGCAACGCCAGCGCAATGTCTTCGTTAGAATTTTTTTTTCAATTTTTTTTTTTTTAAATAAAATTTTGAATATGATTCGCCGCCGCGCGGAAGCTACCTCCTTAGCGCACTCTGCGGCTGGCCATTTGAACAAAATTAATGAAACCGCCCGGAGGCGGCGGAGAGCGATAGCCAGCCGAAAGTTGGAATGCGGGGTATTTGTTCCAGTGTGCCGGACGGTCTGACATTTGAGCCGCCGCCCTTTACCTGGCTGCCTGGCCCTTATCTCGCGGCCCGACGGACGGCCGGGGACACTTTTCAGGGGGGGGGGAGGGGGGTCGACAGTGCGGGGATTCGGAGCGCCGGGCTGAATGGAAGTCATTTCGAAGGGCACAATGACTGCACTCAATCAATGGCACGAGGCGGGAGGCGGGGTGATTCAGCTGGACAAGCATCAGCAGGGGCAGGAGGAGGGGGAGGGCGATTTAGAGATTTGAAGCGCGCGGGTCGTCGGGCGGGTTTGGGGGCACAGTGGGCTCGATTATAATGAAGGGCTGCTGCAGCACGGCTTCGGAAAAAGAGGGGAAAACAAAAGGGAGGCCGGAGAATTATTGTTGTTGGGGAATGGGGAGGCGCAGCGCGGTGGAGCACACTGCGACGCGGAATGAAGCGTGAAGCCGGGGAGCGGAGCTGACGGAGCTGACTGACACGCGCTGCGAGCGAAGAGCGAACTCGCTTGCGACGCGCCGCGCTCCGCCTCGAGCCAACCGCCCTCACACGAAACACGCGGCCTCGTGGGGAACAAAGCCCGCGCCGCGCCGCTCGCTCGCTCGTTCTCAGACTGTAAGCGCTAAAAGCGGCGCGCAGTTTTTGCGGCGCCGTCGTGGAAGCGGCCGGAAACTTTATTGGCAAAATGTGTTTTCTTTTTTTTTTTTCTACACTCGTTTTTGTGATGTGCGTGTTTTCGGGGTCCGGTCTGCGCACATGGCCAGTGACACCGGCAGCTCCTGCATATTACAACGCGTCCCGGCCGAGCGGCGCGCTGCCGTGCTGCCGTGCTGCCGTGCCGAGAGCAGGGCGACGCCCCGTCGTCGGTCCGATGTCAAGCGAGGCGGCGCTCGCCATGCAGGGCGGGTGGGCGAAAAGGAATGACGCCAGTCAACGCACGCACACACACACACACACGCAGTGACACACACGGAGTCACACACACGCACGCATGCGGGCGCGAAAACAGAAACCTCTGCGGGGACATGCGACCCTTCGGGGCTTTGCTTGTCTCAGTGTGTTAGCGTGCGTGTGTGTGTGTGTGTGTGTGCTGGCGGCGTGCCAGGTCAAGTCTCCTAGATGGGCCTGCTCTGCTCGCGGCACTACCGCGCGGCCCTAGACGGCTCCCTTCCCCCTCTTCCCTCGCCTGACGCGACGCGAAGTTCGACGCGGCGTCGCGTGGCGGGCGTGGGGGGCGGAGGGGGGGGGGGCGGCATGAGGCAGCAAAGTGGCAATTTTACTGCTCCGAATATCCGGTCGATTCACGCCCAACGGCGGTTTGCGCTGGAGGGGCTTGCATGCCGCCGCGACGCCTACCTCGAGGCCGCGAGGCAGGCCGGACAGGCGGCGGACGCGGTCATCCCGTCGCTGCAAATAGCCACTGTTTTGATGCCGCCGGCCGTCCTCTGCATTCTGCGGCGGCGTGGGCGGGGCGCGGCGCGGACCCCTGTGAGCAGGTTGACACTGCAGATCGACTTCGTGCGATGAGGTCGGGCGGTGACGCCGTTGTGAGGCTATCTGCGACGGGTTGCTCCTGGTGACGGTGGTGCCCCCCGTCCGTTCGGACCGCGCGGCCGCCCTGTCAGCGATTGATTGCTCGCCGCCCCCCCCTTTCCCCCTCACCCGCACCACGACGACAGTGCCGCTCAAACGGGGCCCAATGGTCCAAGCAGCCCAGCTCATTTCCGGCAACCGCCCCTAAGTCCTTGAGGCGCCGCCCCCGCGACCCCGACCGACCCCGACCGCGCCGCGAGGGGAGCGCCGAGCAGTCGATGTGTTTGAAGAGCTTCGGGGTAAAGTCTGGATTTCTATAAAAGGCTCCGGGGCCGCAAATGTCGCGCGCGCCCTTGAATTGCATGGCCTGCGGACCAGCAGGGCGGGGAGCGGCCGAGCCCCCCAAGGCGCAGCGTAGCGCAGCGGGGGGCGGATGCGTGCACCATTTACACGATGTTCGTTTGAGTGAAAAGGAGGTATTCATGTTGGAATCCTGTTAATGTTCTGAAGTTGGCACTACTGAATTTTGTTTTACGATCGACATGTAACCCTTTTGTTCTTCTCCCTTTTACTATATAAACCATTGCCGCCATTGTAAAAGCTCTTCTGTTCGTTGCTCTACCACGTTGATTAAACCAGCCAGTTGATTCTACTTCGAGTATTTAATTTCCAAGACACGCTTCACCACACATAGCCTGCGACAGGTTATGGGCCCAGTGAACCGCGAAGTTGTGTCAGTGCCGTTTTTGTGATTTGGAAAGAACTTTACGACGACGACGAGGTTAGCGATCAAGCAAGCATGGCTGGATTCAAAGACGATTTCAACGTGGGCCGCCTTGGTTCCGGAACCCAATGGTTCGTTTGGTCGCCTAGAGCGAAAGCTGCTTTAGTCTTCAAAGGCCTGTGGAAAGCTGTGCAACCAGGGTATGTGGACAAGGATGGCGCGGAGAGAGAGATGACAGCACCAGAAGCCGAGAAGAATGAGCAAGCCCTGTCTTTCCTGACGGTCATGGTCGACGACGAATTCCTAGCAACTGTAAGTAGCGCAACACGTGCGAAGGCAGCATGGGAATACCTTGAGAAGAGGCACACGGACTTCAGCTGTATGCACACGGCTGCTTTGCTCTCTGAGTATGTGACCTTTGCGAAGAATGACGACGTGAGCATGCACAAGTATCTTGCTACCAAGGACCAGTTGTATCTGAAGGTGAAGGCCGGAGGCATAACGTTTTCTGACAAGCAGCAAGCCAGCTTCCTCTTGACGGGCCTGCTTGGTACCAGGTATGACAGTGTTTTAAAATCTGTGGAATCTGCCAGCAATGAGGAACTCATGACCACTGAATATATTCGGTCCAAACTCATTCTGGAAGAAATGAGACTGAATAGAGAAGACTCAGCGACTGAGGCCAAGGCACTAGTAGTCCACAAGCAAGCGAAGAAGAAACCTGGGAACAACAGTAACAATGGTCATCAGAACAGCAATCCCAACAAGAAGACGTGGAATAAACCAACGGGTGAGTCAAATGACCCAAAGAAGAATGGTTTTCAGAAACGTGTTGTCTCCTATGCTTGCAATCAAAAGGGCCACATTTCCCGCTTCTGTCCGGAGTTTGCCAATGAAGATGAAGAAAGAGGGGGCGGTGAAAAGAAGAACGACGATCACAGTGGACCGAAGAAAGCAGAAGCAAAGGTTATCCGCAGCAAGGCTCTGAGAGTTATCCATGGAAGTTGCAAGGCAGTCAAACCAAATCCAAGTATTGGGAAAACTCAATGGCTGTTGGACTCCGGTGCCTCCCACCACATCACACCACATCGTGAATTCTTTTCGACCCTGGAGGAGGCTACGGGTGGAGTGTCTCAAGCAGATGACAGCGTTCTAAAGGTGGAAGGAGTGGGTAAGGTTAGGATCTCTGTGAGCTGTGATGATGCTGACTGTACCCTTGAATTCAGTGAAGTGCTATTTGTTCCTGATATGGCTGACAATTTGATTTCTGGACGAAAGCTAGACCAGAAAGGTGTCAAGATGATAATCTACCAAGGAGTCTGTACAGGCTATGATGGAGATACGCAAGATGTGTTGTTTAAGGCTTATGCGAGTAACCAAAGTGACATGTATGTTCTACAAAGTACTGTTTTAGCAGGTCCAATCTCAGGAGTAGCAATGAAGGCAACCAAGGAGATGGATGCGAAGCTTTGGCACGGTCGCTTTGCACACATGTCGACAACACCAGCCAACAGTCCTTGCCAGAAGAGTGCCGACATCTGTGAAGTCTGCATCAGGGGGAAATTCAAACGGAAGCCATTTCCTGCCAGTGACTCAAGAGCGAAGGCAAAGCTGGATTTGATACACAGTGACGTGTGCCAGGTGAAGGTTCAGTCAAGAGGTGGGTGCAAGTACTTTGTAACCTTTACTGATGATTACAGCCGCTACATCACTGTTGTACCTATTGCACGGAAGAGTGATGTCTATGACAAGTTTGTCATTTTTCGACGCCAAGTGGAACTTCAGCATGAGAAGAAAGTGAAAGGAATTCGTACTGATAATGGCGGAGAATATATCAACAAGAAGTTCCAGCTGCTATGTGAGAAGACTGGCATGACGCACCAAACATCTGTAGCCTACACACCGCAACAAAATGGGAGATCGGAGAGAGTAAACCAAACCCTGTTGAACATTGTAAGATGTCTTTTGTTGCAGTCAGGTTTACCTCCTAAGTATTGGGCTGAAGCGCTCAATACAGCATGCCATGTGAGAAACATGTGTCCATCAAGAGCAGTCAATGGAGCTACACCCTATGAATTATGGACTGGGACCACACTCCAGGAAGAAGACTTCAAGAGACTCAAAGTGTTCGGCTGCAAGGCATGGTACGCCAATTTGGACAAGCCCAAATTGGGTGAGAGAGGCAAGCCAGCCATTTTTCTTGGATATGAGGAGCACTGCAAGGCCTACCGCCTTGAGGATGAAGAGACAGGAAAGATCATTATCTCTCGTGATGTGGTGTTTGATGAATCAGTGTTTCCTTATAAGAATGCAGATGTTGATGACTCAAATGTTGTTAATATTATGAGCATGTTTTCAGAAGAACCTGAGCACCTTGAGGACGTGCAAGATGAACAACAAGAGAATGTACATCAGCACGAGGGGGAAGAGTTCGAACAGGAACAATTTGAAGATGCCCATAGTGAAATTGAGGTTGAGAGTGAACCAGAGAGTGAACCTGAGCCTGAACCCAAGCCCAAAGGAAGGCAACGGCAGAAAACCCAGAGACCAGATGCCAATGTCGAACCAAGAAGATCACTGAGAAACAAGAAGAAGAAAGAGGTTTGTGGCTGTGCTCGTGTTGCTAATTGCCCTGATCCTATCTTGTCTGAACCCAGGTCCGTGAAGGAAGCCCTGAATTCCCATGTCTGGAGAGCATCCATGAAGGAAGAAATGACGAACCTAGATTTTCACGATTGCTGGGATATTGTTCCAAGACCCAGTAACCACAATGTGATTGGCTCTAAATGGGTGCACAAGGTGAAGAAAGACCAATTTGGAGAAGTCCAGAGATACAAGTCACGCCTGGTAGCCCAAGGTTTTAGCCAAGTCAAGGGTGTTGACTACAACGACAGTGAAACTTTCTGCCCTGTGGTGCGACGTGAATCCCTTCGCATCTTGATGGCTGTGTCAGTGGAGAAGGGCTGGCAACAGGAACATTGGGATGTTACCTCAGCTTTTCTACACAGTCCCATATCTGATGTTGTGTACATGGAACAGCCAGCAGGCTTTGAGGTGAAGCCAAGAGAGAATTTTGTATGTCTACTAAAGAAGAGCCTGTATGGGTTACACCAAGCTGGAAAGGATTGGAACAAGTTTCTTGATAAGCACTTGAAGGATTATGGTCTTGTGCAATCTCATTATGATCCGTGCATTTATTTTTCAGTCGAAGGAGAGCTCATAGTTGGTGCCTATGTTGACGATATTGCTGCATGGGGACTTCGAGCTAAGATTGACGCTCTGCGAGAGTACTTAGAGGCCAGGATGGAGATTAAGTCAATGGGTCAAATTGCTCATCTACTGTCCATGAGGGTGGACATTAAGGGTGAGACACTGACTCTTGACCAGCAGAGCTATTCAGAGGACCTTCTCAAGGAATTTGGGATGGAGCAGTGCTACAGCCTAGCAGCGCCGCTTGAAGCCAAACCTGAGCAAGGAGGCTCTGATCAACCCTTTGCAAGAGAGTGTTACCGCAGCGCGACGGGAAGTCTCCTCTACTTGGCAAACAACACTCGCCCGGACATCTCTCACGCCGCAGGGAGAGTGTGTCGATCCAATGCCAATCCGACCAAGAGAGACTGGACCAACGTGCAGCACATCTTTCGGTATGTGAAAGGTACAGCCGACTACCGCCTGACATACTCGAAGCAGGGGAAGCCCATGGAAGTGTTCGTGGACTCTGACTGGGCTGGCGACGAGGCTGACAGGAAGTCTTGCAGTGGACTTGTCGTGAAGCTAGCTGGTGGGGCTGTGATCTGGTCCTCCCGGAAGCAACAGTGTGTTGCCCTGTCAACTGTCGAGGCTGAATTTGTTAGCCTGGCTGAAGGGCTCAAGGACGTCGTATGGATGATTTCTCTGTTGAAAGAACTGAAACTTCAAGAATTTGTTGGTGTACCTTGTCCTGTGCAGATAGACAATCAGGGTGCAATTGCTGTGGCAAAGAATAAGGTGACATCAAAACGGTGCAAACATATTGATGTTAAGTACTTTTTCTGTCGTGGGCTTATTCAAGATGGCCACATTGATCTGAAGTACGTCAGGAGTGCTGACAACTTGGCTGACCTTTTAACCAAACCTTTGTCTGGTCAGACTACGAAGGCGTTGAGTAAGTTGTTGGGATTGGCCTCCTGTGCTCCCTAGTTTAATTTTGGGTCCAAATTTTTGACATGGCTTTTAATTGTCATTAGCCTTCCTTTGATCTCTTTTGTGTACCTTTTCTTTGATGTTTTTCTGGACCCGCATCTTTGGTATCACAATGTTTTTGTATATAGTTGCATTGTACATTTTTTTTTGTATTTGTAATAGTTTATTTTTGTTTCATCACAAATGTATTGCATATTTTTATAACTGTTTGTACCTGACTTGTGATGTAATTCCCTTTTATTGGCATTATTTTATGTTCTTTTTATGTGTAAATTCACTCTTGCCGGATATGTGTAAATTCATTCTTGCCGGATATGTATAATTTTTCCCTTTTTTTCTGTATGTTTCTGACTGTATTCATAAACAAGGGGAAGTGTTGGAATCCTGTTAATGTTCTGAAGTTGGCACTACTGAATTTTGTTTTACGATCGACATGTAACCCTTTTGTTCTTCTCCCTTTTACTATATAAACCATTGCCGCCATTGTAAAAGCTCTTCTGTTCGTTGCTCTACCACGTTGATTAAACCAGCCAGTTGATTCTACTTCGAGTATTTAATTTCCAAGACACGCTTCACCACACATAGCCTGCGACAATTCACGGATTGTGGATTGTGGTCGAGAGCGTCTGTGCGCCGTCGACTTCTAAGTCCGATAGCTGGTGTTCGAATCCTGCCATATCTATTGCTGATTTTGACACGCATTCTACCACGGATCCAGCCTTTCAAAGGCACTGCTTCACAGGTGGAGTCTCACGTCGTACGGTGGCCGGCCGAGAGCGTAGAGACGTCGGATTCTGAGTCCGAGGGACCAGGGGTCAACTCCAGGCGGAACCGTCATTTTCGATAGGCTGTCCCGGAATATCGACTGTGTGAGGATGAGCTTTTTAGTTTTTGTTAGTCTGGCAGCTGGCACCGATAGCGAACGCTGTACACTTTGTCGATGTTACACGACGCATTCAGCGATGTTGCCGGTACCGGCGGCAACCAACGCCTGTTAGGCCTCGTCCACTGCCCGCCGCCCCGCCCCGCCCCGCCCCGCCCCGCCCCGCCCCGCCCCGCCCCGCCCCGCCCCGGGCCTGTAATTCGACGTGTCGCACGCCCCGGGCCGCCCAGTGGGCCGCCCGGCCAGCCCCGGCCGTGTTTGTGTTTGCCGCCATCATCAACTCCCTGGCCGTGGCCGTGCCAGGCTGCCAGGCCCTGTACCCGCCCGTTTATAGCTCTACTTTGCTTCACGTTTCTTTGCATCTCCGGTGTTGTGTGCTCGTCCATGTGTATGTGAGTGTGTGTGTGTGTGTGTGTGTGAGAGAGAGAGAGAGAGAGAGAGAGAGAGAGAGAGAGAGAGAGAGAGAGAGAGAGAGAGAGAGAGAGAGAGAGAGAGAGAAAGAAAGAAAGAGAGAGAGAGAGAAAGAGAGAGTGTGTGTTTTTCATGTGTTCGTGTTCCGCCGGCAAACTCTTTCATTATTTCGGAGCCGTTCCTCCCTCTCCACCCCGCCGCTTGCCTTTCATCTACCATCCGCCGAACCGCCCTCCCGAACTACTCTGTCCACGTCCATGCAAGGCGCTTACCGGAGCAGCCCCTTCTTCAAGGCGCTGTTGAAAAATGGAAAAGGGAAGCTGGGACCTCCGCTGCTACCTACGTCGAGCAGAACCGAACCCGAACCTCGCCTCGTCCATTCCAACCTAACCTGGCAGATCGCAGGAAAGTGCGTCTGCTTAGAAAAGAAGAAAAGAAAACGTAACCTGTCGGCCTCCTCAGCGAGCTGCGTGCGGGCTGGCCCTTATATTCCCGCCACCACACAGCGCCACGCAGCGCCACGCAGCGCCAGGCAGCGCCAGGCCGGTGCGGTCGATACGCAGCGATACGCAGCCACTGGGCCACCACATTAAACAGCCTGGTGGCACTGCGCTGGCTCTATCGCGGCCGCGACTACAAATACAACTACTTCGCCGAGCCGGGCCGAGCGGCGGGGACCCATTCCGGCCTCCCCCGCGCAGCACAGCGCAGCACAGCGCAGCGCCACCCTAAATCTCCGCCTCACAAATGCGTATCAACTCCAGCGGAGCGGGGCGGCCGGGCGGCGCCGCGGCACAGCGTGAGGAATCCGGATTTCTTGGTCGCTACACAGAACGTTGCAAGAATGTAAGAGAAATCCCTTTTTTCGCGGAACATAAAAAAGACTCGGGCGGCGCCTTGTACGCGACAAGCAAAAAAGACGACGACGGCGTCGTCGCGTTGACGGCCGCCCGCTGTGCTGTACTGTACCTTCGTTCTGGCCGCGTGGTGGAGGCGACGCCGGGCGGCAGCACGCGCAGGCCCGCTTCATTTCATAGGGCGAGGTCGTCCGGAGTCATAGCGGCGAGGGCTGGAAGCAGACGGGAAGGCCGTCAGCAACACACACGCACGCACACACACAGACACAGGGACGGTGGAGACGGGCGGAGCGCATCAATTATTTTAACGCGTGTGCAGCGCGTTGTGTTCTTCGGCCTTCCTTTTCGGTCTCCTTCACTCTCAACGTCCGCCGTCTCCCCCTCGTCCTCCTTGCCGGCCGGGCCGGGCCGGCCGGCTTAGCGAGACAGGGGCGTGAAGAGGGTGCAGGGGCGCGGCGGCGGCATGGTCTTGCATACGTGCCGGCCGGGGGCTGGCGGGGCTCTGGCTCGGGGGTGGCAGTCTGGCCCGAGAAAGCCCCGGAAATGTCAGGGGCGAAACGTACCCCTGGGCCGGCAGCACGACGAGGACCCAGGACGAGGGCGGGATGACCCGGATGGCGCCTGGCCTCGGCCGCGCCTGTCCTCGGCCACGCCTGCATTCGAACCATTACGGCACCAAACGGCCGCGACGCCTTCCGCGTGCTTCGCTGGGCCTCGGCCGGCCTCGGCCTCTCCCAGGGGATGGCCGCTCCGTGCGGTGGGCGCTCAGGCTTTTGTTGGAGCCACGCCGCACCCCTCGGCTCCACCTGATGCTGCAACCCGACGCCAGTGTGAGGGTGAGGGGAAGGGGGCGTCCCTAACAAGGAGCGCACACGGCAGAGTCGCTGCCGCCCTGCCACCGACTCGACGAGGAAAGTTTAGAGGGCCTCGCGCGGCACGAGGTGATCCACGCCGCCTCCCGCCTCGCAGAGCTAATCGCTTTCTAATCAAGTTTGAGTAACGGGGACGGGGTTCCCTGCCGGCTCGGCCTTTGCCTGTACCTTTCGCCGTCGGCGTGCGGCGTGCTCTTTCGTCGCCCTGTCGTTTGCCTGCTCCCTGCCACCCTGCTCGCGGTCGGGGCGTCGAGGCTGGCTGGCGGCTGCGTCACGCGCCGTCACCACCCACGCTCTGTCTCTCCTTGTCTCTCTCCCTCCCGCCATGCTTTCGCCGCCCTTGCCCTTCGGCCGTGTTTTATGCGAAGGTTCCTGCTGGCCCTCCCCAGGAAGGGCGGCCCGGACCTACCATGATAAATACTAATTTGAATTTCCCCGCGCGCGTTGCTCGTTAACGCTGCCGCCCCCCCCCCCTTTTTGACCGCGCCTCGTTTTAATTCAGCCGCTACGCACTGCTGCGGCGGTGGGGCACGTCAGGAGGCCAGCCCAGCAATAACTGCCCTTCAGCCGGAGGCTGCTTGGAGTCGGACGCGCGCGGACGCCGTGAACGTCTCTCCCTCCCCCCGTCATTAGCAAGGCCTTCATCGCCGTCTTCAGGTGCGGCACGCACAATGATAGTGCCAAAAGGCGGAAAAAAAAATCCTTTAAAAAAAATTCTTAAAAATCTAAAAAGATAAAAACAGTTTTTTTTCCCTTTTGGCAATTCTGGATCATTGTGGGCCGCGTCTTCTCTCGCGCCTTCATCAGCGCGCGTTGTCCTCCGCCTTGTTGGCGTTGATGGCTAGCTCCAGCCCCGGCTCCAACCACAAGCGTGCTTCACACCGGTGACCCCATTTTGTACGTGGAATAATTTGGTTCCGGTGGACCGGCCGCCGGCTCCGCTCGGCAGGTGGGATAGGGGAAGGGGAGGGGCGGGGGAAGAATGCACGGTCGGCAAGGCACGCTCGGAAGCTATATTTGAATAAATGATTCGTCCAAAAACCGGGGCGTCTGGCGTCTGGAGGGGCGAGCGGACGGACAGGCTCACAGACAGACAGGCAGACAGACGGAGTGGTCAACACGAGCTACATGTTCACCAATAACGACAAAACACGACGCAGAGCTATCGGCGACCACGCGACTCGACACGGCTCGCCGGCCAGGGAGGCCGAACGCAGGATTTGAATCGCAGGGGGGAGGCGCGGCCAGGGGCGGCCCAGGGCACGGGGAGGGGTTGGTCGTGGCGGGGTCCATGTGGTGGTAGGGAGCGGCAGGGGAAGCGCCGCGGCCTGGGGGCACAACACAACATCTCGAGGTAACGGCCGGCCGCTAATTTATCGCGGGCCAGCACGCCACGCGCCGCCACGCCCCGCCCCGCCACGTCATTCGTTACGTTTGTTATGTGGGTCAGCCCGCGCCCAGGGCTCGGCCGCTCGGCCCAGCGGCACCCCACGAGGACGGGCCGGACGGGCCGCGGTGAGGCGGGTCAGAGGTCGAGGCATCCGCGCACTCGGGCCCTCATAGGCAGCCATACAGTGTCGGCTTGGCGCTTTGCCCGTGATTGGGCATCGGGCCACCCTCTCCGCGCGGCCATGGGCGGTGCCGGCCTGGTGCCGGCCTGGAGGTGCCGCGCTCAGTGGTAGTTCTACGGCGTGCAGCGCGGCTGCAAGCTCCCTTGAAGTTTAATAACAAAGCCCCCTCCTCTCTCGCACTCACTCACTCACTCACTCACTCACTCACTCACTCACTCACTCACTCACTCACTCACTCACTCACTCACTCGCACGCGCGCGCACACACCGTCCGTGCGTGGAATGAAGAGCGAAGCAGATGGCGTCGGGGCCACCTGTGCGGCGTTACAGCGCAGCGTGCGGGGGTGGGGACCCAGGACGCCCAGCGGGGGGGCGGGGGGACTCGGACCGCGCCGTCGAGTTGGGCGCGCGAGTTTGGCGCTAAGCCTCCAGCGCGGTGGGGCGGTGCGCGGTGGGGGCCGCCAGGGCATGAATACTTGAGGGCCGTAACAGTGACGTGCCCCGGGCAGTCCAGAGGGGCTCTCTGGGGCAGTCCCGCGAGGGCTGGCCGGCCTGGGAACCCAACGCGGCGTTGCCAAGTCGCGGAAAGAGATGCAGCAGACAGGCCGACCGACGGCAGGAGCTCAAGGAGGGAAGTCCGGATGAAAAAGAATGTTGCGGATAACGAATTAAAAACTTTCCCGTTTAAGTCGCCGGAGCCGCAACAGGGGCGGGCTGCTCAACCGCTCACGTGCCGGATTGCCGGATGCGACTTATGAAGCGAAAGAGCGGGCGGTCGACGTGAAGGCTGCATTAGGGAACTTTAAGGTGGGCGGCGGAGCACGACGGCGGGGCGACGCCGGCGTTATTAGTAGGCAGGCGTGCCGACTGCTGATAGCTTAATGCCGTGAAGCGCAGCGCGGCGCGGCGGCGCGGATGGCATGCAGTCCGAGCGGGGCTGTTCCGGCCGGTGAGAGCGTGATCGATAAAAAGAAAGGGCGCTCGGCCCCGCCGCGCCGCGCCGCGCCGCGCCCTGCCACCTCACCATCATAAAGGCGAAATTGGTCGGTAAGAATGGGTATTGGCAGGACTGCCTTCCGACGGCCGGGGCGTTGTTCCGTCCGGCGATGCCGAGGATCGGGATTGCGCGGCCGGCGCGGTGTTCACCGCACCACCACCCCCGCGCCCTGGCGGCCCAAGCGGCACGTGTTTTTAATAAGACGGGTACGCCAAAGTCGTCGTCGCCGCACACGCCATCCGTTCGTCCGCCGAAGCCGTAAAACGGAACGACCGCTTTTGGGAGTTACACGAAAATGGATACGTATGCGGTACGGAAAAGGGGCGCGTGGGGGCGTGTCTCGGAGCGCGGGGCGAGGCGGTGCCGGCGTCTCGCTGGAGGCTGGGAGGGAGCCAAGGAGACACAACCGCCATGGGATTGATTGAATAATCGATAAATGCGTCCCTGGGCGGCCTTAAACAAGGCTCTCTCCACCGAAGTTGCAGGTGGTCCTCTCGGGGGGTGGGGGGTGGGGGGCAGAAAAAACCCCTCTTTTCAGTTTTTTAAATTCAATTTTTTAAAATTAATATGTTTATGTGTTCGGTACACAGACCCCTGTTTTGACCTGCCCTGAATTTTATTTCAACGCCCCCTAAAAATTTCACTTTTGTCCGACTTCGCCGAACGCGAGTGAGTCTAGCAATGAGTCTAGCAAACAGCGTGGGGACGCGGGACGGTGGTGTTCATCACGACCTCGTAAACTGCCGCGGGGCATGAACCTACAGCGTGAGAGAGGCCCTTCCTCTCACACTGCCACAATAGCTGCCCAGTTTCCTCCGGTTTCGTCGCAGTCAGGGTCAGCGGATCGTATCGGTGGCGCGACCTCGCTACAAAAAGGGGTCCGCCGGCGGGCGGCGGCCAGGGTTGAGGTCGTCCCAGCCGCCGTTCAACGCCGGCCTTCCGTACACCTGATAAGGGCGCCCCCTCCCCTCACACCCAGTGCAGTGACGCCACAGTTCAGTCCCCGACAGTGTTCAGTTCAGTTCAGTTCGGCTCGCGTCGTAAAGGCTCGGCGAGGTTTTACTGCCCGGCCGAATGGCGACTATATGGGGTCGACTTGGGGCGAAGAGCAGAGAGGGGGTGGACGGCGACCCGCATAAGCAGGCGGATCAAACTACTCGGGTGAGGGGAGGGGGATGGGGGGGGGGGCAACTCACGCGGAGAGACGAACGGCGCTGTCCTTTCTCTTTTCTACACGCTAGTTCGACTGGCCAATCAATTTTCGGCCGAATCGGTATTTTCCGTCCGATTCCACTGCCGCTGCGGAGCCCTCTCTCTTTTCGAAAACCACGCCCCCAAGAGGCCGTGCCGGGCCGTGCAGTGCGAGATCGGCCGGACTCTAATTAAAGCGAATGGCCTGAAACAATTAGCGATCGGGCGGGGCCGGTGCCGCTCAGGACATTTGTCTGTACCTGTTCGCACCTGGTGGGGGGTCACGCTATGGGGTCGGGCTGGACGCCGCGCCTCCCCGGTTGGACTGGTTGGAACAGGTCGGGCCAGGTTGGACTTGGTTGCGGTACCCAGGGAGGTGACTTTCATCCCCCTGTAGTGTCGGCCCCCAGGGCCTCAGACCCCCTCTCCTCCCCCTCTCCTCCCCCTCCCCGCCTCATTCCAGATCCTCCACGGGATTGACCTGGAAGCGGTGCGCCTGGCCCTGGCAACCGTGGCTCGGCCTGCACTGCGCAAGTGTGTCGTGGAAAAAAAGTGTCTGGGAATAAAATAAATAGTGTATGGAAGAAATAAAAAGTGTGTTATGGAGTAATAATAATAACAGGAAAAGTAGCAACATACATATTTTATAAATAATACGGGCCAAAAACCGGTTTCTTGAGGGTTGCGTGCGAGGGTGCGCGGCAACGCAGTCCTGGTGGGCGAAGCGCTTTTGTCCCTTTTGCTCGTAATTTAGAGCGACCGCAGTCGGAGGGGTTGGCCTTTGTGCGACCTGGCAAGGAAGTCCACCTTCTCCAGGATTACTTTGCTGGGACAGGTTGCGGTGGGGTCTGGCAGGGCCACTGAGACTGGGGGCGGTGCGGGGCGGGGCGGGGCGGGCGCGGCGCCGAGGGGGTGGACGGGCACCGAGGGATTGAGTTGGCGGGGGTAGGCGGGGCGGGCGAGTACTGAGGCCAACCTGTAGAGCGGCGGTGTGGCCGTCGCCAATCGATGCGTCGCTCTTTATCTGCGAGGGGACCCTCCAGAGGTTCCCAACCTTTCTCCGCTTGCCACTCAAAAATGGCTGCCAAACATTCTCCGCTTACCGACTGCGCCATTATGATCCGTGGTGGCCAAGAAAACTGAGGCATCGGTTCTCGACTCGCGGGTCGGGCGATCGATTCCTCACACATCTCTTGTGGAAATGCTGTTGGAATTGGCCTGGCCGCCACGTGGCATCGTTCTCCTGCTGTGTCACTCAGAGGCTCGGAAAAGTTCGGCAAGGATGGCGACGGGGACTCCGACCTCGCAAAGGCTTACCACAGCCGTGTCCTCGGGGCAGCCCCCACCCCACGCGGCCACCGGGCCCCCTCACAGTGCGACAGACTGTCGAGTGTGTGGGGGACGTGGCAGTGGGAGACAGTAGGAGAGTGTGGGAGAGAGTGGGAGATAGAGAGAGGGGGGGGGCAGGAGAGTGTGGGCAAGAGAGGGGCACGAGATTGGGCAGGAGAAGAGTGCACGCCTGCTGTGACACAAGAGGGGGAACAGGATGGGCAGGGCGGGGCGGGGCGGGGCGGTGCATACGGCCCGATTGGAGCAGGCAAGTCCTGCGGGGCGCGCTGGACAGGGTGGCGCCCCACTCGGTGCACGTGCGCAGTGCGCAGTGGCTGGGGCCCACAGACACACGGCGTCTCACTCACACACGCTCGCACTCACGACGTCACAGGGCGGCGTAACTTTACTTTGCCCGCTGGGGTATCGTTGGTCCCGTTTTAATAATCCGCTCTGCTCCCCACCACCCGCAAATGGCGTTTTTAGTGGTTTTTTTTTTCGAGGCCTTAAAGGAAGTGTCGAAGCCTGAAAGCCAGCTGGACGGAGCCAATCGCCGCGCCGTCACTATGCGAAATGTTGCGAAGCAGAGCAAGCAGGAGGCTACCGCTCGGATGGCACCATCATTCGTCGCCCTCTCCATTGCATACTTTTATTTAGTTTTATTGATCGGATGCCACACGCGTGCCAGACAGACAGACAGACAGGCAGGCAGACAGACCGCAGTATAAAAGAGGCCCCCGTGCCGGTAGGCTGGCCCGGCACACACGTCCACGCACGCCACAGCCCGGGGCCTCGGCCGGCCTAGCCGCAGGCCTGAGGGACACGCGGCACCGCCCCAGCGGCCCCGGCTCCAGCACGGCCTCGGCTCCAGCACGGCCTCGGCTTGGCTTCGCTCGTCAGGCCTAGTCCTCCCTCCGCACGCACACGGAGAGGTTGGCTTGAATACTTGAATAACACGCAGCCGCCGCCTCCTCCTCCCCTCCGGGCCCCATCAGGGGCTCATTGTGGAGGGTTGCTTGCAGCGCTCGGGAACCACGAAATAATACTCGGTGCTGTGTCTGCCGTCGTGGCGGGGCGCGGGGTGCGGGGCGGGCGTCGGCTTGGATCGGCGGGGCGGCTCTCCGCCGTGGTGAGGCGTCCCATCCAGTCTGCTCCCTGCTCCGCTTCCACGCCATCGATTTCGTTTCAGACCCCGATTCGGCCACGGTGGGCCAACTCGGGGAAGCAGCTCTATCGGTGTGGAAAATAAGTTTATAGCCCGGGTAGGCACAAACAAAAAAAGATACACAAAAAAAGAGTCTTGCGCTTGCTCCGTGAAAAAGTTAGGTCCTAAAACGCACGTTGTTACCCAAGAATTCAAACCTACCAAATCCTGTTTAAATAATTTTGTCCGCAATGGGAATTGGTTGCAACGTTGGGGACGAAAGTGGGTTGCGGGGGGGAAATAACTGGCCAATAGCATGTACACCAAAAATTAAATTTCAATAAATTTCGAAAATGTTGAAAAATTTAATTGAAAATTTGGAAAAATTTATTGAAAATTTGAAAATTTTTGAAGATTTATTGTAAATAATCACGAAATTGTCTTTCCAGGATCGACCAAACATTTATTATTTTTCACTGCCCTCCCCAGTGTGCTTCAAAGGCACAGCAATGCGCTCTATCCATCATCTGCCGTGGTGGCTGGAGGTGTCGATGCGTCGGTTTCCCGTAACGAAAATCGGCGGTTCAAATCTTATTACTTCACAACTTTTTTCTCTGACCGCTGCTCATTGCCGCGTCAAGAACCTGCTTCAATCGGCCTCCGACATGAGCCGTGGTGGCTGAGGGCGTTAAGGCGTCTGACCCCGACAGTAAGGTTCGGGGATCGAATCCCCAAAACTCGCTTCATTTTTCGACTGGCTTCCTCCCACTGCGACTCAAACCCGTCCTCCAACACTCGGCAGACGTGCAAGTCAGGGTGGTGTAGTGGTCTAGGCTCAATCCAGGCCATTACACCCGGGTGTCTAAAAAGCAGTCCGCTTCGGCGGATTGGCCTCGGCACTGGTTCGATCCCCGATCGAGCCAGCCACTCGAAATTGGTCGCGAGTGGGTCCATTCCGATTCGTCGGATGGAGTTGATAAGTCCTTTGAAGCTGGCCCACTGACTGCATGTTCGGGTCTGGGAGCGCCGGACAGCGGGGGTACACTTGGTACCGACCACCCTGCGCAAACAAAAGCTCCCAAAACTACTCTCTCTCTCTCTTTCTTTCTCTGTCTCTCTATCGTCTCTGCCTTACTCTACTCTGCCCATGTTGGGCCGTGTCGGCGGCTCGGGTCCTACTGGGTCCCCCGGCGTACGATATCGAAGTCGCTGGATCGGATTAACCCCAGTTACCTGATAGCACCGGTTCCCATCCCGAACACCGAAGTAAAGCAGGAGGCCTCCCCATTAAGACTGGGGAGGGGGTGTAGAGTTCCATTTTTTAAATTTATTTTTAGTTAAACACGATCGCCAGCGCCCGGGTACACCACCGTTTCCCATATCCAAACACCAAAAATTTCAAAAAATTCAAAAAATGTCATGAAATTTTCTGAAACGTACACAAAAATTTCGAGTTGTTTCCCCCTCGGTGGGTTGTCGATTGGGCGCGCCTCTTCACGTCAGCCTCTTGGAGCCGCTGAGTGGGCTGAGCTGACCTTATCCCAGAGACCACGACCACGGGGTGCCCGAGAGTGCTGAATGAGAGGGTGCTGCGGTGACATTTCGGCCGGCGTGCTGGCCGAGCTGGCCGAGCCCAGACTGCAGGAAATGTGGAGAAGGGCTGCCAGGCCGGCCACCGCCGGGGATAGCTTGCCTCTGGAGAACTTCCCAGCGAAGGGCCTCGCCAGCGCTCGGCGGGGTCGGCAGGTGCATTGCGAGCCCCGCTGTTGCTTTCCTCGTTCTGTGCGTTTCCACAAACACGAGCTGTTTGTCCCGCGCATAGCCACCACCACCACCCTCTCGCTTCGTCGCGCCCTCTCGCCAGCGCATTCGTGCTCGCGTGCGCCGCTTCAAGCCCGCGCCAGCCCGCGCGCAAACAACTTTTTTCCTGGGGAAATGCTTTTGTTGAAACGCGACTCTCCGGCCCGGGTGGCACGGCCGTCGTAGTGCTCGCCATACGCAGCACCGAATGGAGTTTTTAATCGAGTCGGCTGGGGCACTCCGGAGGCGTTGATGATGCGGGATGTGTGACCGCGACGCCAGCGCCTGCCGCGCCGGCAGCGGCAGCAGCGGCAGCAGCGGCAGCCCGATGCAGAAAAATAAAGTTTCTCCCTCCAGACGATATATTTCACTCTCCATGATGCAGCCGGCATTCAAGGCCCGCGGAGTGGCGCGGCGGTGCGTGGCGCCTCGGCTCCACTCTCCACAGCCGTCAGTGTCTCTGTGTGCGAGTGGGTGCGCGGGAGTGAGTGAGTGTGTTTGTGCCACAGTGTGTCGTGCTGTCCGCCTTTCCTGTAAATCTGTTTCCCTCCCTGCCTGGTGGCGCGGTGGGGTTGCACTGCAGATAACGCAAACACACACGCACGCCCCGCCGAGACTCTCGCCCTGGAGCGCGCCGCCGAGCAGACCGCCGAGGCCGCCGCGCAGCCACCTTGACGCCCTGGCCTCGGGCCCCGCCTTCCGTTTCATCCCGCGGCGTGTCTAACTTATTTTCTTTCTCCCTACCCGGCCGCTCCGCTGCTGTCGCTGCTCCCTCTCGCGAGCCTAGTTCGCTATTCTCCCTTTTCTTATCGCCCCTCGGCCTGGGCGCCGCCACGCCAGCCACGCCAGGCCTCGTCGCGCTGCAACCAGGACGGACGGCTATAGGCGGCCGGGGGATGAAGAGGGACCCTCGACAAATTTTGGTGCGGAGTGCTTTTGACACGTCGCCGCCGGCATCCCCTCCTTGAACGTTGAACCCTCGAACACTTATCGGGGAAGGATTTTAGTAACAACGCCCACTAAACCTCACATTAAAAAAAAAAAAAAAAAAAAAACCACCGCGATGCTGCCAACTACGAAAAGACTTACTTCCCTTTTCGATCGGCCTGGCTGCGCCGAAGTTCAAGTGGGCCGTCAGGTTGGCAGCCCTGTTGCTGCGCACGCCTCGCCACGCCTCGCCACGCCTCGCCACGCCTCGCCACGCCTCGCCACGCCTCGCTGCGACACGGGCCCACCCCCACCCCACGCCACGCCCCGTGCACACACACACGCCGCGCGCCTGTCTTAATTGGATCACTTTGCACACGGCCGCTACATGACTTCCTGTCGTCACCACACGCACACACGCACGCACACACTCGCGCGCCAAAGTGCAGCTCCCTGTCATGGCTTCCTCGTACAGCCTTCAGCACCGCCTGCTGCTTCGCCTCCAGTCTGCGGTTTTCTGGTTCTCCGCCTGGCTGCGGCCTGGCTGCGGCCCCGCTGGAGGACTCTGACAAGCCTCCGGAGGGGTGCTTCTGCAGCCTGATTCCGCGAGGCCGGTCTCTCTCTGTCGCTCTCTCTCTCTCTCCCTCGCTCGCCCATAAAGCCCATGGGGCGTGCTAGAGAGAGACCTCCAACTGGCCCTGGTGGTGGGAGTCTGCCCGCCGCTGGACCCCTGCTCTGACAGCCTCGCCGGACCGGATCGCGCTGCGCGCAGCCGTCGGGGTTCCCATGATGGGTCCTGGCTCCTGGGTCCCGTGAATGCATCGAACAACAAACTCAACAGGTCGGTCGGGGCCGCGCTAGGCTTGCGCTATACCGAGAACCTTTTTGTGGCCATGTCCGGCGAGTTGATCAACGCCAGGGACCCTCGACGCTCGGCGCTCGTTCGGAGAGGGGGAAGTGCGTTCGGGGGCATTTAACCTGCTGTGTGCGCGGCACCCCTTCCCCCGTCGATAAGCAGCCCCCGCCCCTACCACCGCCTTCCACTGCGAACTCACGCAAAAGCTTCCGGGGGTTTTCTCGCGAGCTCCGCCCCGGGCGACACGCGGTGGCGGGGGCACGCCGCCCCCTGATCCTAATTGCAAGATTGTGGTCGTGTTGGGGCGCTTGGTGCTTTACCTGCCGTGCGCCGGCGATACTCATCTCACCTTTGCAAGCGCGCCCCCGCCCGGCCCCTCCCTCTGCCCAGCCTGCCCGGCCGCTACCCCACCCTGTATTTTCCAAGATTACGCAACCACCTCCTCGACCACTCTGTCACCCTCGACGATGCCGGGCTGGGCGCTCCAATCGCCTCCAGGGATCAGTGTGAAGTACACACTCAAATGGCGTCCCCAAGCCGAAAAGTGCCTGTTCTCGGTGAGGCACTGCTGTGCGACATCAACGACATTTTTTTTTTCGCGCTCGCCTTTATTTGCTCTCTTTTGGCGCTGAAAAAATTCGGCGCTATGCCGTGGCCGCGGCGCCGCACTAGCTGTTCAAGAGGCGCGCCGAGAACGGGAAGGCATGAATCACCGGGACAAAACGGCCGCCGCCGCCTCCACGGCGTTGCAGACTCCATTCCAAGCGGCAGGTCTTTCTCTCTCGCTCTCACGGCGCATCCTGCAAGGGTGCGAAAGAAACAGGACACCTTCCCCCCGTCCCCCTCGGAATCAGCCTGCGGCAGCAATAGCGGGGTCGAGCGCGGGGCGGAGCGCCCGGGCGGTAGGCAGCCCGCCAGCAGCGACGCGCAACGGCACTGCCTGCCGGCAGGCGCTGACTGGAGGCACTGGAGGGCTGCCTGCCGTGGCTAGCCTGTGGAGTGGAAGCCTGCGTTACGCCTTTGGGCTCTAGCCTGTGTTACCTAGCGGGTCACGACGGGCCAGGAGCAGGTCGCTATTTTGTACTCTGACTATCTCACGTCGCCCTGAATGTTGACTGCTGAGCGAGGCCACATTAATGTTTAGGCAGCCTCCACAGCGCTCCGAGACACGACGTCTCTGCTCTGCGGCCCGGCGGCGGCGGCGTGCCCGGCCGCGCACAGCACAGCGGAAGCCGTGGGGGAAGCGGTCTGTGGGCCGGAGGTGTGGCAGGCGGCGCTGCTGGTGCCCGCCCCACCCCCTCCCGCTTCCCGGGGGCCTAATCCCTCTTCCGACCTCTGATCCCGGGCCTCATCGGCGACCTCCCCTCGCCGAGTGATGCTTCAACGTGCAAATGAACTGTGACGTGGCCGGGCTAGGGCGGGCCGGTGGCGCCGCGAGGGCTGGCTGACTGACTGGCTGGCTGGAGGGTGGGCGACTTGAATTGAAGGCATTAGGCCCCCGCCAAGTTACAGCAGCCCTTCGCCGCTCTTCGCCCCTAAGGGCACCCCGAGGCGCGTGGTGATGTCCTACTCCGGGGACGCCCTCAGGAACACCCGCGGGGTCTCGTTTCACAGTCGTCGTGTCGCACACGCACACACACGAACACTCACAACCACACACACACACACACACGTGACTTTTCCCGCATACGAGACGGAAACTCGGGAACACGCTGGTGGCCATAAGGGCGACGGCCAAATAGAGACATGTACAAAGGGCGGCGCCCTTCTAGCCCTTTCAGTCCTTCCAGGCCCAGTCTAGGACAATCCGGGCGGCCTACAGGAAGGCCGTCATTGAGTGACTGATCCTTGGTCCTTATGAAAGGGCCGACCGAGCCGACAGCGGTGACGCGGCGGAATGCAAAGCCGGCCTGCCCCGCCACTCAGCGGAGACATTGAGGCTCCACGGACCGGAAAGAAAAGAGGGAGGGCGATGTTGATCTGCGAATCGCTGCCACTGGTGTGGCCGTCGGTGACAAAAGGGTGTGTGTGTGTGTGTGTGTGTGTGCGTGCGAGAGAGAGAGAGAGAGAGAGAGAGAGAGAGAGAGAGAGAGAGAGAGAGAGAGAGAGAGAGAGAGAGAGAGAGAGAGAGAGAGAAAAACAGAGAGAGAGAGAAACAGAGAGAGAGACAGAGACAGAGCGAGGGAGATAGAGAGGGGGGAGGGGGCGCCGCGTCCATTCCAGGCTTTGCTCCCCTTTGTCACAATAATACCGTGTACTGCCGCCATGCCGTCGGGGAAGGGCTCGGCGCGGCTCGGCGCGGCGCCACCCGCATCGGGACACACGGCGCTGTGCCGCGCTTAGCCGCTCATTGATCCAAGTGCAGCTGTGCGGTGCAGCACCGTGCCGCCGTCGCGCTGAGCTGACCCGCGGGGTAAACAAGGCGAGGGCTGCCGAGGACCCGAAGCGGCCCGCCAGACGTCTCTCGCAGCAGCCTATCTTCGTAAACAATTATTTATTTTAGGCAAAAATAAAATTTAAAAAATGCTGTCGACTTATTATTTTTTCAGTGCAGAGGGTCCGCTTTTGCCACGTTCCGGCTGAACTCCAGTCGTGCGCGAGCACTGTCGGTGCCTTGCGGCTGTCAAACTTGCGGACCAGGACCGGGAGGACCAGGACAACGTGGCCCACGTGGCATCCCGGGAGGAGGGGATGATTCTTTCCGCCAGCGTGCCTTGTTCAAGTTCAACACGAGTTTTAATATTTAAGTGAAGAAACTTCCAAAACTTGTGCCAGTCTGTGCTACACACTACACCACATCGCCAGCACTCTGTCGTCGTCTTTTGTGACTTTCTTTTCTTTCGTGTTTTTCAAGCTGGTAATTTTCCATTTTTTTTTTTTCAAATTTTTCCAACATAAAAATTTAAAATGAACGTCTCCGTCTAAAGGTACATCAGGTTAGATAAATAGCTTTCCTCCGGTCCATCTGCGTGACGCGCCAGCACCAAGCGCGCCGTCCCCGCAGCCCCCGCCACGAACAGGTGGCACAGCCTTACCTGTCCAAGCGACTCGCATGCGGCTCTCGGCCTGCAGCCCTCGGCCCTGAGGACGCGCTGCCTGACCCCTGGCCGTCCTCGGCGCTGTCTTTGTCCAGGGGTGCGTCCTCCGGCTCACGTTTCCAGGCCCTCCAGGCCCTCCAGGCCCTCCGGTCCTGCGGAGCTCCCCGTCTCCAGGCAGGGCGGGGCGCGGTGCGGGCGGGGCGCGGGGCGTGGCGGAACTGCCCCTTCCCCCGAGCAGACGTCGCGCCTTGAGCCGAGCGAGGCGATGTGTCCCGAAGTGTCGAGTTAGGCCCTACGCGAGGCTTGGCGACCACGCGGCCCGAGCCACGCTCACTGACTGACTGGGCCCCACCGCCCCCACACCCTCGGGCCCCGCGCCGCTCGCCACCCTCCGGTGCCTCCCACCCGCCCCTCCCCTCTACCGCTCCGCGGCGAGCTCCGTCTCCCTCGCACCCTTGGCGCCTCGCGGCTCCGCGGGCTGTGCGAGCAGTGCCGACGGCCTGCCCACCATGCCGACGGCCCGGACAGTCCTCTATCGATTGGGGCCGCGCGGCGCACGCGGCGCACGCCCCTACGCGCCGTGCAACCTCCTCCCCTCCCGCAGCGATCCCTTATCCCTCCCACTCCCTTCCAACACTTATGCCTCTGAGGTGAGCGCGCGGCGGCGGCGCGGCGGGGCCAGCCCACTTACAATTGCTTACATCGGAGTGCGGGCCGGCGGGGTGGGCGCTGTGGGCGGGCAGCCTGACGTGGGATGGCGGGCCCGGGGCGGGGTGGGCGGGGTGGGCGGGCAGCCAAGGCCGCGCGACCATCGCCCACAAACAGGTGGGCGGGAGGATAAACCATAATCATCATTTTTATCGCGAGAAAGTACCAGTGTTTGCTTCCTTCCCTCTTGCCTAAATTACCCAAAAAAAATAATAAAAAAAAAAATAAGGGTGTGGCGGTGGTGCACTGGTGGAGACTTTCCGCAACACTACAAAACACGCTGCCACCACGCTGCTGTGGCGCAGTGCCAGCGTCCTCATGGAACC
This sequence comes from Stenchaetothrips biformis, assembly GCA_030522485.1. Lineage (NCBI taxonomy): Eukaryota > Metazoa > Arthropoda > Insecta > Thysanoptera > Thripidae > Stenchaetothrips > Stenchaetothrips biformis. Next base: position 10,725,658 of record CM060092.1, on the reverse strand, counting down.
CGCAGCATGCTTGTCCGACTGCCATTTGGCGGACGAGTGCGTGCGTGTGGCGAGTCGGGACGGGACGGCCAGGTACCCCGATTCGGTTTGAAGTTTTGCCCGCCGCGGGGCGCGGGGCCGGCGGTGGTGATCATGGCTGCACGCCATGGGGGCCGAAATGACATTCTTTTTCTACCTTTTCCTGATACAAATTGGGTGCCAGCGGCTAAAACATGCAGGCTGCGCCGAATTTCATGATATACGGAGTTGGGATTTATGATCAGAGAACCAACACGCATGTATGGCGTGCTTGTTTGTTTGTGCATCGTGTTGGCTAACATGACTCCAACTCCACTCGATTGCATTTTGTTGTGTTTGGTGGTCGTCTGGTTGCATGGCTGGATCCCTTTATGCGTTATTTTGCTGATTTTATCGTAGAGAGGCCTTGGCACAGGTATTTCAGCCCCACCTTGTTGTCTAATGATTTAGCCTCACCATGAGTATGTCTTTGAGACGGGTACAATCTTTGAAGATCCTTCAAAGCTTTCAATTATCCTCAAGGGATGTCAGCTGTAACCTTAAAAGGGACTTTTCACTTCTGAGTGTTTCTGGTACGGACCTAGGTCAGTCTAATTTACTCAGTGTCACTGAACACCGTGCGGCAATTCGTACATATTACAAACATGAAGTGGAAGTGTTCAAGAGAATTCAATGGAAGAGGCCAGAGAGAGTCCCAAGCATTCTTCCAGAGAAGAGCGGAGATCTTTCAGGATTACCAGAAGTAGATTTTAATGAGCCTCCACCTTTGTTCAAGGACTCTTCTGAGTACCAGAGGTACGTTTTAAAAAAACGCTCATCTTTCTGATATGACCGCGCATACAAATTTTTAGTAATGTCATCTTCTTCATTTCCAGTGCTAGTGAAACCATCAAACGTGTTGTGGGCATGAAGTTTCAGACTTCCGCTGAAAGAAAGCAGGCCAAAATTGATGCGATGACCCAATTAGTGAAACGACACAAAGTGGACAATAAATCAGTGGAAGTTAAAAGTAAGGCCACCCACACATGTTTGCTATTTTGTTTTGGCTATATTTCAGTATTTCACCTTTTGTTTTTTTTTAACAGTTGCCAAATGGACTGCCATCATTCGAAACATGCAAGAGCACACCACAAAATTCCCACAAGATCGTAAAGCTAAAGCAGACCTCAAAGAAATTATTGACTTTCGGAAGAAACGAATGAAACTTTTGCGCACGCTGGACTACAGAAGATTTGAATGGCTGCTTGAAACTCTAGATCTTCTCTTTAAACCAGCCCCATCGTATGTTGGTTCCTCATTGTTATAAATTATTCAATCACATTTTGTGTTACACCCAAACCTGTTTTCTTCTTCATTCAGGTCCCATGAAAGAGTTGAGAGAAAAAAATCCATCAGATGGTTGACTGCTGAGTACATTGAAAATGTGAAAGAAAAGAAATTAAATGAATATAGAGATGCTTTGGATTCCCAGAAAATAGCTTTTTTGAAGTCAAAACTTTCAACTATGAAAGCCATTGTTGAAGAAGAAAAGGCTCTTGGAGTGGTTCCTAGTTTTACTGAAGAAGACCTTAATCAAGTCAAAGAAACTCTAAGATTGAGAATTGAGGAAGAGGAAATGAAACACCCCACTCACCAAGTAGAAAAGGAAGTTTACTGAGTGGTTGGCGTGAGTCTGATGTCTTTCAATAATTGTTTTCACCCATCGTAAGTTGTACGTGTGGCTTATCTGTAGTGATGCTCGTTCCAACTTGATTGAAGATGCGTGTTGAAACTAGTGGGAATAAATGAGCTGAAGACTATTTAATAAATTATGTCTTTAATTTGAATTATTGGCATCAGAATATTTCTCTCTAACTCATTAAATAAAGCATCACATACATATGTACAAAATACAAAAACCTTCGTTGGAAATGTAAAAGTTTCATCAGAATCAAATGTTTTCTCTCAAAATTGCTTGTTAAGAAACTCTGACAATACGTTAAGAGCTTTAGAAAAACACAGCCTCTTTAGCACATAAATTTTAAATGATTAGTCACATGCATATGAAAGACATTTTCAAATCCAAGTGTTTGTCAGTAACAATGGCAACCAAACTTGAAAATCTAATTTTAATCATCTTCCTTCTTTCCTGTTATAAAAATTTCACACAAATTTAAAACAAAATAAATATCATAATCAATATTCCGAAAAATACTAGGAGGCACAAAGAAGCGATAGAAATGACATGGAACTCATGTAAAACAAATAGAACATTGAAGTATGGCACTAAAAATGAGACACACAAGGCAGATGAGAATACCAGATGGGTTAAAAAGGAAAGTGTGATGGAGCCATGAAGAACACAAACATAAAATCACTAGAGACTCTGAAAGGCAGAATTACAAGAGTGACAATGGACAAAGAACATGAAGAGCAGATTCATTTAAATGACATGAAATGATATAAATTGTAGCAATAGATCAATTGTGTTACATATGCTGATAAAAATTAAAAGAGACAATAGATAGTAAAGTAAACTGAAGCTACACTAGTCTAATAAAATACAAGACCTCTCCTCTAAAATGAATTCTTGTCATTTGAGGATTGGATAGCGCTTTACCTCAGAAACCTCTTAAGATAGATTGAGTTATCACTTCAACTTAGCAAGGATGACATAAATACATGTAAAGAAGTAATTGGCAAAGTACAGTGGCTCAATGGAATCACCATAATACTAGAAAAAATAATTCAATACACAATAAAACATTTTCAAAACTAGATAAACATTAATATACCTAAACAATTGTTCAAAAAACAAACAACAAAAGGCACTTTTGATTTGGGGTTTGTAATTATAAGCTTGTCATGGCAGGTGGTCTTGCATAAGCTTTTGGAATAAAACCATATTTTCGAGTTTTGGGAGCATAAGCCCACAACCACCCATCAACTGTCTGATTGGCTAAGTCGGCATAGATCCAATCCCCTCTTCTCACTGACAAATCATCAGGAGCTTGAGCCTGGAACAAAAAGAAATAGGGTAAGAGTAAGCAATTTTTACAAAATGATAAGGTATTAGAAGACAGTAGAATATCTCACCTTATAGTCATAAAGCATTACAAGTTCAGTTCCATATCGAAGATCATCAGTACTTTGGGTGGTCACATGATGTGATGTGTGGTACGCAGCTGTCTGTGGTGAATTACTTTGACTTAAGTGACCTGGAGGGAAAAAAGACTGTTCAGTAAAGTTACAGAATAACCAAAGAGAAATGTGTGAAGCCACTTTTCTCCTTACCCTGAATAACGTCAGCAGGGTACACAAATCCACTGGGAACAAAGCCTTCTTGCCCATCACTTCGTACAATCCAATACCAATCTGGGTCTTCTCTGTTGAGAACCGTGACAAACTCCCCTCTTTCAACACTTACATCATTTTCATCTCTAGCAATAAAAGTATAGAGCACAATGTATCGTCCAGATGGATCCTGAAAACAAAAATAAAAATTAATCCTTGATATCAACACACAATGTGAGCATATGGTCAACATACAAATTTATCTAGTTTACCTTTAGGAATGGATGCACCTCTGGTTGAGATGAGGATGCGCTATGAAGAGAAGCTTGAGAACTAGCCATGTTAAGCTGAAGTGCAGAAGTGGCAACAGTTGTTTTCTTATTCCCATAGCTCTCACAATCTGACATATCTGGGGAAGTGAAAGATCTCAACAATAAGAAGGTCAACTGTAGTGGATACAATGCTTCCAATCAATAAAAAATACTATACCCGCTCTGTGATCTGGAGAGTCGTCATTGTTATTGATATTACTTGCTCCTCCATTTGAAGCAGATGATAAATTTGCTGAAGGCCCCATCCCACATTCTTCTCTAGGGAGTTTCTTTTTGACATTGTTCAAAGCAAGCTCTCCAAGCTGAGAATTATACAAAGTGCAATACGAGTGTGGAATGAAGCCTTCTTGTCGAGTGTCTGCTGCTATCACATAGACCCAATCATTTTCACGATAAAGAACATTCACCACCTGAATAATGAATTGAATGAACCTCAATTAAAAATTACTAACAGAAACATGAGGTTATTATACAAGATCAACCCTTGCCCTGCAGGGAAAATGTATAATAAAGAGAATTTACTGACCTGACCACGCTTAACTTCTAATTCATCATCCACACAGGGGGTGAAATCATGTAATACAACCATTTTACTGTCAGGAGATAATCCATTTTCTTTCTCAATTCCAACTCTTACTAAGGTTTCAATGGATGCACTGCCAGTAATACGTCCCATTCCAAGGGGAGTGCCCCCTCCACGAGACAATTCTTTGTCAACATCAGAAGAACCTAAGCATCAGTAAAAAAATTGTTAGAACAGATATTAGTGCTCAAAACTTAAGGACCATAATTGACAAATTGTAATTCAAAATATTCCATACTAATATTGATTTCTGAAAAATAATCAATTAATGAAGAACATATTCAACACCTCTTACAGATTTATTTTAATAGGTTATGAGGCAAAAAGTACGTGACAAATGGAAGGTTAAATAAGTTCAAAGATCTAAGAGCGTACAAAAAGAGAACTAGCGCTGAGTACTACAGCAAGATTCGCGAATGTCCGGCCCGGACCCCGCTGGGCGACGGTCCGGCATGCAACAGGTGCAAGGGGTGCCTGGACCGATCATCTTTGTCTTTGGCGAAAAGAGTCCACATACACATACACGCTCACCCGTTCGCAACGAGAAAACCACATTTGTTCCACCTCAACTTACTTTTCTTCTTTTTGCTACGTCCTATACGGACAGGACACAGAAACGCCATGTTTCTTAAGCATTATTTACATTTACGGGGCCACAAAGATGACCGTGTGTATGGCCATTACACCTTCCGAGCCCAAATTCCACGGAGCGAACGCAGCCAACGCGAGCAACAGCAGCTCGGGTCTCTGACGGCTTCCTTGAGCTTGACGGAGCGGAGCGGCGAGCGGCCAGCGAGCAGTCGCCGTCGCCCGCCCCGGAACCCGGAGTCGAGGGCAAGGGGCGCGGTGGGGCCGGGCGGGGCATCCAGACAGGTAGGAGGGGGAGGGGCTTTAAAGACCGGTCTTCAGGTGCGCGGGGAGGGGAAGAGGGGTCGGGGGCCGTGCATGTGTGCGCTTGGCCGGTTCGGTTCCCACAGCGCCAGGACTTAGCTAGGGGGGAGGGTAGGGGAGTCCGGAGCCGCAGCTACAGCGCCGGTGGGGGGTGGGCTGGCGTCGCTACTTGCTACCCGGAGCAGCCTGCCGGAGGTACCGTTCATCTCGGCTCACCCGGCGCATCAAGCATCGAGCTGCAGAGCACCGAGTGCCGCGTGCGCTGCTACGAGAGGACGTCGACACCCTCGACGTTAGAGCCCCGGTTTTACTGAAGGTGCAACTGGCAGGTGGCGCAGCCACGATTACAGTAGAGGTCTCAAACGGGCGGACACCGTCAACCCGGAAATGTTGCGAGCCGAAGCATTTTCCGGCTTCCGAAGATACCCGAACTTGTCGACGCTCGCTCGTTCCAACCTCTGTTTCCGGTTCGATACCCGCCTTTTTCGGAAGCAGGCCAACAGAAACCCCCACCTCACCCCTTGCCTCGTGTCTGTCACAAACCTTCCCGACAGGTGCTGCCCTCTGGTAGGCAAGGGTTCAATCTAGAGGCTATGGTTCGGCTCCGAGCGACCCGTCGGGCGTTCTTCGGGTTGCTTCGGCGACCGAGCCCGTCGAGCTCACCCTTGTCCGACCCGCCCGGCTCGGTCGGTCCCGAGCCGGGCGGGCCCGAACCCGAATGAGTCTCGGACACCGGCCATTCGAGCTGCCCGTGTCCGCCCGTTTGAGACCTCTAGATTACAGCCCAGGGTAGTTTTACTTAATCCATGGGGTAGCAGCGCCAACGTGAGCAAGCCTAAGCAATTCGCGCGCGCGCCCAATGGCAGGCAACCCATCCGACATATTAAGGCCCGCGCACGAAGGGTTGCCTACGCGCAGGCGTTCGCCGTATAGGCGTGGTGCCTGGGAAGAGGGCGGAACCGGAACGCTCTGGAACTACAGAAACGTTCATTATGACAGCACACTTAAATATTTTTGCGACAATCGCCACCGGCATCGACGACCGACATTAAAACGCACCCGAAACGACAACGACCGGATACGTGCGAGCACTGTTTAGCAGTTGGCGCTCTTGGATAATCCAAGGCGGGATTCTTTGAATTTTTGTACGGTGCGTACCGATATCAAACGCATACGCCCGTGTTTGTAACCACCCCTTAGTGATTTGGTTTGCATATTCACTTTAACGGCACTAACAACCTCACAGTGCCACGATGGGTGCGGTCAAGTTGCCTGATTAGACCAATCACGTCATCTTGCAAATCTGTCACGCAAACTTGTTGCACCATATCAAAATTTTTGTACCGTGAAGTGTAACTTAAACTCATGTGAGCATGTTTAAGTGGTCAACTCTTAGTTTGGAGAAGTTAATTTTCGTGTTTCGTCAGCATCATGCATCATGGTCACTGGTCACGACATTTCAGCTAAACCGGCTCATCCCAAAAATAGAAAGCGTAGGAGGGGATTAGAAGTGGAGGGGAAGATGGCGGACGAAGCAGCCGACATCGACATCACAAAATCAGATTACTTTCAAACGTTGCTTGATAGGCAAAGTCCCAAGATGACAACTCAAAGTGATGGTCTTGGATATTCAGACGATGGTATAGATTTCTCCACATTTGGAGGAGATTATGCATCTTTACCAGGAATAACAGATTTCGATAACGACAGATTCGACGCCACTAACCCAGAAGAAAGGGTCATCGAAAATGCTGGGTGAGTTTTAGATACAGTAGGGTTTGTGATTCGTCCCAAATTGCTATCTGCATGATGTTTCATGGTATGTGCTGAAGCAACAAGTACTTGTTGATTCCTTGAATGCTCACAGCAAACCTAGTGTATTTCTCGGAGTAATTTATATTTTAGTCATGCAATTTTCGTGTGGTTTTCTCCCTTTTTCTTTCCATAGTAAACATTTGGTCTTGTGTTCATTTCTAAAGATTATTACAGCCTTTCTTCTCTGTTGTCACATTTACTTAAATTCGAGATGTTTTCATGTGTGAAGGATGGGAACTTATATTTAGATACTCCCTTCTTCTATCAGAGCCCACACGCATTCAAAGCACCTATTATACAACATTGTTGTGTTAAAAAATGGCAGGTATATTCACACCATCAGTTCAGATGAGATCCACATGCATCTGCATCCTCTTGGGAAGCAAGGAGAAATGCCTTCAGATCCAAGTCATGCAACGCTTACCATCGAGACCACTGATCCTGACACAAATCAACGTGAAATCAAGCGTTTCCGTTGCGAGTACGACAGTTGCAGCCGATCCTACAGCACTGTTGGGAACCTTCGCATGCACATGAAGACTCACAAAGGTATTGTGGAAGGAGTCATGATTTCTATTCATTGATAAAAAAAGCATTCTCTCATCTACATTCATCATTTCATTCAAATTATAAAATTTAAATAAATGTACATACTGTAAAGTAATGATAAATATCTTAAGTATACAAGGACACACTATATTTCAGATCTATAGGTGAAGTGCGTCACTTTTTTTTTGTGTTACTACTTTACCCTGGCACCTCTTAACATAGCATTTCGCATTTATGTTGCTCACTTACAAACTTAACAAACAAGGGCACAACCCCATCTTTCTTAAGGAAATAAATATATGTTATTTATTTGACAGAGCTTATCACTTAAACGAATTATTTTTACACGTAAATTGGCTGTGCTCTTGCCGCTCCATCCTTGCCTGCCTGTGCAGAACATGACCAAATTTTAAGCATGCTCTATTACCATGAAAATTTCATTGCACTATTATGTTTTTGTTTGTGTTACTGTCAACTATTGTCCTGGAATTTTAAAAAAAAAATGTTATAGTATTGTATTTTTTTAAGGCAATATCCTTTTAATTTTATTTTAAGATTACATTTGTTTGTTGCAGGTGAGTTTCGGTTCAAATGTTCGCAGCCAAATTGCGGTAAAGCATTTCTGACTTCGTATAGCCTGAAAATACATGTGAGGGTTCACACAAAAATAAAACCTTTTGAATGCATCCAAGATGGATGTGACAAAGCCTTTAACACACTTTATAGGTAAGCAAAACTTACAAAAAAAAAAAAAAAAAAAACCTTGAGTTGTTGGCTTTATATTAACTTTGTGTTATTATGAAATGTGATCTAGGCTTCGTGCTCATCAAAGACTTCACAATGGCAACACTTTCAAATGCGAGGAGTCAGGTTGTGTGAAATTTTTTACAACTCTGAGTGACTTGAAAAAACACATTCGTACGCACACTCAAGAAAGACCTTATAAGTAAGTTGGTTGTCTCATAGAAAAAATAATCAAGGTGTATGGCAAAAAGTCTCTTGTAAAACTCTAAAAATTTTATTCATAGATGCCAGGAGGAGGGCTGTGGAAAAGCCTTCACTGCAAGTCACCATCTGAAAACTCACCACCGGACACATGCATCTGCAAAAAATCAAGTAAGTAACACACTGTGGAGATTTTGTTTTCCTGACTTCAGCACATTGCACCATTTAAATTTTGCCGTTTGATGTACTATATCCTGTTGCATATTTTACAGAGAGAGAATAATATTGATTCTGATTCAGACGAACTGGAAGAACCACAGCAGTCAATTCAACGGAGTCCTGACCAGGATTTGGGATCATCCACTGCTATTGAAAGTGCATCAAATAGCTTCATTCTCTGTGGTAACACATCTATTCCTGCCATTATCAGCTATTCATCAGATGGTGAAAAGCACAGCATGCAACTCCAAGTGGATACAACCAACGTTTTGAAAAATCAATTGGATGGCACAAAGAACCTCCTTGGCACTTTTCAAGACTTGCAAGTTCAAGCAAGCGAGACAACTACAGCTCTCTCTGAGATAGGAGCCTATTGGAGCAATACAGATGTTTTAGATGCCGCTGTTGCAGAGACATTTGAACCTGCTGCTCTAGAAGGTGCTGAAAATCTGCTCAGTTCTTCCGAAAACGGTAGTGCCGCACAACTGTTGCACCTTCCATACACCATTGCGCCAAGAATCACCACACAGAGCATAGATGAAGAAAACATCTTATCTTCTTTGCTGATACTTGAAAGTTGTGTGCCTCCAGTTATGTGTCAAAGTGAAGAAGGCCGAGAGACTTTTGAAGATTCTGCATTGCCTGATGGAAATGATGAAAGCCTTTCTGTGGCTAATTTTAATGAGAACAGTGCAGACAATGATGTTAATGATATCTTATCCCTCATGGAAAACACCACAGATATGCAATTATCATCAGTATTGCCACATCCTGAAGAACCAGTCTCCTCTCAGGACTCAGTCGGCACCAAATCAGTTGAAAAACCTGATTGGGTGGATGTAGCATCCCTCAACGTCTGCACAAAACAAATGGCATCAGAAGAAAAACTCCGTTTGCAGGGTCAAAGCAGCGATATCTTAAAAATTGTTTCCGCAGATATTTGCAAATGCACAAATTGCCAGTGTGGAACAACCTCTGGAACGAACTGCCTTGACTGTGATTCGGGAGAATTGATTAACGGGTGCCAGAAAAGGGATGCAGAAACCCAGGTGGATGATAGTGACCCGTTGGATGTGCGCTTTAACGTTGGAGTAGTTGAGCCCTCTGGGTGGTCAGAAAACATACCCAACAGGGCTGCAAATGTTCCTTTTGTGAGTTCAAGCGCTTCTCTCATTGACAACAAGGAACCATCCTCTCTTCCTATTGAAAGAAATCCCAACCCATGTTGTGTAATGGTGTGTCTGAACACTATGGAGCAGCTTCGAATGGTGCTGCAGAAGAGTTGTTGTCAAGCAGCAAGCAATTCATTACAAGCCCTTGCAATGCACATGGCTCGGCCGTCTTGCTGCTCTCCACGGGTGTCAAAATAGAACCGGCTTGAATGCTTTTGAATTCTTTCTCTGTGTTAAATACATGACTCTAGTCAATGTTAGTCATTAATTTTTCTTGTCAAAGTCGTTTTATATACTGAATGTTTGATAGAAGCTGTGGTAATCCCAAAGTCTGACTTATTTTAAGTCATTTTATGAGTGTCATTGTGTGATACAGTATGGATGTGTGTCTGCCAAAGGAAGTCAATTTTTATATTATAAATGTTACGTTGAAATGTTATGCTACTGTTTTCTTCTGACTGTTTGATCATCACTTAAATTTAAATTAAATTTAAATCTTTTGTGAGTGATTAGAAGACCTAATGCTTAGAGCTGGCTCGAGGCAGCTGTATCAGCTTATGAAGACTTTGATTTTTAAGTTATAAATGACTGTTTTGTGCTATATATTTCATCTTTAAAATTTAGTCTAGTTATCGACCAGCTTGACACATTGAACATGATACCCCTTTATTGTATTATTGTTCACATTTTAGTGAGTCATAAAAGGGAGTTGTGTCATAAGTTAGTCAGTGCAATCTACAGTATTACTGTACCACAAAATTGCAGTTATTGTTAAATTTTGATCCATACTACTTTTTGGAGCTTCATCCAGTCTATAAAGATTATATTTTGATTAATGGTAATTAAAGAATAATTTAAAAAATTATTTCAAGTTTCTGCTCAGATTTTTAACAACTCCCCTTGTGTCACATGTACCAATGAAAGGGGATGTAAAACGAGCTGATAAGTTAGGCCGCAGTCACATCATAAATTTAATCACAATCTTATCACAATCTACACACTATCTACAAATATGTATACTTGATGGTTTCTCTGAGAACATGCACGGTTTAAGCTTACAGGTCATGAGGCACCTCTAAGGTATGCAGCGAGGAGTTGCAAATCACATCAAGTATGAATCGCTTGGTGTGAATAGTGAGCAGTTTGTAGGCAGACAAAATTTAGGGGGCGCAGGAATGAGTAGAGGAGTTCTCACTAATCCTTAAGTGTCAGTTCAGTTACTTTGGTCCAAATGTTCAATAGAGCTAAGCAAAACAATTTGCCCCTTTCCTAACTGCTACATAGCAACATTTCAAAACTTGATTGCAAAATCCATGCTTCATTTTCATGCCTTATAACAAAAACGGTTATACGATTCAACCAAACAATGACTACTGTATTACATGATTGAGCACATATACTTTCAAACGTATCAAGAAATCAAATATGTACACAAAAATGCAACAAACTCTCGAACAAAGAGTGAACAATACAGTCCAAATAAAAGCAGATAGGTAAAGAATTTCATTTTTGATGAAAAATTACAATTTTATGCAATATCTTAAATAAATGTTTAAATGTCAATAGATTTCATCTTCACAAGTATTCAAAAGAATACACACATTATCAGGAACCCCGATATGATAGGTACTGAAATTGTATAAAATCAATTGTTTTGACAATTTCATTAGAAAAGTTCCATGACAGCCATTCATAACTAACACATCTGTGCCCAGATGAACAAAGGCATTTACAAGCCTGACAATGAGCAACAGTAGTCTAAATACAATATAATAGTTGTTATTTTGTACACCTGTGACACTGAATATGGGAGAGGGCTAACATACCAAACTTGCTGTGTGAGACACCACACAGTCCTAGTAGCACATGCAATGCTGTCGGCTAAAAGTAACAAGCACCACATGAGAGAAGATCCACACCTCCCGGTTAACAAGTGCTAAAAACTTTCGCTCTTCCCTTTCATACTAGTCATCCTGGGGAACAATTTTACTGAGTTCTTGAAGAAAAAAAAAAAAACGTTGAGCTCTAAACATTTCAGTTTAAATGTTCTTCATGGAAAGTAATGATGCCAAATAATTGAAGGAATATGGAAAGGCTCCTTGACCTAGAAACAGATTACATACAAGGATTGCTGCCTTGAATCGCACATTGTTTCATTATATGGGGAACAAATTCATCATTGCTGAAAATCCAAAATAATTTATAAAAGTTGACAAAACTAGACCAAAAACAGCAATAATGTAAAGCTTCAAAACTGCATCATAATAAAATACAAATTAAATATCAATAGTAGAGAACAAAAGAGAAAGTGGAAAACTTTATGCAGAGCAGGCCTGCTCTATGCCTACTCGAGTAGAAAAATATCAAAACTGGCCACTTCCTTGTTTATGAAACAAGATAATACAAAACACTTGATTTCCCTTAGGATTGCCCTTCATAACAATGATACAAGATATTCAAGGACAGATTGTATCTCATAGGACATGGGAGACATTTTGAAAGTGTCTGATTAACAATTGCAATTCAACAGTTAATTTATGTTTTTTTGTTATTTTTTTATGCTTTAAGTGAAGTCGAAGACAAAACACAATAAATCTCAGGGAAGCCCTCAATAATCCTCTTAGACTGAGCTTTTCAAACAAAATGTTCAACATCAAAAGAATGATGATGTGACTGTTCAAAATACCCAAGTAACATGACTCAAGAAGTCCACAGATCTGAGAAAGTTTGTTGAAAAGAGCAAAATAGAAAAAGAAACCCAATTTATTTTAACAACCTCCTGCACACAAAAAACAACATTAGGTCCAATCTTGTTGTAGAGAGATCACCCCCTTGTGAACTTTGCATCATTTTTCCCCATGTGAAATATAAACTGACTTAGTATACTTAATTTTGGGACTGAGATTACATCAAGAGGCCACCTACAATTCACGTTGCAAAAGAAGCAAATACATTTCTGTACATCCATCATGAGTACTTGTGTTAACTTGTCCGTAACAATCCCTAAATAGTACAAGGTGAAGGCACGCAAACAGAGCACTTCCAGAAAAATAACAAGCACTAAGACAATTTTAAAGCAAAATACACCTACATCAACAAGAAGACAAATTTAGTGCAAACAGCACTTTTACATAGTAACAACAACAATAACAACAACAATTATAAAAGTATCAACGGACTTATTTTTTTAAAAACTCTGACGATATCAAGTGTCCAAATGCTTGTGCGAACCATGTGTGCCAATTTCTCCAAAAGCATTTCTATGAGAGCGAATTTGCATCATTAGTTGCTTTTAAATCCAATTGCTGTTTCATTTAAAACATCAGAAGACAAAACAGATCAACAATACACTCAGAGTTCAAAGAAACATTCTGTCTTGTACTTCCTTAACAATGAACAGTCTTTTAAAAATATGTTTCTCAAAATAACGGAAATGTTACTTTTAAATAGACACACATTTAACAAATTGTTTCAGGCAGATAATTAAAGACAGTCGTATGTATGTCATTTATATTTTGACATTTGAACTTAAAAGAAGACAGTAGCACATCAAGAAATCTACTATGGAGGGTATCAGTCAAAATTTTACTTAGATCATACACCGAGCGATATTGACTTTAAGTACTGTACTCTGCTATAAATTGTTAAAGCACCATATATGTAGATTATAATAGTAATAGAAGCTGAAGCACTTGCACTGAAATCTGCCATACAGTCTGAATGGTCTACACAAGAATGAAATGTTCATCCTCACAATTTATTAGACACCTCTGGTCCCCGCAAAACTTAACTACTGCACTGTATCACAAACTCATAGTCGATTGAGATTGTGAACATAAGTATTTCAATGGGCCTGCTAAACGGCTTGTATGCATAATGTCACCTTTGGTTATCCTCTAAACCCCCTCAATATTAAAGAAAATTAAAAATGCTACTTAACAGTCAACGGGGTTATAATATCTTGTTTATAGCTTGTCACGCTTTCTGCTCCTAACCCACTACCCGAACGACAACCAAAGACAAAATGGGACATAGAAGTTATTTCACAAGTAGAAAAGTTGATACAGATCAATAGTGAGGGTAGTTGAATCATACAGCCAATATTATTACAGTACATTGCAAAGCTAGGGCAAATATTGTTACTGACAACAAGTGATAGAGCGGCATTTCAAATAATTACCATACTTTGTTAAACATACCACTCCACATTGAAAGATAAGAATTAAATTACAACTTCCACGTCTTAAAAAGCCAAGGATTGATTACAGGGACTTTGTTACAAAATAATATTCTCTACAAAGGACATATTCAAGGGAATATGATAGGAACTTGCACTGTAAGACAAAAACAGATTTGGGTACCTTCAGTTAAACATAAAAAAGAATGAAAAACTACTGGTGAGAAAGAACCCCAGGCTGTCACATGTTAATAACAACAGTTCAAATAAACAGGAAACAATTCAGTACTTTGAGAAAGTGGATAGGAATGTAAGTGGACAAATGTCTATCAATCAGGTGCTTTTTAACTGCAGTAATCGATTTATAAACAACTTAATGAAAAGAAACATGAGAGTTTAACTAGTTTATACAAGTGAGCAGTAACCATCTTGTGAATGATGAGAGTAACCAGACCCATTAAAAGGAGAGAAAAACACGAGAGGATAACTTAAAAAGATAAAAGTTACAAACACACATTTTGATAACAGCACTTCTTTAAAAAGGAGTGAGGAGACCTCCAGGTGCTCATATGGCACAAAGTAATGCAGAAGTAACAGTGTTTCACCACATACACACAACCACTACAAAATTCATTCATACATAAAAACGCGCTTTTGCAGCACTTCAGTCACTTCAAATCACATAGGAACCTTGTGGCTGAGTGTAATTTTTGAGTTTTTAAAATTTGCTTTAGTATTTAAATTATCTTTCCTCTATGAAACCTACTCAACAGTGCTGTGGATTGCTAAGGAGGAACTAGAGGCTGAGATTGTACTTCCTAAAGTTGAACTGCTGATGTCTTGATAGCTGAACTGCGCAAAGTATGGTTGATTGTTTTCTAGCTCTTCAGCTATTGAATTCAAGGGACCAGCATTTTCAGGTGGTGTCAGTTCAACACTCTCTCCTGTGAACTCTGAATCAAAATACCTTGTATCTGTATCAGAGGTTACTTGTGGCTTGAATGGTGGTGTTAGCTGAAAGAAATAAAAAGAATTTCAGGATTAAATTTAAGTATAAACAAGTGACTCAGAAAACTTAGTAACGGATAAAATTCATTTACCCTTTTGGCCTGAAGGTCAGACCAATTGATACAGCTGAAGAAGGGATGAGCCATGATGTCATTTGCATCTTCAGGGCCACCACCGAGACGCCTATTAGGGTCTTTCATAAGGAGTCCAGTTAACATATCTCGGGCCTCTGCCGATATATTGCGAGGAAATCTCACCTAAAAAAATTAAGCAAGTGTTAAAATGATACAGAGGAAGAGTAAAGTGATCCAAGTTCATGAAAAACTTACCTCTTCTACAAGAATAAGAGTAAATAACACATCATGATCTCTGTTGTAAAAAGGCAGTCTTCCACACATCATCTCATACATTACAACACCAACACCCCACCAATCAACAGCTCGTCCATAATCATTGTCTTCAAGAACCTATGGCACAAAAATGGTAAGAGGCAATAAATGCTAACAGATTCCTTACAAGAAAGGATTGCACATCAAAAGAAAAACCAACTACCTCTGGCGCAAGGTACTCTGGAGTGCCACAAAATGTCTTAGTGGTTCTTCCATAGGTTATATCTTCCTTACAAAGCCCAAAGTCAGCTATCTTTATATGGCCATCTTTATCGAGCAACAAATTTTCCAGCTAGAAAATCAAAGATGGTACTTAGCAGCACTACTTTATTTCGACAGGTTAATAGGTTGGGAAATTATTAGTTACCTTTAAATCTCTGTAAATTATTCCCTCACTGTGAAGGTAGCCCAAAGCTGAGATGATTTCAGCTCCATAAAATCTAGTCCTTTCTTCAGAGAAAACTCTTTCACGGGATAAGTGGAAAAATAGTTCTCCACCATTCACATATTCCATGACAAAACAAAGTCTGTCAGCTGTTTGGAAAGAATATTTAAGGCTCTGCAAATAAAAAGACAATTAAGTACTCATCTAAGAAAAAGAAATTCACAAATCAAGAGCAGCAGCGTACAATAAGGAAGGGATGATTGGTTGTCCGTAGGACCCGATTTTCAGTGAGTGTGTGGGCAACTTCGTCCTTCTTAATGATGACTTCTTTTTTTAAAATCTTGATAGCATAAAGATGACCAGTAGCTTTCTCTCTGCATAAAATTACTTTACCAAAAGTACCCTTCCCCAAAACTTTGAGAAACTCAAAATTTTCCAAGGTCTGAAAAAAGAAGTTTTAAACTTAAATAAGGGCAAGAAATAGATGCATTGAATGATGATAAGATCTGATGACATACCACTTTCTTTTTCCCTGATCTGTTACTGCTTGAAGTACCTTGGACTGAAAATTTGGCTGACAGCTCGTCAATGGCAGAACCATCAATACTTGAATCACCACTATTTATAGAACCAGCACGTTCCATCATTTCTACATCCTGACTGTCAGCAAGATTGTCTGACACTCCTTTAATAGCAGCAACCCACTCCTCCCTATTCAATAACAAATGCAAACACAAAATTAACAAACAAATATTTGATGGGACAAGCAACTAAAAAATGATGCAAATAGAATACCTGTCAGCATCTGACTCTGCATGAAAAGTTCTTTCAATGACAGTGGTTAATTGAAGCCCTCTAATAATAAATATGTAAGGCTTGGGGCGATCCAGACTCATTATTTGACATCCTTTAACAGTGAAGTTGTTTAGAGGGTCACCTAAGGCACCCTCTGGTTTATTTTTGAAGCCAATCAGTGAACCATTGTCGAGCAGATAAAAATACCTCGGTCTCCAATTTTTAATGTGTTCGCCTGTAAAACAGATATTAACAATATATTGAAGTCAATAAGGTTATATAGATACAATAAGCTGCTTTTAACAAGTATGCATTGCAGCTTACCTCTCTTGTAGAGCCAACCTTGTTTCACAACATTACCAGGGAGTGGTAGACTGGGCACAGCGGGTGCAAAGCCCGCAGTCTGTTCACTCATTGTAACCGCCTGAAAATTATGTTGGTGTTATAGTTTGAGACCTGGAAAATTAAGGAAATTTGTTAATGCCTAAGGTCAAAAAGTTCTTCCAAAATTGGAAAAAAAAATTAAAAAATGTGGGTAGATTAAGTTTGCATTCATATGGAGCTGCAATCACAAGCAACATTCATCCATAACAGCTCAAACAGTTCCAGTCAATACTAATAGTAAAATGGACATAAAAGAAGTAAATGACACTAATTATAATGTGTTAAATCAGAACGAAATGCTTGCTTCAACCCACATGAAAAACCTTTCCCAGAGAAGAGGTCACAGTTCAAATAAGACAAGATGTGTCTTAAATCACAACAACGCAGCACAGTTTTCCATCGAAGTTGCCAGACAAAGGTTGGCAATCAATGTGCCTATCACTCAAGATTTATTTACGAGCAGACGTGAGGGAAATTGTAAGACTGATACATGGCAGGGGCACTGAACAAGGTTAAAATGAAAAGAGGACTGCAAGAATTTCAACCAACTTTTCAAAACAGGTCAATCCGTTACAGAGAGAGAATAGACACACAACATGTGCAATCATTTGTGCCTAGAGGTGCGATAATAAACACCGACAGGATAACGAACTGCGCAGTTCGCACGTAACGACTCTTACTCTACTCGTCAGTTCGGGGACCTTGGTGGAGCACCTAACCTACACGACACAACAAAGTTCCGAAACGATCCCAGGGAAGGCGCAACAATAATTGAACCGCGTTACAATGCCATGTTAAATATGAGAACCGTCAGAATTATTGAAATTTAGAGCACGTTTGTGTCAAACTTCCAATTTCACGAACTCTTTCTGATCCCAATGCATGGTTCATTAGTTGAAGTATCATAGTTATTGAGGCCACAATAGTTGAATAGGACACTTACACGAGAAGAAAGTAAGGCGTAGCCTTCGTCAATGCGCGCTTTGTCTTCGCCAATACAAACGCTTTCGCTCAAAATAAAGAATTGAACGAAGTTAGGCTTACAACTTACAATCAACTCCATCCAAAACAACGACGATAGCGGGTCCGTTCGCTTTGGTCCGTTCGTGTTCGTAAAACACAGAGCGCACGCACGCACACCGCAATCGACCGCCACACCAGCGCCTCTTGCGGCAGTCTTGAATACTGCCAGCGCAGCGCGCGAAGCTTGAACAGCTTGAAACTGGTCCGCTCGCTACTGCTGTCGGGGCAGAGGGTGCTGTTGGTGCTCGCGGCCAACACTTCGGCCCAGTTCTTTGTTTTTCGTGGTCGAAACGAGGAAACTTGGCGGGCCTGCTGCCTGCTGCCTGCCACAGTCCCAAGCTTGAAGTCCCAAGGCTCGGCCATCGCGACCATGACGCACACAAATGTCTACTTTAGCCGTCCAGACAGTCCGGACTGGCCTTGCTCACTGTTTGTAGTTCGGTATCAATGCGACTTTATGACAACATAATCGTAAACCGTCTCCGCTGCCATAGAGATGACCACCCCTACCCTTCCCTTTCCGCGGTGGCGCGGTCCACGGCCAGGAGTTGGGCCTCAAGCCGGGGAGGGAGGGAGGGGAGGGGAACGGTGCGCAGAACGGGCGCCTCCGGACGTCGCCAATATATGGCGGTCGTTTCGACAGACAATAAAAGCAACCAGCTTTGGCAAACACGCCGTGTGTGTGCACGTCGGTGCACGGTGCGCACCGCCTCGGCCCGCGGTGCCGCGGTCGGTGTGTCTAGTCGGCCGCGTTACATCCCCATGCCAAACAACGTGCGGGTCGGCGCTGCACCATCTGAAGGGTTAGGTTAGGTTAGGTTAGGTTAGGTTAGAGTAGCGGCCAGGCGCTCCCAGCTCCAGGTCAACTGCTGGACCAAATCTTTTCGGCTGGATTCCAGGACTGGTGGACGGGGCGTCAAGTGGCCCCATTGTTTGTCCGATCCTCGGTTCGATTTTCGAGGTGGCCTCGGCGGACGTTCCATCGAAGCTGGCTCCTGGTTCCTTGGTGCGCCGGCCCGCCGCTAGGCGCAGGACGCAAGGCCCCTGTATCGCAAGTGACGGCCATGATCAAGGCCACCATCAATCATTGACAGTAATGAAAGTTTGACTGGCCGCCCCGCCCTCCGCGCGCATCCCTGCCTCCCACCCTCCCTCCTCAGGGATATAAAATCGTTATATCGGGATTGCATTTCAAAGTTTACCCTTGCACCCGCCTCGCCGCGCCCCGCCCCGTTCCTCATAATTCCATTTGCACCGTGGCGCCATGTGTCGCAACCGACCAGCGGGACAATAAATCTGGACCGTGATTGAAAGAGAGAGACGGAGCAACACGGAGTAAACGGCGGGCAAGGGCGCTGCAGGTACTTTTCATTAATTTATTTTTGACCTCGCGCCTCGCGGGAAGTAAAGTGCGCGAGGGGCGAAGGCAGAGTCACGCCACATCACTCATTCTTCCGGCCAAATTGCATCGTCACTAACGCCGCGTTTTTTTGGTTGTTTTTTTTTTTGTTTTTTTCCTCCTTCTTGTCGCCGTCCGTGGCGACACACGACGCCCCCGTTGCGCCAGCACCGTTAGCAGAGAGGCGTTTTAAAATAATCACAACAATCTGAGCAGGGGATTCCGGTTTTTTGCATCTTCCGCCGTGGGCGCGTGCCACGGCGGCTCACTTAGCTAAACGAATCCCCATAACGCAAATGGGCGACGAGTGTGCGGTGTGCATGCTGGGGTCACGCGCGCGCAACAATAGCCTGCAAAGTGACTGCGGAGGGGAGGGGGAGCACGGCGGGGCTGCCTCCAAGAGGGTTGTCCTCGCTCCCGCCTTGCGCAGTCTAGCGCAGCCCCAGCGACGTAGGCTGTTGCAGGCTGTCACAGGTTCAAGGTCCGGCGAGATGGAACAGAAACCATCCTCGCTCTTGGCACCTCTGCGATCTGTCGGCGCTGGCTCCTAATTTTGACGAGACGACAGATGAGGCAAGCTCGCGAATCTTTCTAATGGACCTTCCCTCTGAGGGTTTTTTTTTTTTTTAAATTTAAATATTTAAGCTTTGCGTTTAAGTTTCCACACTCTTGCGAGGTTTCCCTCCAAGACGTTCACAGGGTACTTACAGGTGGGACTGGGACGAGCAGGACCCTACCGTCCTGCCGCACCGACCCAGCATCCCCGCAGAATTTATGGGGCGATTCTTGCATATTGACAGCTGAAAGGGACCGTGGGTCCGCGCTGGCGATGCGGGCCCCGGGGTTGGCGGGGAAGGTGAGGGGTGGTTTGTGCCCCACGGGGGGCAGCGGCAGCAGCACGGGGGTGAAGGGGGCCTCATATCAACATCCGATGCTGAGTCACCTTCTTGTGGTAGTGCTGGATGGGCCCCACTCCGTGTCTCCCCTTTGCACCCCTCGGTGGCTCGCGTCAGCCCCCTCCCCCCCGGGCCCCAGCCCCCACTCCTATCCGCGCCCCACACGCATCAGTTTATGTCTCGGTGCCGGTTTCGCTTCGGCCTGCCAGCGCCCCAGAGGACAGCTTTGCTATGACAGGATCCAGACCCGGAAACAAGGTCAACCCCGCTGGCGCCGCGCAGTTCCGGCTTACGAGCCAGATTCTTTGAATCCTCGACAAACCCGAATCAAAAATTCAATACTCTTCCGGATTGGGATTTCCCCTAGCGGTAGCTCACTGCCACATCGTTTCTTTCCATTTTTTTTTTCGGTCCGCTCCAATTTACTTAGTGACTCAATATTTTAGGGCGCTACAGGGGCGGGGGCCGTCCTGCAACAAAGGACTCGTTGAGTCATCTCATGCACGTCGGGGTGACGGGATGGAAACCCCAGCGAGGAGACCCGATGCTCGGCCCATCCATTTTTCTGCGATTTCTCTCGGGGGACGCGCCACGCCGCGCCACGCCACGCCACGCCACGCCGTGAGAGGCGAGGCGGCGAGGCCGGGTCCAGCCGTCGATCATCCCTCGCGGGGCGCAGCGCGGTCCGGGCCAGGCCACACAGGAGAAGGTCTTGAGCTCGTGCCCCAGGCCGACTTGTTCTGAGCTTGAAGCTTCTCAAATTTTGGCTATTTTGAAAAATAATTTGCAATTTTTTAAAAAATTGAAAAATTTCTTTAAATTTTAAATATTTCAAAAAAATTCAATAAATTTTCTAAAATGTGCACAAAAATTTCGAGTTGTTTCCCCCTTGTACTTCTCGCACACAGAGGAAGGGTGGGGCAGGGGGGGGGAGGACGTAGTCCAGTGGCCCCCTCTGTCTCCTCCTTTCCTGATGAATGGAACTCGCAATGCGCGGTGAGAGGTCTTGTTGGGACACCCCCGCTGCCGCGCCAGAGCCGCAGGGCATTCCCCTGGTTCCCCCGCTCCCCCCTCGAGCGAGCAATAAGGCCCCACCAAGCCCTTTCCATATGGGGCAGTGTGAGGGTGCTCTCCACCAGCCACGTCTCATCCAATAAGTGTTAAAAACGCTTTCCCCTCCGTTAGCCGGAAGTGCGTTTCTATTTTTTAGACGACGCCGCGGCCCTCCCGATGGACGCGGCCCAGCCCAGCACGTGTGTGAGGTAGGCCGCCGTCCTCGCGGTCGTCGCGGCGGCTATCTCGGGAGAGGAGGCGTGGGTGGCCTGAGTTGTGACGAGGCAGTGCGCGCTCGGTGCGGCCTGCCAGCCTCGGGCGCGGCGCTGTCCACGTGCATGGCGGCGTGGATGTAGTGCGTGCAGCGCTGGCCTGGCCTGCCTTCCGCTGTCGCAAGTCGCAGCGAGGGCGTTTCTCGTTGGCTGTCGCGCTGTCGCTGGCTGCCGTGGGCGGTGCTCGATCCGCATATCTGGACCGCGCTCCCGTTAGGCGTTGGACGCCATCAAGTCTCATTGTGCGAGTGTACGCTCGCACCGGTGACCGCGGCACCGCGGCAAGGTGTGGCTGCTGCGCGGCCGCAGATAAGGCGAGCGCGATACGCGCGGTTCGCGATCGCGGCGGCAGAGGAGGGGGAGGGGGTGGGGGAGGGGGAGGCACCGCGAAGCACCGCGCCGGTTGGACGGTGGCGCTGCCGAGCGGTGCGGTAGAGACGGCAACTACGGCTCGCGTGCTCCGCGCTGCCGAACGGGACGCTCCGGCGGGGACCCGGCCGCCGCGCCGCCGCCGCCGCCGCCGCTCACCGCTCGCTCCACCACAGTTGGCCGCGAGCAGTCACCAGGTACGCGTCGGGCTGTGCCGCGCCCGCGTCGCGCTCGTCCAGTGCTACGTACGCTACGCCGATCGGAACCCTCGCATTCCAACACCGACGCCGTTCAAGCAGCGTCGCGACGCCTAGCGGCGCCCTGCCTTGCAGCAGGGGCGTCTGTTCTCCGAAGATTAAGGTGGCCGTCGTGGACGGATTGTGCTGTCAGCGCGGGTGTGGCCGTGACAGGTGTGGAAGTGTCTAACAAGTGGTTTCTGTGACGAGGCAGTGTGTGTGCCCTGTGTGACGCGTGCCCTGGATAACCCTAAGTGCGAGCCGAGTGACAAGTCTGTAAGGCAGAAGTGAGCCGCTGTTTTTGGCTGGAGACAGTGCGACACAGTGTGAAACAGTCGCTGGAGAGTCTCGAGACAATGAAGACCAGGAAGATGACGGAGTCCGGCGGAGGGGGGCGTTGGTGGATCTACGCCTTGCTCCTCGTCGCTGCGCTTAAAGGTGAGTCCTCGCAGCACACGTGTGTGTTGTAAGGCTAGGCTAGTGCAGCGCAGCCTTGGGCTGGCTGCTCTGGCGCTGCTCTGGCTCAGCCAGCACGGCGCTGCACCGCTGCACCCACTCCTACCTGCGCGGTTGCCGCGGCCACAGGTAGCGGCGGCGTGTCGCTTGCGGCCAGCCGGTCGGGAGGGGGCAAAGTTACGCCGGACCGACTGTGCTCCGTCCTTCATGCGGAACGCTCGCCCCGGCTCGCCTCGGCTGTGCCCCGGCTCGCCTCGGCTGTGCCCCGCGCTCCGCTCGGCGCGGCCGCCCGGCGTCCTGTCTGTCCGCCGTCTGCCGGGCCGGCAGGTGTAGATGGGCAGCACGGCCATGGCACGGCCAGCATCCAGATCTGTCCTCCTTCGCCGCGGCGACGCGATGACAGGGCGCGCTGCAGTGGGCCCGCAGAATGCCGGCCGCGTCGCTCCTTCCTGCCCGACATAATGGAATGCGCGGACTGCACACTCCGAACTCGAGCAACAAAAAAAAAATAATTGGAAATGAGTCACAACGTCTGGCGTCTTTTTTTTTGGCGTCGCGCGAAAACACGAGGAGGATGTACAGTAGTGCGTGGAGTGCGTGATGCCGCGCGGCGAGTGGGAATATTCCCGTCCAGCATCTGTACAGTCACCCGTACAGTCCACGCCACCGAGGCCAAGGGGCCGAGGCGAGGGAAGTCCCCGCAGAAAGTGTGTGTTTGGCCGGCCGCGCGGCGCGGCGCGGTGACGGTCCAGCTGGCCCACTGGGCGCCGCTACGCCGCTCCAGTGGCGCCGCGTTCGGGCCGAGCGCCGGGCCGCGTCGAGCGGGGACGAACCGTCCGCGATGTCAGTGACCTCCGCGGTACAGTCCGCCTCAAAACGTGTAATAAAGCCCGCTGCGCTCGCTCGCCGTGAAGCCACGCGAAGCAGCGGCGCGACGCCGTTTTCACGGTCTTTGCCAACCTTGAATGTCCATGGCGCTTTGAAGCTCGAAAATAATGCTGGGTTCGGAACGGTTCTTAATTTGCATGTCCGTCGAGAAATATTTTTTATTTTTTGATTCGCCGCGGATGGAGCATGCCCGCGATTAGGAATCCGCAGCCAATTGTGGGAAAGCCTCTCGAAGGCTGGGGATGTGTTGTCGGCTTGAGGAATGCTCTCGAAATGTGTCCCCCGGGCCTCGGCAATGTGTGCCCACTGTGTGCCCCTATGGTGGTGCTCAGGGCATCCATCACACGCACACACACTCTCGCTTTCACACGGACGAGTTCACACACCGACGCACACACACTGGCAGCGGGGGATTGTTTCGTCTGGTCGTCGTGTGGTGAGTTGCCGCCCGAGCTCCAGGTGGCTTATCCACTTGAAGTTTCCCCCTGCCACGCCTGCAGCCGATCAGCCGCTTCCACCCCGTCCGGTGCCAGGCCCGCCACGGATAGGCCCGTCGGATCCGACGCGAAATGTATCGGAACATTGTCTACCTGACCGGGCCAGCCGCGCGCCAACAACAACAACTCGCCCAAACTCAATTTGCTTTGCGATTTCTCCGTGTTACTCGTCGTCGCTCGCGCGCGAGTTTTCTAATTAAATCCGTCATCGGAGTTGGGCGGGGAGTTAATCATCGGTCGGGACCAAAGAGGCCAACAGGGCCTGCCGGCCGAGCCTGCTCCCGGAACCCATCTGCTCGCGGGGTGAGTTTCTGGCGGATTTCGCCTCGGGATGCTCTGGAAGTGACCGGAACGACGGAGTGGAGCGATCCGAGCGATCCTCCTCGCCGCCGTCGCCGCCTTCCCTTTGTGCGGCCAATTGGAGGCCTTCCTCGGTCGAACTGAGGCCACCGGGCGGCGCCAGCGTGCTGGACGGCGAGCCCTGCAGTGCAAAGTGGGTCAGGAGACCGTTGAGGCGGCCAAAATTCTAGACGTGTTTTGAGCTTCAGAGTCGCTGAATGGGACTCGAATTGTACGTGTGACCCCACCTATGGATTCCTCGTTCAAAGAGCAATCCTTTGGTGGAGTCACACGTTGGATTTGAGCCCCCTCTAGCGACTCTGGAGCTCAAAACGTGTCTTGAGTTTTGGCCGCCTCAACGGTCTTCTGACCCACAGTGCAGTGGCGCCCTGCTCGCTCGCCCCTGCTTGGTCCCCGATACAGTACGACTCTACACCGCGCCCGCTGCAGCTCTGCTTTCCATTTTTATGAAACAAGTTGGCGACTTCCTCCGGCGGGGCCGGGATTCGATCCCGGGAGAGCGCGCGCTCATCGCCCGGCCTTGCAGTAGTCGCCGGCGCGGCCCCAGAAAACATTGTTATCTTTTTATTTATTTAAACATTACTCCGGTCTTTCCCTGGCAATTTGTACTGCCTCTGGCCGCCTCAACGGTCTTCTGACCCACTGTGCGACGACGCCGGGGCCAGGATCAGGGGCGGGGGTCACCCCCAGCCGAATCGCTCGTGGGAAATGGTCCGGCATTCTGTGGCCACGACCATTCCATACCGCTGCCATCGATGTCCTTGTTTTGTGAGTCGCTTTGTGTTGGCTCGAGTCGCCAGGACGCGGAGTGCGGGGCGACGCGGCCCGGCCGGGTCCAGAGGACGTGCTTATGTGTGTTCTTGAGTTGCGCGCGAGCTGAGAGTATAGCCGGAGCGCCTCGGCGTGCCGGCCGTGCTGGGGCGTGCCCTGGCGTGCCCTGGCGTGCCCCGCCCCCTCCTCCGTGGGGCCCGGCCGGCGAGCCGGGCTGCGGCGCAGAGCGCTGGGAACAGCGAACAGCGTCCCAACTGCCGCCGCGGCGCCGCGGCCAGGTTGTGTCGCTCTGGATGCAAAGACGGGCGCGGCGACGCGGCGACGCGGCGAGTGGCGGCCACAAATCGGTGACGGATTTGACGGTCTCGTTGTCGTGCAGATTGCGCGGCCGGGACGGCGCGTTATTTATACACTCCTTTCCTGGCGCGCTGCCTCGCGGTGCTCGCCGTCGTCGTCGTCGTCGTCGTGCATGCCGGCCCGGAATAATTTAAGGCCGGTCCGAGAGTCCAGGGCGACAGTCCGCGGAGGCACTGTCCTGTCTCGAGGAGTGAGTGAGGGTCGTGGGGGCGCAGGACGAGCCGCGACTTTGCGGGAACACGTTGACAAGTGCGACGTGACCGAACTTATACACCGTGGCTGGCGTGCCGGGCGTGGCGTGCGGGGCGTGCTGAGTGGCCCCAGTCCGGCTTGGCGGCGAGGCGTTCCGTCCGAACGTGCCGAACAGAACGCCTCGCCGCAACGGCCCTGTTGTGCAAGCGGGGCGTAACGCGCCAGCGCCAGGCGACGACGCGGCGGGAGATCGAACCCGCCCCAGCCCGCGAGCCCCCGTTTGAATCCGTTGACACTTTCGCCTTCGGGGCACAGCCCTCGGGAGGCGGTGGTCCCCCTCTTGTTTTATGACCGAAATGTGTCTTTTTCCAGCCACAGCTGCGGGCTGGGCCGCTAGGGGCCGCTGGGGCCGCTCAGGCCGGAGACGCGCGTGGCGTCGGCGTCGCGGAGGTTGACGCCACGTGGGGCGGAAGGGGGGGGGTGAAGGGGACGAAATTCGGCGGGAAAACGTGGATGGCGCGCCTTTGGCCCGCCTTTCCGCGTTACGACCGAGGCCGGTTTACACCGGACGGGCCGGAGAGGGGCCGCGGGAAGGGGCCGCCGGAGAGAGGGGAGGGGGAAAGGTCCTGGATGCCTGGCACAGCCTGGCAGATGGCAGGGAGTATCGCTCGCTGTGTTGCCAGGGCAACCGTCCCGCAGCCGGGCCGGTACTTGGTACGTGTTTCTGAAAAAGAGTCGCCGCCGGTCTCAACGTCTGCAGGAAGACGCCGGGCATTCTCCGCCCGATTAAAATTTGTCCTGTAAAATGGAAGCTTTGTCGCTGCCGCCTGCCAGGGCCCGGGCCGATGATAGCGTCCGCCGCGCCCCTGGGAAAGGAAGCGCAGCGCAGCTGCAGGACTAGTCGTGCCTTCGATCCCCCTTTCGCGACAACGCCGCGCCTGATCCACTCTTAACTGAGGCGCAGGCCGCGGTGCGGCGTGGCGGCCCTCGATCGTCGTGTCATGACTTCCATCGCGCCGCGGCGGGGCGGGGCGGGCACTGCCTTGGGCACCGCGGCACGGCGCGTCGCATCGGCATGCGCGTCTCTCTGATTGCAGAACAAAGAGGAACGCGGCGGGGCGGCGTTTGGATTGGAGCCTCGGAGGCCTCGGATTCCAGGCATGACGCGGCTGGGCCGATGCACTCACTCTTGGCGGTGTGCCTTACCGACCGGCCGGCCGGCCCAGCCTGGCCGTCTAGTGCCTTAGGCCCCTGCTCCCTGTAACGCGAGCAGGGCGGATGAAAAACAAACAGGCAAGCCGGGCAAAGCAAGCCGATTGCCTGCATGCCCGTCTCCATTGTCTGCCAGGCTCTCCCCTTGATGCGCGTTTCCGTTTGCGTTGCCGTATAACGAGGCCATCCGGGGCGGTGCGCTGCTGGCCGAGGCCGCCGAGGCCGTCCGGCTGGCCGAGGAGCGCGGCCGAGTTTATCGACAGGGAATTAGCGGGGGGCTGGCTCTGAGCCTCATCGGCAAGCCCGGCCCGCCCGGTCAGCCTTGACTCTGCTTTGCGGTCCATCGGCCAGCCCCTCGGCCAGCCCCTCGGCCAGCCCCGCCGCCAAACCCCAAACTCCGCCTTGCCTCCTCGAAGCCTGGAAGGGGCCTACGCGGGCGCGGCGCCAACGGCCTCGCCAACGGCCCCGCCAACGGCCGCCTCCGCATCGCGCATCGCAGCACGGCGCGCCCGCCGTGGTGGTCGTGGTGGCCGACATGGCGATCTCGGGGTCCATCCGCGTCATCCGTCGTCGTGCATCGACCTCTTCCGCGGTGAATTCCGCCAGACAGTGCGCCATTCGTCCCACGGGATTTTTGCCAGACCGAGTGTGTGTTTGTGTGTGTGTGTGTGTGTGTGTGTGTGTGTGTGTGTGTGTGTGTGTGTGTGTGTGAGAGAGAGAGAGAGAGAGAGAGAGAGTGGGGGGAGGGGGGGCATTTGTCTGAGCTGGCCGCTGACGGGCTGCCGCGCCGAGTGCTGCGGCTCGCGTACATCGCCCTAACCGCCTAGGCGCTACGCCCCGCCGCGCTCCGTGCCTCGGCGCCTCGGCCGCGCGGAGAGATGTTCCCCGTAAAAGCATTGTGTTTGGGCCTCCACGGCTCCGGGCAGGGCAGGCACAGGCCGGCAGACCCGCGGGGGCGCGAAGAGCGATAGTCGCAGCCGGCTGCGGGGCAATGGCTGGAAACACGTTAACCCCCCGCGGGGCCCCCGCTCCGCCCGGCCCGCCGCCCCCCTGCCCCAGTCATAATGACCCCGAGACGAGGGTGCGCGGCGGGCAGCGGCTACAGCGTGTTTGTTTTGTTACAGGTGTGTCTAGTCGACGACGGCCTGGTCGTAGTCGTGTGCGCGGAGTGCCGGCGGAATGCCTCGATTTTTGCCGCCATATTTTCCCTCCGGCCTGTCCGTGGAAGTGTTTACCATTCCGCGCCGCGCTCTCCGGCCAGCCCAGCCGGGCTGCTGCGCTGCAGACCAGACCAGTTTTGTGGCTTTACGAGTTTGCCATTAGTAAACGCAATAAGTTGTGCAATGTTACGTTCGGCGCAGCGCTGCCTCGGCGCGGCGGGTCTGCTGGAAAACAAAAGGGACTGCATCCGGTCGTCGAGCGCGGCCGGTCGTGCTGGCCGCGGCCGAGCCCTCCGTCAAATCGATGCGTAGAGTCACCCTAACGGGCCGCCACGGCCAGGGCCGCGACCGACGCGGGGCTCGGCGCTCGCGTCGCCCCCTGTATCCTGGGCGATGTGCCCGGCACCCTGCCCGGCACCCTGCGTGGCACCCTGCGCGCCGTCCTGAGGTTGGGATCGATTACGGGGCCCGCGTCCGCCCTGGCGGTTGCTCGACTACTAGGCCAGCGCGCCGGGGCGCGGCGGGGCGCGTAGCTCGGGGGCCCTTCCACTACTATAGGAGTGGGGGGCGTCCCCTGGGGATAGGGGTTGCTTTGGAGTAAGTCAAGTTCGTCCAAGACGCATGCTACTTTTGGCCCGCCGTTGACTATATCCCGGATGGAGTGCCTCCCGCGCGCGCCGCCTCGCATCGCACTGCACCGGTGGGAGGCCAGGGAAGGGGAGCAACTTGCAAGTACTTTGCTCCACGTTCGCGTGTCGTGTGTGTGTGTGTGTGTGTGTGTGTGTGTGTGTGTGCGTGTGTGCGCACGTTAAGCGTGTGTGTACGTGTGAGTACATGTGACTCTGAATGTGTGGACCTCGACTGCAGACTCTCTTCTAATGACTGCAATTAACGCTGAATCGCTTGCTGTCTCCCCCCTCCATCTGGGCCTTCCTCCCGGGGCCTCCCCTTTCTTGCAAATACGTGCGCGTCGGCCCCTGAGTCAGAGACGGGCTCTGGATTCGGTCAGAGGACTGCGGGGCCGCGCGACGACGGTCTAAAACGGCCAACGCCAACAGTCGCCTCGCCGCTCCGTCTCTGTTCCGCAGGGGTGCGGGAGAGGGACGGGGCCACGAAGCGGCCCTTCGGAACCGCCCGGCCGGCCGCCTGTCTGGCCGTGCAGAATGCCGTCCTGCCTAATTGCATCCGCGCGATGACCACTCGGGTACGACTGCACTGGAAAACTCGCATCGGTGCGTTTGTCTGTTCCTCCGGGGACGCCGCCTGCCAGTGCGGCAGCGATACACTTAACGACCTGCCGGTGGGGTGCTGATGTCTGGGCTGATGTTGCTTGTCGAGCCCGCGCCGGTAGGTACCGCAACCACAACTAAAAACAATTACAATGGGAAAAATAAATAAATATAAAAGTGATGCTGCGTGAGTCGAGGAATGCAGCGACGCCATCAAATCAAACGCAAATGGGCTGAATGAAGAGTGGATGGAAATTCGCGACAGTTTGGCGCTGCGACGTCGCGTCGGCGTATTCAAATGAATCCACGACGCGCCGGTCCCTGGATGACCGGGCGTGCCGAGCCTTGCCGAGCCCTGCCGAGCCCTGCCGAGCCCTGCCGAGCCCTGCCGAGCCACGCCAGCCCGATATGCGAATGGATGTGAGGCGGACTTTTGACTCGCGGCGCCACGCCGCGCCACGCCGCGCCAATGCGCTCGCGGCGGGGGAGGGGGGCAAGAGAAAGATGGTAGCGAATGGCGTTTTCATGTCAAGCAGTAATGGAGTCGACTGTGCGCGCCGGGCCCCCCTCGGGGTAGTTTGAAAGGGGCTGGGCGGGGGCGGCAAGATTGTCTATCTGGCCGCGTATGAGGTTATTTTAGGTTAGGTCGAGTCCGGCCTGGACGGCGGTGGTGGGTGCTGAGTCTTGGAATTCAGGTTCCAACCTAACCTGAGAGCGATTACTGCTCCGTGTTGTGACGTGCGGCGTGTTGCGTCCTCGGAGAGGGCCCCGGTGGGGTGGAGCCGAGGGGCCATGAGACGGAGGGGGCACGGCGCAGTGACGGCTATGCGGGCGTCTTGTGTTGAACATCCTGTCCGCCGGCTGCCTGCCTACTGCCGATGGACGCTGCAATGAGGACGCGGAGGACTCAGCGGAGGCCGACATGCAGACCAGTGCATCCCGCGCGCGGAGCAGAGTGTCTGTGCGATGCGGGTCTGCTGGCAAAAGCGGGACTTGGGTGTAGCCCTGCAGTCCACGTCCTGGATGGAGGTCCCTGTGAGTCTGCTGCTGCGCGGCGTCGTCTCCGCTGGGAGTGAGCCTCCGGGAGTGCTCGCCCCCCCCCCCCCCCCCCCCGGACGCCCTGGACGCCCCCGGGCCCTTCTACAGGGGATAAGCGCGGGCTTAGAGTAAGGGAGGAAAAGGGGGGGGGGGCTACTCCCCGACCGCCCAAGACATGCACTTTGTCGTTGTGAAGCGACTAGACATCATACCGCTCCCCTCTGTATTGGTACGGGCCATCGATGCAACACACACTCCCCTACTCCACACACAAAGAAACATTCGCGTCCGCGCCAGTGGCAGATTTACGTGCATTTCGGAGGAAGTGCATGCGCCGGAGGTTTGCATATATGCAATCTGCTTGCGTCCTGAAAAACCTCCGGACGGCCGAACGCCGTCGTGATTGCGGGTCGCGATAAAATATATTAGCCGTCACAAGGCGCGTTGCGAGGTACTCCACACACACAGACACACTTACACACACAACGAACTTGTGCAATACGCATAGGAGAAGGCGCGGGGGGGGGGGCACAGGCGACCTTATCGAACCAAGCGGTGGGAGTCGGGGGTCTTGGTGTGCCCCCGGCCTGGCCTGCCTGTCCCCTCATTCCGAGAGTCGCCGCTCTGTCTCCCCCGCACCTACAGGGGGTGCCATACGAGCGCGAGAGAAGGGTAAGCGACGAAAACGACTCTCGGCATGAGTCTGCTGCCCCCGGCCCGCCTAGCAGCGTGGGCCGGCCGGCGGTACGGGCGGACGGACGTGCAAGTCGCTATCTTACCGGTCGCATCATTATTGCTGAGGTTCACATACGGAAGGGACCAGCAGCAGCGCGGCTCGACAAGCCTTCGCGAAACGGATCGTAGATCAGACGAACAACGGAACGAACCATCGGCCGGGCTGGCTCGCTTCGACCGGCCGCGCCGCAGGAGCTATGCAGGCCTAAGCATACAAGCAACGTAACGAGTTGTGGAGAGTGTGCCTGCATGCATGCTCTGTGTGTGTGTGTGTGTGTGCGCTGGTCTGCCCGGGTCCGCCTGCACGGCAAGGGAGCGCCGAGTGCACAGTATTCCCTGCGGAATGGTTGTGCGGCTGACCAGCAGAGGTATGAGTTATGTGGGAGATGGCTGGCTGGCGGGCCGGCCTATGCTACGGACGTTTGCGGCCATCGAGGCTCCTTGCCCTAGGCAGGCGTCGTCGGCCGGAGCGCCGCGCCGTCGTAGCTTAGTTCGAAATGCCTTTCCTTTTGATCAAAGGTGAACAACGAATCGAACGAGAGTTTTGACGTTCCCAACCCTAGTCCCGAAGCGGCGCAGTGCGCTGCCCTGTCCCTGGCACGGCCCCGTCCCCGCGCCGCCGCCATAGTGCTGCCACCGCGGCCGCCGTCTGGGCGCATCTCTTATTCAAGGAACGTAGCGACCGGAAATGAAGGCGGTCCTTGTAAGGTTGGCTACCCTGCGCGGCCTGCCGCAGCATGCTTGTCTGGCCGAGGCTTTGCAGCCTTGGCGGGGGGCTGCGGGGGCTGCGGGGGGCTGCGGGGGGCTGCGGGGGGCTGCGGGGGGCTGCGGGGGCTGCGGGGGGCTGCAGGGGCGGCCCGTTTGTGTGACCTGTGACTGCGCAGCAGCGGCAGCGCGCTCTATGAATGTGGGGGCTGGCGGGAAAGTGACCGAAAGCCGAGACAGCAGTTCCGTGTTGGCCCCAGCCACCCTGTTGGCCTGACTACAGCGCGCAGTGCAGGTCCCTGCCACCCACCCCCTCGCTTCCCACTGCTAGGCCCCGGCCCCCGGCCCCCAGCTCCTACCACGCACCCGTTCTCTCCGCTCTCCTTTGTTTGCCTGTCACTTTTTGTTCGGTTTTCAACTCTCCGGGCCGCTGGGGCCGCCGACGTCGTGGCGCGGTGGCAAACGCCGGCTGCAGCCCCGGGCGCGGCCTAGCGCGGACTAGCGCGGCCTGGCGCGGCCTAGCGCGGCCTGGTGCGGCCTAGCGCGGCCTGGTGCGCGACGTCTCCGTCGAGCTGGCGGTGCTGGTGCCATCTGGCGGACTGCTCAAACATTTCCAGCTGGAGCGCCGTGGCCCTGTTTGCTCAGGCCATCCTAGACGCGACTCCGTGGTGTGTGTGTGTGTGTGTGTGTGAGAGAGAGAGAGAGAGAGTGAGTGTGAGTGTGCGTGAGTGTGTGTGAGTGTGTGTGTGTGTGGGAGATGGACTGCGGATCCGTGCTGTCTGTGTGGCAAGCAGGGCTGCCGGCTGAAAGGACCGGCCAGCTTTTCATCCCCATTGGCCTTCCGTCTTCGGCCTTCTGCCGCTGGCTGCCTTCAGTGTCACCGTGCGGCTCATTCAGCCGCAAGCCTGTAGGGCCCTGGTGGCTGGTGCTGGTGGCTGTTTTGGCCGTGTTCGCCACCCTTCGTAGGCAGGAGGCAACTAACGCATTCTGGCGTGTGCCGGCGGCCCGACCGGCCCGGCGGGCCTTGTCCTGTCATAACAAGGGAATTTAAGTTCACTCGTGCGCGTCGCTTCACATTGGCCGCCCTTGACGCGGGGCTCAGGGCCGTCGGCCGGCCCTTACGGGCTCGACGCGCAGGCTGCTAGGCAAGTCTAGGCCGTCACTGCGGGGTTATTGCGCGACGGGACGAGAACCCATCGCACCTGCTTGTCGTGCGCTCGACGTCTTCGACTCGAGGCCCGCACCGCCTTCAGGCCGCGGCCTGGCCGTGCGAGGCAGCCGTCCTGGCTAATGATGAGATATGGCGCGTTCAGGCAGCGAACCGCGGAGTTAAACGGCCTTGGGGGGGCGGGGACGCAGTGCGAAGCGGTGCGCGAGGCCGCCCTAGGGTCGCCCCCGCCTGGGCCTTGTGAGCCAGGGCCCAGGGCGGCCCAGGGTCCACGGGGCTCGGGCTGACCGAATGCCCACTAAATCCTGGCAATATTTCGGGGCCGGGCCGGGCCCAGTGGGCCGGGCGGCCTTCCGTCGACCTGGCGGCCCATTGCCCCCGTGCCGCCGCGCCTTAGTGCCGCACCGCCGTCGTCGTCCTGGTCCCCGTTCTCCTCGTCGGCCCGCCGTTCCGAGGCTTTGTGCGTCGCTGCGTCTCACCGCCTCCACGGCGGCTGGCTCCACCCGGAACGGAAATTTGTTTGGCTCGGCCGTTTCGGCGCGGAGGCGGTGCGGGTCGAGTGGCGCCTCCGCCATGCCATGCACCCTTGGGGCGTGCTGCGGTGTGGCCTTGTTTCGCCGCCTGCTCGTTGCAATGGGGTTATCGTATCGAGGGGGCGTGGCGGGCCCTTGACGTGCAAGGCGTGTGTGTGTGTGTGTGTGTGTGTGTGTGTGTGTGTGTGCGTGTGTGTCTGCGTGCGCCAAGGGCACTACTGCCCCTACCCCATCGAGGCAAGGGGGTGGTTGTAATAACTCGCGTGACGTTAATCGCGACGCCGCCCTCAGGAGTGAGGAGCCGCAAGGGCCGGAAGCGGAACTTGCGGATGAGGGGTGTCTGGGGTCGAATAGGGGGGGGGGGCGCAATGCGACCGCAGTGCCAACACCTGCCTGCTGCGGTCCCCGTGTAGCTGTGCGATATAATGGACGGTGGTGAGTCGCGGTGGCTGCGGTGGCCGAGTGGGCTCGGGCGCGGTTTCCGCGTACCGTAAGGCCGCCGGTTCGAATCGCGGCCGCGGCGTTGCTGACAGCTGGACAAGTGGTGGCGGTGCAATTCTTTGGTCTGTGCTCGGTGGGGGCAGAGCAGGGCAGACAGTTACACTGTTAAAAAATTCGGATTGAAATTTCATAACATGTTAATGTAATTATTATCACTTTTCTGTTTTGAAATTTCATGGCGATTTTCTGCAATGAAATTTCATAGCAACGTGTTATGAAACTTCATTATATTGTTAATGAAAATTCAGATGCAAGTTATGACATTTCAGTTGCGATTGTGATGTTGTATTTCAATTCAGGCCAATGAAATCTCAGACTGGTACCTTGACTTAAGGTAACCCACACCAGGCCTAAAAATAGCTAGCGTGTGAAGTCCAATCTAGACATGGCTCATACTTCGGAGTGCGACGGAGAGAAAGATGTCAGTGGCGCATAGTTCTGAATTTACGAAGGGGCTCTCGCGTGGACCTAACGTGATGGTCGGCCGTAGGCGCCAGCGAGTCGCAACATGGTAATGCGTTTTTCTCGACTTCAGACTAATATTTTGTTAAAAACTTTTAGCATACGTCTAGAGCAGATATTCACTCAGGTAACCAAGCATAAACTTATGAAAAAAATGTTTATTTTACTTAAATGAATCGGATATACTTATTAGTGAACGGACACGGCGCTCCAAGCGCCACCTAGCGGCGGGTTCTTGAAACTTGACTTTGAGCCCAGGTGGCTGACAGGGCCGTACCATGTGAGCAGTGGATTGTCCACAGTTTGCGTTTATTGATACTGAAATACTTTTTTGGTGCGACGTTTGATTTACTACTCATATCTTCACGCTATATTACTCAGGGAAGAGAATAGGAATATTCCAAATCACGATTGGGTTTAAACTCAGTCAATACTGAAGTTCCTTCCACCCGGGCAATGTAAGAGCCATCATAACTTGCCTACCAAATTTCGAAGACCAACATGAAAGTTTATACCTTGGTTATAAATTTTCAGAACCATACTGAATTTGTAGTGTCACGTTTTGACTTTTCATCAAATCTCTTGACGTTTCATTGCAGACTTGATTTTTCAAGGAGATATTTTGACATTTCATGGAATGTGTTCTGACATTTCATTACATTTATGAAATTTTATGGCCGCTATGAAATTTAATGGCGTTCATGAATTTTCAATGCATATTTGTAATGAAAATTCATAACATTTTTAACAGTGTAGGCGCCGGCATTGTTTGAAGAAGGCGGGCTGGCGGCGTCTCGCAGGTGAAAGTGCGAGGCTGCTCGTCGCGGTGATGGCGCTCTGGGAGTCAATCGGCAGCAGGACTGCCGCCGCGGGGCTCCAGTGCGCCGCCGGCCGAACAACGAGGCGCCCTGTCTCTCTGTCTTGCTGTCGCGCGCCGCCCCGACTTGAGAGGCGAGAGGAACCCTCGAGGCCGTCATGAGATCCCCGCCGCGACGATCGGCAATCAAATCTCCATTTCTGCGACGCGACGCGCGACGCTAGGCACCGGAACGCGGATTACATACCACCCGACTCCTCTCCTTTTCCCCGACCCCGGTTTCTACTGTTTCCAATGCGTTTTTTGCTGTCGGTCGGTCCGCCCGCGCGGCCGGGCGCAGGGCCGGGAGTAGGGCGTTCTACTTTAACAATGTGTCTGACAGGAATAGGCTCGGCGAATTCCCCGGTCCTGGGCCGCGTTAATGTGCACGCCGACCGGGAACACACAGGCGGGGTGGGGCCGGCGCGCTGTTTGACTTCCTCCTCACCCTCTCCTTTCCCGACCCCTTGTTCTACTTTCACGGCCGGTTCCCCAACCCCCTGCCTTCCAATAGGGCGCGGTGTACGAACGGCCGCACGGCCGCAACGAAAGTAACCCCTTCTCCCCCACCCACCCCGCCCGGCTGGAATGGGGGCACCGATCCCGCCGCCGCGCTGCGCACCTGTGTGCGTGCGTACGTGTTTGTTTCTCGACTCGCGGGGGGTCGGCCCTCGGCGGCCCTTCCCGGCCGTTGGATTTGGCCGATTTGGCTATGCAGCGAGCGCGAGGGTGGAGAGACAAAACGGCTCGGTTTCCCACGGCGGCGGCGCGGCGGCGACAGCGATGGTTCGCCGCGATAAGGCCGTGCCGCCTCATGCCGCCGCCTGCACCGCATCGAAGCGAGTTCAATTTGTTGGCCTCTATGATGGCGGCGCTCGTTTTCCGTCGCGGATGGCGGTGCACGGTCCCTGTTTAAAGCGAATGGTGCGGAAAACTTGGGCACAGCCCTTCGCCACCGCCAGGCGCCGCCAGGCCTCGCGGTCCGCTCACACGGTGTGGGCGTGGCCGTGGCCAGCATCTGTTGCTCCGGGCGGAAAGCAAGCGGGACAGGCACGGCGTAGCGCGGCGTAGCGCGGCGTCCTAGCGCGCCGCAGCCAGGCACTTGCCGGGGACGACACTTGCCGTCGGAAAGTTTCTGTTATGTTACAAATGAGACATTTGCCGCCGCCTCCCCTCGGGCCGGATTTTTTGAGTGGAGCTGGAGGGTGGTTGGAGCCGGGAAAGTTGTGTCCTACCATGCACGGTTTACTTTCGCTGCGACTCTCCTTCTCTTTGCCGCATCCTTTCGGCGAACGGATTATTGCCAGGGAGTGGTTCCGCGAAACCTCGTGTGTGTCCTCCCTCGTGTCCCGGAACCCACTGCGGGCTATATGCACCGCACTTTACCGCACTGCCGTGTGTGCGTGTGTCCGTCCGGCCGTTTGTGGTCAATCTATTAGCGTGGTGCATTCTATTAGGCGGTGCCGTGCGGTCGGCCGTTGTCGCTGTCCGCGGTCCATGACGGCGGGCATGCCATGGAGGCGGCGCTGGTCCTGGTGCTGCTGCCGGTGCCTCGCTCAACGCGCTTCTAGGGGGCCCGTCCCGGCGGGCGATAGCAGGGTACAAAACACGGCCACCCCGCCCGCGCGGCCAAAGTGAATATTCATTCAGAGCAGTGCAGACTTGCGCTGCGAGGCGCTGAGGCTCCGGCCGCGCACCCTTCCATTCCGCTGTTCCTTTCCGCCCTCGAGAACAAGTCTACTGCCGCTTATGCGCCGTGGCCCCGCCAACAGCCCCGTAATGGTGGCGCCTCGGCCTGCCGCCCATGGCCCGCCCATGGCCCGCCCATGGCCCGCCCATGGCCCGCCCATCCTCCCAGGGCGCGGCCGGGGGAAAGCCTTCAACACTTGACCCACGATGGCGCCGCCTCGGGCCTCGGCCCTTGGCATCCTCGTTGCTCATGTGCCCGGCCAGTCCTCGGCTACTCGACCCCCCAATACACATTATGCACTGTTGGTTGGAGACAGTCCACTTGTGCTGGCCCGCCGAGTTAGCTTAGGAAACTGTCGGGATGGTGCTGGATCGTGGGACCGCGGCCCTGCCGTGGCTCGGCGCCCTCGTCCTTCGGCCCCGATCTCTCCACTCTGGAGTTCCGACAGATGCCTTCATCCGTATTACAAAGAATTTCATCCGTACTTTATCGTTAAGAATTTCACCCAGAGTTTACCGCAAAGAATTTCATCCGGTTCGAGAGGGGGAGGGTCTTTGTGTGCGCGACGCGGCGACGCGTCAGGTGCATGCGGTCACCGCCGTCCGCCACCTGGCGCAGTCCAGCTGGCTGCTGCCCGGCTAGCGTTTCATTAGCTGGCAGGGCGCGCCGTGAGCGGCAGCAACGAGTCCCGCGTGTCCTGGATGTCCTGAAGGCTGTTCTGTGCACGATCAGCTAATCGTTATCTGTTCGGGGCGACTCCATCCGCGCGGCCGTCCCGCAGCACTGCTTGGTGGGCGCGGCGAGGGTCGATCCCGTTGAAATTCCAGCCGCTATCTGACTGTGTGTCCAGTGGCGGACTGCCTTTCTTCGTATCTCCCATTTGGCCGTTTCCGGCTCCAGCTCCGCTGGCCGCTGCGAGTAGTAGCGGGCTCGCTCTGTCCAATTTTAAATTACTTTCTCCAAGAAAAAAAGAATTTCATTCTTGCCGCTTCGAGACTCGAAGCAGCGGCAGCGCGAGCGGCATGACCGGGCTGGACGTCGACGGCGGACGCCTTGCGTCTTGCGCCGCGCACCGAGCCGCCAGACTCGCGCCAACTTCTTGCCCTTCTTCATAACGAGTTGGAACCGGAAGGCGAAGGAAGGGGCGCCGCGCGGCTCGCAGCGAAGGCCGCCGAGTCGGACGATATCCGAGCCAGAGACCGACATAGACGGCCAGAGATGAAAAGTGTCGCGGCGGATGGCGACGGCGTGCTGGCAGCGCGGGCAGCGGCACGGCGCGTTCCAATTAGGACGTCCTCCCCGATGACATCATGAGGGACGCGAGGGAAGCCGGCGGGACAGCGCCAGGGACGCGTGGCAAATGGAGGCCTCAATTAACATGGCCGGCGCGGCGCCAGCCGAAGAGTCGCTCGCTCCGCCGCACTGTCCTGCGTGGCGCGGGAGAGACAGAGCGCTGATATCGGAATGAGCCCGCTGGCTGGGTTGGACACAGCGGCGCAGCCGCGCAGCCCAGCCGCCGTCGCGGGGAGTGACAGATAGTCTCGTTTGGTCCGGAGGCATCGTGGAGACTTTATTGAAACGGGGCGACCCTCGGGCAAGCCGAGCCAAGACGGCATCGGATCGCCCCGGTCACGTCCGCGTGGCCAAACAAGGCCGAGGGCGCTGAGGGGGTCAGCCGACCCAGGCCGGCGGGGCAGCCCGACCCAGCCCGACCCAGCCCGGCGGAGATGCACGTCAGGCCAAATGTAGCAGAAGCAGCGCCAATGGTGCGCGGAAGCAGCTCGAATTAGCAGACGGAGGAAGAGACGACGCCGGCAGGGCGGCCTCTGATTGGCCGGAAACCGTCGCCGCCGCGTTGCGGATTTCTTCAGAGGGCCTTCTTTCTCTTGAAAGCGCGCGGAGGGCCGAGAGCGCCTCGCCGCCTGGGGCGTCCTTTATTGTTTTCGATACATCAGTGACGCGGAAGGAGTCCGACAAAGAGCGAGCGGGTCGCGGCGTCCACCGCAGCGAGCGGCACCGCGGCAGGAAGCGGGTCGCCGAGCCTCGCCGGGCTGAAAGCGAGGCTGAAAGGATCCCCGTGTCTCTGCCGTGCCGCCACGGCCGACGGCTTTGATGCGCCCGTCGGCGTCGGTCCGTTTCACCGGTGGCCGACAGCCCGACCCGAGTCGCGGGGGCGGCGGCCTAGCCGTTAGCCGGGCCCTCTCGGCCACGATTCGTCCTTTTGCTTTCTGGCGGGTAATGAGCGTCTGCGGCCTACTTGCACGCCGCACGCACGCCGCCGCGCGGCACAATAACGACGCTCGTGACCTCTGCTCCGGCAGCCAGCGCGCATCTCTCGGACTGCACTCGGGTTGTAAGCAGTGCCCGCGTCTCTCTCGCACCTTTTTGGGGCGTGCGCCCCACGAGGGCGAGAGAGATGGCGTGACGGAAGCACAGCGCTGATTTCCAGGGCCAGCGGCCCAGCGGAGGGAAAAAGGGTCAATTTGTTGTGGGCCTCCTGGGCCCTTGTTGGGGCCCTCGACGGCGTGCAGTGCATCTGGGGGCGCTTGTTAGGTTGGAGCTGGTCAAGTGTGGCGGACGGTGCACCCGGAGGGCGGCCGGCCCCTGTGACGCGCGCGGCTGGAGACGCCTCATCCATATTAGGATTGAGCTATTTCGCCTGGTTATTGCTTTTGGTCCCCGGGCCGTCGTCCTCGCCGTCCTGGCCGTCGGCGGGTCGCGGCCGGGCTACTTCATCATCCGGAAGGCCGAGAGGCCCGAAGGGGTTCGCGAGCGGTTTACTTGCCTTTCTCTCCGGTCCGTCCGCTCTCCGGGTGCCGCAGCGGGCTGGCTCCATCTCGGCCCTCTGCGGACTGCCTGCCTGCCACAATACTGGCGATGCGACGCCACGCCCGCGGGCCGCCATCATGATGTGGCCGTGTTGCTCCCCCCCGCCTTGTATATGGGCTCCTTCTTGTTGTTGACACAGAGCGCCCCACTGCCTTTCCTCCGTGGGGGGCCGCGGCTCGGAGGCAGCCCTGGGTGGGGCTGGACCCGCGTCGGGGTGGTGGTGGTGCCAAGCCAGCGGCAAGCTCATTCGGAAGCTGAGCTTCACTCTGCTGACGGAGACTCGCGGCGGTGCGCGGCTGGCTGGCTGGCTGGCTGGCTGCGCGACGTCTATTTCTCGCTCCTCGCGCAATTTTATTTTCATCCCGGCCCGGTCCGTTCCCCGGCTGGAGGGACCCTCTTTGGAAAGTAATTATAACTCGTGACTCACAGCTGAACATGCGAACAGCCGAAGACGGCAAGGCGGTGGATTATTTTTAGCGGGTGATTGATGCGGCTGGCCGGAAGCAAATCGCGTTCTTTTTTTTTCGGGGCAGTTTGCGCAGGACTTATTAAAGTCTGGTGACCGCGGGGTGCCCCGGCCGGCCTGCCCCGCAGGTGAATCGGGTGCTAACGTGGCAAGGAGGTGTGACGCCGCGCCCCCCCTCACCCTGCCTCAGCCAGCCCCGCCTCGCGACGAAGCCCGCCAGAGCCTGCACAGATAAGGAAGCTGCTGCGACATTATAAGAAAGGAGAGAGCGAGATGGGAGCGAGATGGAAAGTGAGACGCAGGGCCGGAGGGCCGGAAGGGTGCGCGACTTACGGCGGGTAAATGATCCTAATTATTCATCCCGGTCCTCGGAATCGTATCGCGGGCCGAGGCCGTTGTTGTCGCGGCCCTTCGGGTCCCTTCGCGGCCCCTCGGCGAGGCCTGACAAGACGGCGGCCCGCCGTGTGGCCGTAATGCGAGGCGGGGCCGAGGCCAAAAGGCGGCACCAAAGTTCCATTCTTTTTCGTAAAGTCGTCGTTTGCGGCACGGTCTCGGCCTTATGCATGGCAAGACAAATGGTGTGGTCCTGCGGAAGTCCGCGCGCCTCGGCCGCCCCGCCAACTTTCAAGAAACAATGAAAATCATATTACTATGTTGTTTATCTTTTAATCTCGGCGTCCATCTGCCGCGTCGCCTGCCTGGGCCGCCGCGCGCCACCGTGATGAAATTCGAGGAAAAGTTCGGGTCGAGCCCTTTAGCACAACAATCTCGGATTTCCTCGCGAATTTGCTCCGGCGGCGCGGTGCTCGACGCGGTGCTCGTCGCGGGGGAGCGACGGCGCGCGGGGCCTCTCGCGTCGCTGAGCCCTTGTGTTGCGCGGCCCCCAATCTGCTCACCTGGCCGGGCCTGGGCCGCCCCGCCGCAGGCCGTGTTGACTGCTAGGGTTAATCGTGCGGGTGGAGTGTGATCCTGGAGGCATTAATGGGGTGGTGGTGCGTGGCGGGGCCGCGTCGAGCAGCCCTGATTGGCTGGATTCCCGGAAGCCAGGTCGTCTAAGGAAGCTGTATGTTCTCCGGTCCATTTTTTGCTCCCTCCTGGCGGTCGCGCAAAACGACAACGGGGGACTTGGGTGCGTTTCCGGCGGGCCGCGGGGACGAAGGGCGCGGCGGCGAGGTGAAATGATGGAGCGCTACTCCACCTCTCTTCATCTTCCTCTCCTCTACCTCCGCGTCGGGCTGGCGCGCCGTGATCATATCTGCCCTTTGGCTTTTCGAGTCCCAGGCAGCAAGCTCCGCGCTCAAGTCGGCCAGGGTCCGGATCAATCAGTCAAAGTGCTCGGGGAGCGCGGTGGGGGGGGGGGGAGGGGGTTGGAATGCCGCGGTGGAAAAAGGGGGAGGGGGTATAGGATGGCATCTAGAGGCGCGCGCAGCAATCTCTGTGCTGTCACTTCGTGTCACTTCGACACAAGACCATCGCCCCGCCGCCCCGCGTCGGCCTGACAGGAAGACTGTCTGGTGCATCTCAGCACACGCACG
Organism: Stenchaetothrips biformis; assembly: GCA_030522485.1. Taxonomy (NCBI): domain Eukaryota; kingdom Metazoa; phylum Arthropoda; class Insecta; order Thysanoptera; family Thripidae; genus Stenchaetothrips; species Stenchaetothrips biformis. Next base: position 10,683,835 of record CM060092.1, on the reverse strand, counting down.
AGAGGCACTGCGGGGCGGGAAGCGTGATATGGAAGTGCAGTCGTTAGCAGTGTCGCCGGGACGGGTCGGCGTATATATGGCGTGTGTGGCCAACAACAGGATCCTTGGGGTCAGGGCGAAGGCGATGATGATGGAGTCGGGTTCGTCGGAATGACGGCAGATAACGCGTGCGTGCGTCTCGGGTGCGCGCCGTAACAGGAATACGCACGCGGGGCTGCTGAGCGTGCACCGACCGCGACGCCCGGCGACGCCCGGCGACGCCCCGGCCCCCGAGCCACCGCCTTAGGGACGCTTTGCAAGCCCTCGCCGCCGGCAGTGCCTTTGAAGTGTTACGTCATCTGTGGACGCCTCACGGCGCCTTGGGCCCGCTTCGATTGGATCTGCGAGTGACTCAGAGAAGAGTCGGCTCGTCGCTCTGTCTCTCTCGCACCCGCACGGGGCTACACGGGGCGCCCCCCGAGTGCGTCACGACAAGCGTCGGTTCCCGTTCCGCTGGGAGCGGCGCCCTTTGGCGGCGTCATCGGCGCCGGACGCGGCGGATGCGGCGCCTATTGTACGGGGCGGCCGTCACGACGCGCGGATGTGACGTCACGTCCAATTTATTTTACTTTTTCGGTGTGCTGGCGTGTGTGCGTGTGAGTGGATGCGGCGACGCATTCGTAATGATTTGTGCCGGCCGAGGCACGCGCCGCCGTCTTATTGCTCTGGCGTTGCGGCTTGCCGTCGCGTTGGCGCCGCATCGCGTCGGCAAGGCGTGCCCTACAGCCCTCGGCGACGAGCCCTACTGTGGCGGGGCCCCAGACGGGGCCCCAGCCCGGGCCCTTCGCGGACCTGGCGCGCCCTTTCCAGCCCGGACGGGCCCTGCCTGCCAATCAGGTGGGGGTGGGGCTGCCGTTGCCCCTCAGCGGGGACGCCAGTAGTCCGTCGTCGTGAATTTGGGTCAGCGCGGCGGTCCATGCGACCCGGCCCCCCGGCCGCTGCAACGTCATGTCGAACAGTGTCCTGTCCGAGGCGGCTTGGACGTGACGGACGGTGGGGGCGTGGGGGCCCTGGCTGCCCTGCCCAGGCCTGCCGACTGCTGCATTTTTGCAGTTTCCGCGCACGGCCACGGCCAAGGGGCCCCGGCGCGGTCTGGCCGAGTGCGGTGTGTCTTCCCAGCATCCTGTGGCGGGGCGCGGCGTCGCGCGGCGTCGCGAAGCAGGCTCCTAGCCGCGGGTTATATTCACTCTTGCACGAACAGGAAGATGAAAGCTGCCGCTTTTTACGGCGCAGGCTCCCCGCCGAGGCTGGCACTTTCCATCGTAAGGGCGTGGCTGCGTCGCTGCGCTCCCAGCAGCTTTGTCGTCGGCCCGGCCGCCCGGCCGCCCGGCCGCGCGGCCCGGTGACGCCGAGGCCCGCCGGGTCAGCGCGCCGACGACCAGGCCCTAACCTTTCAAACCTTGGGATTTTACGGCCGCGGGAAAGAGGACCAAAGGTCGGGTGGGTGTGGATCTTGTCGTGGACGGAACCCATGCGTTGCGCGCGGCGCGGCGCCTGCAACTCGTGGTGCTCGAGAATAAGGTCGCGCTACTCCACCGAGGCCTGGATCGTGATGATAATGGAGCTGCGGGGCCGCGACGGGCCGCGACGCCCGATGGAGCAGTCTTAATCGCCGGTCGGCCCGGCCGGAGGGCCCAGCGCGCTTTGCACGCCCTGCCGCTTGGAAACGTTGAAGAATGGACGAAAACTCGGCAGCGGCGCCTTGACGTCGCGGGGCGGGGTGGGGCGGGGCGGGGCGGGCATATTTTATGAGGCAAAGGAGTCCCCCGTAGAGTCTAATCTCGTGCAGAAAAAGGCGTTGCAGCCGCCGTGGCGGCCACTATCACCACTGCCGTTCGGTGATGCGGTAGGTGTGGCGTGCGAGCAGCAGCGGTGGGGGGCGACGGCGCCGCGTCCCTCCCTCCCTCCTCATGTTGATAGATAGTTGCATTATTTTCGAGCCCGCCTGAGAACAATTTCCCAGGGGGTATAACGCGGGGAAAGGGGTTAGTAATTAGAAGGCGACTAATGGGGGGATGGCTCCTCGTCGCGCGGGCGTCGCCCCGCCCCGCCGTGTGCGGAAGAGGAGATGTCCCTCTGATTTACGGCACTACTTGGACCATTCCGGAGTCGCTGCGCGGTCGGCCCGGGTGGCCCGAGTGGGGCGTATTGCCTATAGTTGGGGCGTGGCCGGTCAGCACCGTGCTGTACCTGCATGCACTGGGTACTCGTAAATCGCGCAAACGCGAACACCTAAGTCCTTGTTCGATAGTTGCTGGGGGCGGGGGGCCATACAGGCGGGGCGTGCTGGCGGGGCCCAGCTGCAGGAGTTGCAATGGAAAGTGTCCCTGCGACTGTGCAGTGCCTGCCGCGGACTCGCAAGATGAACCGGAGGACAGAGTGCGGCGGATTGTGCCAGGCGGCAAGCCAGCCAGCCAGCCAGCCAGCCAGCCTCTCAAACGGAAGTGTCCCCGTCATCTCCGGTAAACGGCCCGGAGAGCCTTGGGCACGAGACTAGCCTGTCACAATCAGGTCGCCGTGGAGGCCCTGCTGCCGAGGCCCTCCGCCTCGGGGCCGACAATGGGTCCATTGGGTCACAAGGTCATTCCACCGGCGTGCCGCGGTGAAAAATCGATGTGCCAACTTTTGGCAAGTCGGAGGCGGGGCGTGGCGGGGCGTGGCGGGGCGCGTTTCTTTAAGTTAATCAGGCACTTCGCCGCGGTCCCGGTCCCCAGTCCTGCGGTCGCTCGTTCCCTCACTTGAAAAAAAGTTGATCCGGGCCGGGCTAGGGGTGGGGGGCGGTGGCAGCATTAGTTATATGAGCCATCTGCCTGGGTAATCGGCCCGCCTGGGCCCTCCCTTCGGTGCACGGCTCCGGCGGGGGCGTCGGCGGGGGCGTCGGCGGGGGCGTCGGCGGGGGCGTCGGCGCCGCCCTCGAATAAAGAGTGAAAGGGGTTCCCCGCCCGCCCACTCCTCGCGGCCGCCGCGCCGTTTAGTATTGATGTAGGTCCTCTTTTGCTGGGTCATTTCCCCACCGTTTGGCCATCGTAAAAATTTGTCGCCGCGAACTGAGAAGAGGAAGGCGTCATGCCTCCTTCGTCTGCCCCTCGTCGTCGCCGTCCTCCCCTTGGAGGGTATCAGCCGGTTATGATGACGCGTCGTGGGACTTAGGCCTCTTGTCGTCCGGAGCATCCTCTAGTTTGTCACTTTGATTACCTTCATCCCCCGGACGTGCCATATTCTTTATTCCCTATTCCGCTCACACTCTCATCCCCTCGCTGGTCTTCGTCGTCCTGGTCTTCCTCCTCCCCGGCCGTAATTTATTACGAGGACTTTGGTCTTTTTCATCCTCGTCTTCCTCTTGTTTCTGCCGCGGCCCCCCCCCCCCCCGCCCTGCCCGCCCTGCCTCCCGCCGTCCGGGCGTAGTGTTTCACATGTTGATGTATTGCACTTTATTCCCTACTTTCACCGATACACGACGCGAATTTCAGCGAGGCTGGCTGGCTGCTTGGCGGGGCGGTGGGGCGGCGGACGTGGCGCCGCGCACCGTGGATGTGTGTGTGTGTGCGCGTGTGTAGGACAGGCAGAGACGGACGCGGCGTGCCGATTTATGGTGGAATCAGCGTCAAGGTCGACCTTGGATCGTATCACATTTCCGCCAGACAATTTTTTCTAAAAAAAAAAAAAAAAAAAACCGGAGAGAACTAAAATCCTTGCTACCACGCCCCAGCGGTACGAGAAAGCCATTTTAATCCGCCATTTTTGCTCCTTGCGCGCGGGCGGGCGCGGCGGGCACGTGCCTCGGGAAATAGCATCGCTTTCTTTTTCCCGTAGCGCCGCTGTTGTTTTTCTCTGTTTCTTCCCGCACCGTGTTTGATTGGCGCGTGGGGCTTCCCCCACCGCTCCTCCCCCTCCCCTCCCGGCCGCAGACGTCGTAATGAAGTGCGAACAGGACCTGGATGCAATTAGGGCTAATAGGAGAATGAACTGCAGCCGCGGCCCGCGTCTTCGCTGGTCTCCGCGCGCCGCGCTCTTGGCGCCCAGCCATGTGCACGGAAAGGAGGTGGGGGGCGCCCAAATCCTGAATTGGCCGCCCTGGGTACCCCGCCGTACCGCGCCGTACCGCGCCACCCCATCCTCCTCGATATCGATTCATTGCCTAGAGCGGACACGAGGGGCCGAGTGCAGTAATAATTTGTTATTTCGCTTTCCCAAGTGCCCCGAGGGGCGAGCCGGTCGGCCCGGGCGCTGCCCTGTTTTTCGAGGTGGACGCGCACCGGCATCAGGACGTTAACCCCAGCAAGCAGGAGGATCTGTCATCGTGACTGTGTGTGTGTGTGTGTGTCCGTCTGTGCGTGTCGCGCGTTTGGCGGGCTTCGCGCGTCGGTCAGTGACGGCCAAACTAACGCGTGTGTCTTTCTTTGTGCTGCAGGTGAGCGTCGACGCCGGGGACAGCCAGCGGAACCCCTTTGCGTCTCCAGCGGGCCGGCGCGGCCCGCGGACACAACACGGTGGGGTACGCCGTATTCTTGGAGAGGAAAAGGAATGCCTTCTTTGACACTGTGGCCGAGTGACATCGGGTGGGCAGCCGCGGCGTCAAGGCCAAGTGACCGTGGCCTAATGGAGGCAGGCACGCGGCGCGGGACGCCTCTCCCCGCCTCGCCGGGCCCTCCTTTCTCGCCAGTGTGGGTGATGGGTTCATGACCTGCCTACGCACTACGCACACGGTTTTGTCTCTAGGAGGCCTTGTTGGTTTCTACGAGGCCTGTGCGATTTACGCGAAAGCCACGTATAGAAGTAGTCAAACAGGCCTCGTAGATATCAAAGAAGACCTTTTACGAGGCCTGTTTGTGTGCGTGTGTGCGTCGGGCCCCGCACCTGTGTCAGCGACAAGCGCATTGGTAATGTGATTTGGCCGGGGAGCGGCGCTGCCGCCGTTGGGGTGCAGGGAACACAGAACGAGGCTCGCTCGGGGGGTTTTGCGCGTTTAGTAACGGAGCCGGCGTGCGGTAACGAAGCCCTCTCTGCGGCCCAGCAGGCGCCACTGCTAGGGGTGGCGTTGGCGGCGGCGGCCCCCCGGCATGGCATGCCCATGGCGGCGCCAGGGCACCTCATGGCGTAATGGGTTATATCGAGGGGCAAATGGCCAATCATGTATCAGCGGGGCGGTAGTCTACAGGGCGCGTCACGGCCGCGCACTTTACGACGGGGCGGCGGGCCGGCCGGACGCGTGGTGGTAATGAGGGCTGCGGTACAAATAATGCACACGGCCCGGAAAAGCCGAGCGGGGATTGTGGTTTCATTTTGCATAACCAATCGGTGGTCCGACGGCAGCCCCGGCGTCATGCCGCCCCGCCAGCAGCCCAAAGCTAATTGCGGCCGTTTTTACGGCTCGTGCCGCTTCCGTTACCGGCTTGGGGGCCCCGCTGCGCTGTGCCCCGCCGTCACCGTCCCTCGGGGACAGGCAAAGGAAAACAGAATGGAAATACGCCCCGCCTCCAGCTGTAGCTCGTTGGGATGGTCCCGCCGGAGTGGCGGCGGGCGGCGGCGGTGCTGGAGGCGAAGGGTCAGCGCAAGGACGAAGGCGACGTGCGCGCCGCCCCAGTTGGCATGCCGCGGGCTCGCGGGGTGAGGTGGGGCCGAACGACCGCGGCGGGCGGGGCGGGGCGGGGCGGCTTCGTCGTCTTGGGACGACCCTGCCGGACCGTCCCAGCTAGGAGGGGCCCGCTGTACTTTTTGTCATTGGCTCGGCAAAGTTGGCGCGGCGGTCCAGAAAGACCCACTCGGAGGATTGATTGTAATAGACATGGGGCGCCGCGGCGGGACGCCTGCATCGTCGTATCCCCTCTCTAGCGTCCCCGGCCGTCTCGCGGCGAGTCGCCGGCGACCCGACTGTTCCGACGCTGGGGCCGTCCGGTCGGGCCATCCCGAAACCCGACGGTGCGATGTGGCGCGAGGGGATATCGCCTGGTCGCGGGAAGCGGCGCAGCGGCGCAGCGGCGCCCAGCCAACACCGCCACTGCTGAGTGTTGGGCGCGGCGGTTTGCTGAGCGGTGCTGATTGTGGGCTGAGCCGCGCGGGCTGCGAGATGTGCTGAGCACATGACACGACTGACCTACTTCACGCCCTCCTCGAGCTGCCGGCATGCTGCCGGCCTGGCGCGGCCCCTCGGCACGGACGGAGTGATACCCGAGGAGAAGGGTGCAGCGTGGGTCTGGCTGATTGGTTCTCCGAATTTATTTGTATACCTCCCCTCCCCTTCGCCGTCTGCTCGCGCTTTCTCGTGTTTCTCCAGCACCTTCGATTTGCGCCTCGCTGCGTCCGTCCGCCCTGCCCTGCCCTGCCTCACCCCCGCGCCCAATTCCAAGGTGCGGGGATGCCGGCGGGGCAGGCCCAGCCTCGCGCAGCCTGGCCCCCGAGGGGGTCGGTTCGCTGCGATGCCTCCAATCGCCCGCCCCCCGCCCCACCGGGCCCACCCGAATCCTAACCTCGTTTGCGCCAATTGATACGTGAAACCCATGTTGCCGCCCTCGCCGCCTTACCACCGCCTCGCCACCGCCTCGCCTCTCCAGATGTTTTCCAGTACCTGCCGCCGCGGCTCCAGTGGCCCCACTGGTGGCTGGAAGGCCCCAGGGAGGGCCCAAGTGCGCCCCACCTGGCGTGGCGTCATCGATATCGGATTCCGCCGGCAGCCCCCACCCACCTCCCCCCGCACCCGGAGAGCGTGGTGTGGCGTGGCGCGGCGTGGCGCGGCGTGGTGCAGGTCCACTGCCCGGCAAGCTGTGGCATTCGTTGTTGGAAGGGTCGATGCTCCTCTTCGCCTGTCCGAGGAATGCAGAGGATTGTGGTCGCAGTCCTGGCCGGTTGAGGGCGCATCGCGATCCTCTACCATCGATTGGGGGTCGGCTGCTCTGAGGACTGTCCGGAGGGCTGAGGGCCGCAGGAAGAGGGCCCGAGGGTGCCTCGCAAAGGAAAGGGCCCAAGGGCCGCGGTGCTGCGGTCACGAACCGGGAGGACGACAAGGGCGGCGGGCACTGCAGGGGCTTCTGGAGCGCAGGAATGGTTTTGCTCGCGGTGTCCGGGGAGCACGTGAGCATGGACGTGGATTGCATGCAAATTCCATGAATGCCACACGGCCGGAGGCGCCAGTTAGACGCGTGGGTGCAGTGTCCGCGGCTGTTTCCGACCGGCCCCGCGCGGACGTCAAGTTCATTTCCCTGAGCCTCCGCGCCCCCGCCCCACACATATGGTGCGTTGAAAGGCGAGACGGCCGCAGGTTCGAATCCCCTCGGCGGCCCCAGAGGCCGCGCCGCACTTTGGCGCGTGCATTTTCGGCGGTCGTGTTACACACACGCGGTGCAGGGGCCGGCCTGTGTCCGTCAGGCCGGCTGTAATGGACGCGCTGGGAGAGAGAGAGGGGGGGAGGGGGGGGGGTCAGAGCACTTAGCTCGCGTCACGCGGCCGGGCACGGGGCGCCGCGTGGTGTTGCAGGGACGGCGGGGAGGGAGAGGGCCCCTCAATGGGGCGTGTGCAGTGATGCACCGGCCGGCGGGGCGGCCCGAGAGGCGGCCATCGGAGCGACATTAGAGCGGCATTGGAGCGCGGCACGACAAGGCCGTGGGGCTGGACTAGAAGGGCCGGCCGGTGTAGCGTTTCAAACCACATCCTGGCGGCCCGGCGGTGAGGTGCGGCGCGGCGCACCCCTCGCACTTTGGACTGCGCGTCGCCCGTCGGGGACATGGTCCGGCGCGTAACCCGAGACGTGTGCATTACATCGCGGTCCCTACCTCCTCCTCGTGCAGTGCCTGTCGGTGGCGAGCGGTCCTCCTGGCCGTGGCCTACATGCAGGCGGCGCGGGCTGCCTGCTCTGCTGTGCGGCTCCCTCTCTCTCGACGCGTCTCGTGTCTCTTTCTCCCCGGGGGATTACGAGCCGAGCTAGTCGGGGAGAGAGAGGGGCTCTGCGGCTTGCGGTCGCACGGGAGTATATACTACAGCGGGGATATGGAGGATAGGGTGCAGTGCGTGTGTGTGTGTGTCACTACTACGTACACATGTTCATAGGGCCGTCTCGCTTAAGAGGGGCGCGCAGGCGGCAGGGCGAAGTGGGGCTGGTTTGTGGACGGCAATGGCGGGGTGGCGCCACGTTTTCAATTCTTGTGCGCCAAAAGCGCAACGCCCCGCCACGCCCCGCTAGCTGCACAAGTGCCGTGTGCGCCCCGGCGCCGCGTGTCCCCCAGCTCGTTGCATCCCGACGCTGTAATTGGTCCTCGCCCAGTCCCAGCGCCCCGGCCCCCGGTGGGGTGCCAGGCCGCGTCCACGAGACCGGGGAAGGTCCGGGGTTCGATTCTTCGTGCGACCCTCGTTCGTGTTGTTTCTGTTGGCTGGGTCGTTTGCGTCCGGGGCGTGGTGCTGCAGCCTCCTCTCCCCCCCCCCCACCCCAAACCGGGCGACCCTGACATTCGCCTCCACCGCGCGGCCCGCGGACGGCAAATCGATGAGTCATTACACGGCACGGCCCTCCGAGAAGCGGGGCGCGTTGAGCAGGTTATGCAATCAAGGAAGCTGGCGCGCTGCCGCCAGGACGCCCCGTCACCAGCCCACCAACCACCAGCACCTCGCGGCCCACCAGGGCCCACCAGCGCGCGCCAAATGGAGGGCGCTGCAGCGGCGGTGGCGTCGCCGGCCGGGAAGAGGATGGCGGACGCAATTGAGGCTCTCATCATCTCCCTCCAAGCCTCGGCTGCCTTCCTGCCCTTGCTCTGCATTCTGCACTATTTCCTCGTTTCTTTTTATTTTTATGCTCCCCGCGCGCGAAAAAAGCAGGCTGACGACGACGACCACGACGACGACTACATGGCGGTAGCGAAGGCCAGGCTGCAGACGATGACTCCCTGCCGCGCATCGCTCTGGTCGCTGGGCCGGGCTGCGGGGGCGCCTAATTGTTGTGGCGGGGGCGCAGTGCACGCCGGGGGCCCTGGGGGGCGCCGGGCTACGGGGAGCGCATCAAAGGGGCGCGCGTAAACATTTGCCACCAAACTGGCCGCGTCCGGCCTCCCCCCCCCCCCAGGTAGGTAATGAGCTCAGTGGGCTCATCCGCTGTGCTGCGGGTCGGGGGAAGGGGTGGAGGGGGTAACAGCTGCAGCGGGGACAGGTGCATAGCGGCGCGCGGCGTTGTCCAGCTGGGACCACATCGCCGCCTTTAAGCCCCTGCCCCACTACCTCCTCGCCTCCCCCGCAGCCGTGCCAGGCACGAAATAAATCACCCGTTTGGTTTTCGTAATGCGCACGTGTGCCTCTGTGTGTGTGTGTGTCTGTGTCTGTGTGTGTACGTGCCAATGCGGCAACTGGACGCGGTGCTGCGTGGCGCGGCGGTCCATCACGTTGGAGTCGACGCTACATCACGCCGGTCCCGGCAGAGGCGGCCGCGCGCCCAAACAAGGGACTGTTGGCGAATTGGCCTTGTTGGCGCCGTTGGCGGCGACCCTGCACTGGCTGGCCGGGCGCACAGTGGGCGCACCCCATGCCCCAGGTGCGCCAATCCCCGAGGCCCCCGAGTGGGGCCCCCGAGTGGGGCCGGGCCGGCCCTCTCAGCCTGGTGGCGCCCGAGTGGAGAGCGGCAAGTGAAAAGTGTCGGCCGGGACTTGTTGTCCAAGATGGCTGCCCTGAAATATAACGTCGTCGTGGTGCCGCTGTGGTGCTCCGAGAGGGCGAAGGGGGCGGCGGGCGTGGCGTGGCGCGCCGTGCCGAGCTGCTGACCCAGCCGGACCCAGACCCCAGTCAGCGGATTGCGGCGCGGACTCACTGAACAGCAGTTAGTGGGACGGATTCGTTTTAGCTGACCCGTCCTTTATGCCCGACTCGGCGGTGTAGGCTCCGGGCCGCTCCGGGCCGCGCGGCGTGACCCAGTGAGGAGGCGCCGTGTCCGGGCCGCGTGTCCGGGCTGCCGGTAGAGGCGTGCGGTGGGGCGTGCAGCGGGGCGGTGGCATCTATCGTCTGTCCTCTGCCCGGATCGGGAATCGGGTCAGCCGCGCGATGGCGCTGCCTGCGTTTGAGTTTGGGCTCGGCCGGGGCCCTCGGCCCAGGGCAGGCCCTGCTGCGCCCCGCGCCCCGAAGTCCCTTAAAGTCCGTGAAATGTATGCATGGGACGTGTGTGCCCCGCCCGGCCCACTCGGCCCCACCGCGAACCACCGCCCGCCGCCGTGGCCCCTACCGCGCGCCGCGGAACTCTCAGCGCCGCTGCCGATTTACTTATCGAAGCAGTGGAATGGAATGGCCAACTCGCATGAAACGATAACGAATAGACTGTAGCAGTGCGCCCTACTCCGCCCCGCCCCACTACGCGCCGAATAGACGGCCCGGCCGCGCGCCGCGCCCCGCGGGGGACTTTGTGTCGGATTGCATCCATTGCCGAATCGGTCGCTGCTGTGACTACAGAACATAACAGTATAACGCCGTGGAATTGCTCGCCACCCTCGCCCGAGTAATGGCCTCTGTTCTGGCCGACGGATTCGCCGTGGACTCGCGGGATGAGATGCCGTGCCCAAGACGGGGTGGGCCGGACTGGCTGGACGGCCCTCCTCCCCCCAGGCACTAGGCCACGTCCGGCGGCGCCATATACTGTCGCTGCCGGGGCGGGCCTGAAGATGCAGGAAGAAATATGACGTCATAACGCTGTTGGCCCGGTGAAAATTGAGTCGGTGCAGGGTCCGTCTCCGCGGCACTGGCGTACCTGGGGTAGGGCGTGCGCGCGACGTGCGCGGCGAGGCGCGCCTCCGGGGACGACGAGGACGACGAGGACGAGGCCCAGCTCAACGCGCTATCTAATCTGGTGACTGTTTTGTCACTAGTCGCGGCGCTGCGTGGCGGGCGTGGACGCCTCCTGCCTTGCTTCCTGCCCGTCGGCCCGCGCGACGAGGAGGCGGCCGACCGGCTAGTTCTGCGGCACTTGCCAACTTTACGCATTCCTCGGCGTGCTTCTGCGCGCACAGCAATGGACTCGCCGGTCGCCTGGGGCGCTGCTGGGGACGGTGACGCGGTCCAGGGGGAGGGCCCTCTCGGGGCTTATGAGGTGTTACACTCTGTGCCTTGGTTATTACCTGCAATTGCCTGCCTCTGTTTTTCGGTTGTCGCCGTTCTTTTTTCGGCGTGGGACGTGTCGGCTGTAATTTGGCGCGACAAAACGCGAAAGCGCCGAGAACAGAGACAGAGCGCTGCGTGTGGCGCATGCGTGCCTCGGCCGTCGCAGCGCGTCGCGACGCGTCGCCGCGGTATGAAGATTAATATTCCCGGCCCCGCGTTTTCACGCCCTGACGGGCCTGCGGCGGCGGCGTCACGGCGAGGCGGAGGAGGTGGGCCGAGGCAAGTCGCGGCGATGTATATGCACCCCGAGACAAGCAATTTCGTCGTCGAGCCGCGGGCTTTTAGGCCACGACCTGACTGCCTTCGCCATTCCCGGGCGAAAAATGAAGCCTTGTGCGCGGCGCCGCAGGAACCACCGTCGCGTCGTGTCGCTGCACTGAGCAGGGGGAGGGAATCCGAATCCGCACCGCGGAATTGGGTCGGAAGGCGTTTCTGCCGGGCTCGTCGTCGTTGGGTGTCCGCGGAGCATTCACCTGCGACACGTCGGCGAGTCCGCGAAGTGTACAGCGCGCCGCCAGTCCCACGACGCGGCCCTCGCCCCGCCCCCGCCCCGCCCTCGCCCCGCCCTCGCCTCGTGGCGAAGCCATCGGCCTAATTAAACTGTCGGCAAACTTGATGCAGCGCGGCCTGCAGGCTCATTCGCTCTGTCTCTCTCGCACCGCTGCGGAACGCCCCATGGGTGCGAGAGAGACAGCAATCCGCCTGCTGGCTCGGCCCGGCGACGGGGAGAGCGTCGCGCCCCGCCATGGAGATGCTGTCCCGGAGCGCGTGGCGGTGGCGGCGCTCCCGCCGCCAGCTCGGCTCTCGCCGCCGCGCTGCTTTCTAAGTGCTGCGGGGGATTGTTTCCCGAGGTTCCCGCCCTGAAAGCGACCGCCAGCGTGAGTTTGGAGGGTCCTCCCCGCGTGCTCGCAGTTTCGCTTCGCGCTCGCTCACCGTCGAGCTGCTGCCGGGCCTGATCGTCTGGGACGGCTCCGGCCCGCCGCTGCCGCCGGTCCAGTTCTCAAGCGGACAATGCCGCCGAGATTGCCGTGATGCGCCGGCCGGGCCGGCCGAGTGGAAATTAAAAGTCGGGGCCGCGACGTCGGGCCGTCGACATGGCGGCGCCGCGTCCAGCGAGTGTGGTATCCGGCCCAGGGCGTCGGCGACGCGTCGCTTACTGAACGCAGCCATAAGGGGCGCCGCACGCCGTGCACGCCGTGCGGTTGTCGCCACACCCGCAGCCACGCCCGAGCCGTGGAGGGTAGAGTGCGAGGAGAGTGCGTTGACTCGACGCACTGTCCGGCGGCACAGTGCTGCAGCAGGTTGGTGCATTCGCCGACGGCCCCGGGCGTGCTTTGTCGATCTGGAGCCGGAGCTGCTGGAGATGGCTTGCAGTCCTGCACGACTCCTCGCTGGCAGCGCAGATAAGGCAGAGATACGCCGCGCCGTCTCGGCGGGGCCGCGGGGGCTGCGAGGGCTGCTGACGGCGAGAATTTAGCCCCTTAGCGGGGCGCAGTTAGGCGGCGAGTTAACGAAAATAAAATGAGGTCCTCGGCGGCGGCGGGAGTTGAACCCGAGCGGCCCGCGGCCTCGTCCCGGCATCCCAGTGGTGGCGGCGTGTCCCCGGCCTAATCCAGTCAAGGAGGGGCGGCGTTTGAAACTCGGCGCGTCGCGTCCAATGCCGCCGTGTGAAGATTCGGCCGCGGTAGATAAAGTTGTTCCAAGCAATTAGTATTTGCGAGCAGCAGTGTGGTAGTAAGCTGTTTATTGCATCCATCGCCAGCAGCAGGCTGACTCCGAAGAGAGTCATCGCTCTGTCTCTGTCGCACTCGCGGGGGTGCGAGAGAGACAGCGACGATAGGACTCCTCGGAATCGCTGTGCAGGGCAGGGCGTGCGCGCGGCGGCGCGCAGTCTTTCCAGGATTACGCTTCCGCGTGTGTAGTTTGGCGGGCCTGCTCGACTATCTGGCCGCGGCCACCTGGTCGCCGCGACGGCAGTGCGCGCCTCGCGGGGAGGAGAACGACTTCACAATAATAATTTGTCATGCTTCCCGGAGAAACAAATGCTGGCTCATCAGGCTCCCGGGCCGCGCGACGGTCATTGAGGGCGCGGAGCCGCGGACTGGGATTAGACGGCCAACAACAACAACAACAACAACAACAACAACAACAACAAGTGGCGGTCGGCGGAGTACTCGGTGTCACGATGATGCGTTTTTGCCGGATCGTGATTCGAATCGTGGCGGTATTTGTCGGCGCTGGAAGTAAGTAGGTCTGCCCTGTCTCACTGGCTGCCGCTTCGCGAAGGCGCCGTGCTTCTTGCTCTCTTGCTCCAGGAAAAGGAAAGGAGAGGAAAGGAACGCAGCCAAGTGTCACGAGCTACGCCGGAAAGTCGGCAAGTGTTGTGGAATTATTGTTCACGTGTGTGGGTGTGTGCGCGTGTGAGTAGGTTGGGGTGGATTCGTGTGCGTGTGTGTGAGTATGTGCGCGCCCCTGAGTCGAGGCAAGGGTATCTGCAGCTCAGGGAAACAAGTGCAAACTCTATCGGCAGGAAAAGCAGCCAGCAGCTGTAGTACTGCTGCGAGGCGCGCGGGCCCGAACTTTCTTTCACCCTGAGACTCTGGAACCGTTTCACGAGCGCAAACAGGGCTGGGAATAGTAAAAGCGTTTTCTCATGTAAAGTAAGTGACTTGCCGGAACAATGCTCGCGGCGCGCGCTGGGCGCTGCGTCGTGCTGGACGACGCACTGCAGCGGCGCGCCGCGAGCACGCCGACGATGACGCGCAGAACGACGCGTGGTCGGTCGGCCGGTCGTGAGAACTGGGGGAGCGGGCCGAGGATCGTGCCTTTGTTGGTGTTGACCAGGGCCGGGCCTGGGTCTGCTGCATAGTGCGGCCCGGCGGCCATTTTTCACGGCCGGCGCGCTTGACGCAGGCCTTCCCTCGGGACCCTCCGCAGCCGATGCGGGCGCAGTTGTCACGAGGAAAGAAAGTGCCGCCCGACCGGGTCCAGGACGCCGTCGTCGTCGCCCCCGCGGCCTTGGACTATTTTGGCGTGGCGGGCCAAAAAATATCGGGCTGTATCTTCTTGATTCGCTGCGCCCGCCTGCTGGCCTGCGCTATCGGCCGCACCGCGCCGTTAGCCGGCCGAGGAGGGCGTGGACTTGGCACGCGCGTCTTCGGGGTGGCCGCCGACAACGCCACCGCGCCGCCCCGCCTGGTTGTTCATTCCGCTGACGGGGAGCGGCGCTGTGCCGTAGCATTTATTTAGCAATGAAGCGGCGAGCCGCTCCCGCGAGACGCGCCCCGTGTTTTATGCGCCTCATTTCGGAACGCTTAACCTCCGCTGCCCACCGGCCGGGCGGTGGTTGCTCTCCAAAACGGGCAATTACCTGTGTGGCTCTGTGTTGGCGTGGTGGTCGCTGTCAGCGGGAAGCGGCGGTCGCCGGCGTGGTTGCTGGAAGGCGGTGGGCTGCGCTAGGCTTCGCCCGCCCAGTCCGGCCCGTGGATGCCGCGAGCAGCGGTGGTCACTATGTGCAGCTGCGGGCCGTAGTATGGTATTTGCCCGCCGTAAATACGTAGCCAGCAGGCTGGTGATTCTGAGCCGCCCGGTCTGTAGCTGCGCCGTGCAGCTCGCCGTCCGTCATCAGGGCCTCCGAGGTGGCCGACCCGGTGCAGCAGGTGTGCTGAGTAATCGGCGTTTTCGCATTTTGCACGGCGCGCGGCCAAGTGAAGGCAGACAGCGGCCCCGAGCGCGGCACGGCGCTGCGGTTTGGGCCCGCCGGGCCGCCGTGCCTGCCGAGCACGCGCTTGCACTGCTGCGGTCGCGTCGTCGGCACGCGGAATGCAGCGCGTCAGGCAGTATCTTAATTAACTGCCAGTCTGGCCGATGCATTATGAATGGCTTTCGCCGCGTCAATTGGCGAGTGTCAACGTTCCCTTTGCCTCGCCGTCAGCCGCCTCGTCGTTTCCCCCCGAGTTCCTGGCCGCAGCCCGTGTTTGCGTTCGGCAGTGCGTTGTGGCGCCAGGCCGCGCGGTCCGGCACGGCCTCGCATGCCGCTGCTGCGGCCTCACTTATTGCCGCTCGACCCTGCAACAAAAAGAAGGCCTCGGAAATGGTTTTCGCGACGCGGAAAGTGGTGGCGGTGCACACTGTGAAAAATGAAAGGATGGGAAATAGAAAGGGAGATGGAGGCGCGCGGTCCGTGAATAACAGCACTTGATGTAAATAGCGCTGCCATTAAAATCTATAGCGGGCCGCCTCTGGGTGGCGGCCGCATCGTGACTTGTGTATTAAAGCGGCTCTTGTAGGGCTGCCCAGCGAGTGGGGCTCCAGTGCAGTGTGCCGCGCCGCCATGGGGTCCGAAGCCTGGGTCGGCCGAAGTAGCGCCCTGAAGCACTGCCGCCCTGCGCGCGCTTGTTTCACCGGTTTCATTCATTTGCAGTCTAGGGCTAGCTCCATCTCTTTCTGGCTCACTACTCCAGCTCGCTCGCCGGAAACGCGCGGCGTGACGAGGCGCCGTTTGGAGGATGACGTCATTAAAAATGTCTTGCGGACTCCTCTTCCTCCCCCGGCCAGCGCCCCAGCGCTTGCCACGGGCGCTGTCCAGCCATCACGTAACGCGGCGCGGCGTCGTCGCGGAGTTAATCCCACGCCGTGCAGGACGCCGGATTCCGCGCAGCGTCGACTTTTGTCACCAAGTTCAGTAATGGCCTCTGCAAGGGCTGCAAGGGTGGCCGTTTGAAACGTTTGCAAGTATTACTGTTGGGCTGCGCAAAGCTCTCCTTGAGGTCTTTAAACGGGCTTTGTTGGGTCTCCGCCCCGCCCCGCCCTGTTCATTAATGCTGGGCGGCAATGCGCTCGCGCGAAGGCCGGACTGTGGCCTGGCTTTCTCGAGGATATTCGTTTTGAAACTCTAAGCCCACCGAGGCGGCCATGCCGTTTCGGTTTCACTTTCTAAGAAACGCGCGCCTACTATCTGGTCACTCGTTTTTTTTTCTGCGGACGGCATTTTTTTGCACGGGAAGGGCCTCTGTGACTCGCTCCCTCCCGAAACGCCGAACCTAACAGTTCCTTTTTCTCTTTGCCCGTTCCAGGTCAGTTGAGGCGATGCGTCATGCAGCGCCCGCCGCGACGCCGACGCCTGCTCAAGTGAGACGGGACGGAAGGAGGGGGGGGGGGGGCAGCGTCCGTTGCCATGGCGACGGCGCCGCGACGCCGGGATGACTTCCAGCGCAGCAATTAGACGATCGGCGAGTACAGCGTGTGGCTGAGGCGCCGTGACAATAAAAGACGCTGTGGTCACAGTGTCAGCGAAAACCCCCACAATTAGAGATTCAATCACTTTTCTGAAACACGTATTCTCGAGTTTTCACGAATATTCGCCCATATTCCCAGATTTGTACACATTCACAAATATCCAAATATATTATTCGTTCAGCGTTTGACTGCGCCATGGCGCCAGGTCGCCGCCAGTTCGCCGCGGCGCGTTGACTCGTTGACTCTCCCTTTCCACGTCGGCCAGGTCGGCTGGCCTTTTTGCCCCGGCAGAGGCTTTCTCTGTGATAACCGTAACGTGATAAGGGAATATTTACGGAGCCCGGCCCGCTGCCGGGCGTCCGCCCGCCCACGCCTCGCCCGCCCCGTCCGATACCACTGTCACCCCGCCGCCACCCTTTCACCCCGGACCACGCGGCTCGGCTACCTCGTCGGCAGGTCGCAGGCCCGGGCAAGGAATCTCGCGCCGACTGGTGGGTGTGGTCGCCGCGCGCCGCGGGCTGGCCGCCCCAGCACGTCCGCGGCGTCGCGCCGGCCAGCTCGAGGGCCAGCTGCTGTCGCGGCCGCTTGTCTGCGGTGGAGGTGTAGTGAAACTGGAGCTATACGTCCCGGAGGGGGGCTCGCTCCGTGTCCTTAGTGCGGGCTGGGGTACCTGCCCGGAATAGAGGGCACCGCCCCGCTGCGGATCGCTTTTCCGCGGGGAGATCCCCTGGACTACTCGAGGCGAACTACACGCTGACACAGGACGCAGTCCCTTGGGCGGATCGCTTTGCAGGCGTGCCACTTGGCCCCGCCGCCGCCCGCGCCCTGGAGGCTCCTGGGGAGCCCCTGGAGTGCAGGCAACCCAACCCACAGCAGTGCCCGCGGCGCTCGGCCCGCCCGGCGGTAGGGGCCGCGTGGCTCGCCGCGTGGCTCGCCGCGACCCGTCTGTCCACCCGACACCGCTGCGGGTGCTGCTGGGTCCGGTTGCCGCGGAGGGACCGACGACGTGTCCCTCTTCATCTCGATCAAGTGAGCTCCGTCTGCAGCAGCAGCAGGACGCACGCCTGCCGACGCCCCGCCGACGCCCCGCCGGTGCATGCGGCTCAGTCTAATCATGCCTCGCCGCGCGCGCCCCGCCAAGTTGGTCGTCGGCGACGTGCCAACCCGGCCGGCCCAGTTTGCGGCCCGTTCGGGGCGGCGCGGGCTGATTGGCAGTCACGGCGCCTCGCACACACGCACTGCGCGCCGCGCTGCGGGCTTTGTTTGACAAGTTTGATGTGCAGTTGATTACTGTGCGCGGCGCGCGGGGCTAGAACCTGGCCGCCTGGCAGGGAGTACTCGCGCACTGCGTCGTAATGTGTCGCCCACTGGGGCCTCCGGAGACACCGACGCCCACCTTGTGGTCCTAATTCGAGCTTTAACCCCGACACCGAGGGAAGGCGATGCCCGGCGTGTGCCCCATGGCGCGCGGTGGGCTTAGGGGCCGTGGCGGTCTGGCGATGGGCGGCCGGTGGCGCCAACAGCGAGCAGCGAGCCGAGTTTGCCAGTCTAAATCCTGCCGAGATTCCCGCTGCTGCTGCAGCGCGCCCGACTCGGTGGTTCTTGTCGCTGCTGGTGGAGTTCGACAGAAATGAATTTCCCATGGGTGGCCGCAGCTTTGTGGTGTGTGTGCGTCCCGGCGTCCCGCGCGCGCTGGTGTGTGTATGTGTGTGTGTGTGTGTGCGCGCGTCGTCGTGGCGGTGTACAGTTACCATGCATATTGCGCAGTCGTACTCCTGGCGGCTGGGTCAGGCGCGTCAAGAGGTCGCAGAGGTGTAGCGTCCGCGCGGCACGGCGGGAGAAACACATTAACTTTCGGCTAATGAGAAAAAATGTGCGAGGCTCCCCGAATGAATGCGCGGACTCCGGTGGTGGTTCTCGAGGTCGTTAAAACGGGGGAAAATAATCGATGTGACGCCCCGTTCGGCATTAATTTTCTTTTTTTTTTCCGCCGCGCTCGCTCCTTCCTCGGAGCTTAAAAATTGTCAGAGGGGCTTAGCGGCACTTCCCCGTGTAAGGCATTTTGAGCGCGCGCGTGCGGAGACCGCACCTGCTGAGGCGATTCAGGGAAAATAAACAAAACGCCGAAATCCTTTTCAACTTAACGACCCGCAGCAGCAGAAGGTGCGTCGCCATCTGGGCTGAGGGCTCAATTAAAAGATAGACACGTCTAACGAGGCGGCCTGGGCCGCCCCGCCTCGCCCCGCCCGGGGGGGAGACAACTGATTCCCCACACGTCCGCGAGGCAAAAGGGAGAGCCGAAGAAGGGATCCGCGCCGCTATATAGGTCGCATCTGCGCGCCGCGCCTGTTTCCCCCCGAGATAGGTATAAATAATAGACGCTCCGCTAAGTCGATCATTGAATGGGCCCCGCGCCTCGGTGCGGTGCGGCGCAGTACGTGTCGGGAATGCGCATCTGTTACCGCGCCGTGTAAATGTACCTCCGGACACGTGCGGCGTTGGTGTGGGCAGAGGCCATGTCGGGGAAGTCCCTCGCATTGTTGTTCGCCAGCTATTCGTTGCTGCCCAGGCAAGCGGTTCGATCATCGGGGCCGGCCGTGGCGCGAACGCGGACCCGCAGCGAGCCTCCGATTGGGTTGCTTGCTTAATTTTCGCCGTGGGGTCAGGACAAGTTTCAGCCGCCATTTTTGGGTCGCTACCGGAAAAGGTTGAAATGAGTACTGGGTAGGGGTAGGCAGCCCGCTTGGGCGCGCTTGTTTTATGCCGAGTGTCCGGCTGGGCGAGGCGGGGCGGGGCGAGGCGGGGCGGGGCGGGGCGGGGCGGGGCGGGGCGGCTCGCGAGAGTATCTTTGTTTTGCGCCCCAATTACAGTTTCTTATCGCGCCGGGGCTAGCTGGCGAGCGTGGCGAGCGCAAGCGGCCAAGGGATGCGCTCGTTAAATCTTGGGCATGAAACTAGGAAAAGGAGCGCGCCAAAGTTGTGAAGGCGCGGGGCGAGGCCAGCACAGGTGAATCATGACGGCGCGTGCAGTGCTGCAGTACCAACCCCGCGATGCCCTGCAGGCCTGCGGCGGTACCAACCTGACGGCCGACTGAACATGCGACTGCTTATTAAATCCAGCGAGGAAGCCACTCGGTGGCGGTGACGCGCGGCTCCGCGGGGGCGAGTTGAGCTCCGGGACCGGGTTGGGTTGCCCTATTGTGGCTGTGGCGCGGCGGCGCGGCCCACCCGCGGACAGCGCCGGCAAGAAGGCCCTCGATTTGGTCGGGCGGACGATAAGGGCGGCTGCTGCTGCTGCTGTGCTCCGCGAGGCGGGGACCGAGACCCCAGTCCACCCGCGCGTCGCGCTGCTCTCGAAATTTTGTCGTTACTCTTTGATGTCTGCGTTGACGCGGCGCGCTACAATGTGGTCGCCGCTTTACGACTGCGATTTCGTTATGTTGGCAACAACTCGTTACGGTACTTTGCCCGCATCGCCATTACCATTACTCCATGGTGGTAGCGGCTCGGCCGGTCGGGCTGGCGGCGTGGCGGCGCCAAAATTAGGGGTGGAGTGTGAATGGGACGAAGCGGCTTGTCAGTGTAAGACCGCCGCGCCCCCTGCCGGTGACCCCCTCCCCCTCCCCCCCCCCCCCCGCCATCGGCCCGGCAGCCCCGTCCCCACTGCTTTACAAATGGCCGCCATTTGAAACAATTCCATTGAGCCATTCCAATTTGCGCACTCATGATTTGTGCATTCCACCTGCTTGCCGCCGGACCGTCGCCCCCGCGCCCCGCTCGCTCGCTTGTAGGCCGTGTTTGTTTTTATTCGGCAAAAAATATAAAAAAAAAACCGGCGAAAATATCGTTTTGAGGGGAGGGAGAGGGAGAAGGCGGCGTGCAATGCCATCGAATACAGGCGAACACGTACACCTGTGAGTGCGCCGTTGGCGCCGCGCGTGCCCCGCGGCCAACCTTGTTCTGACACGGTGAACACGGTGTAGGTGGCCTCGACGGCGGCCTTGACGGCGGCCTCGACGGCGACGTCACTTGTCGTCGATTTGAGTGGCCCATTGTGCGTGCCTTTACCGCGCGGCTCGGCTTGTTTGTCGCGGGGTGCTCGTCGTCCGGGCTTGACGCCCTCGCCACGCTCTCGGGGCGCTTGGGCGGGAACGTGACGATGTTCCCCGGCCGGGGTTTAATCATCGTCTCCTTCCCAACTGTCGCGGGGAGTTTCCGCGCACGCAGTTGTGGGGCGTTGTCAAGTGCGCGCGCTCGGGCGCTCAGACTATGCGCCCTTGTTGACACACTCCCCTCTACTGTTTTCGCGGCATTGTGTTCAATCAGAGATGCTCGTAGGGGTTGGGCTGGGTGGCCTTTCTTCCGGGTCTCGCCGCTCCTTGCTCACCTCACCTGCCGTGACAGGGGCCGCGAGGACCCCCGCGGCCCGCCATTGTGCGAGGCCGTCTCGCGTGAAATGTCGCACCCCGAGTGCGCGAGCAGCGCGGTGAGGCGGTGAGGCTGGCCGGCTCAAGTAGACCGAGCGCACAAAGGGGGCATCGGGCATCGTCGCGTTTAAAGAAGGGGACGGCGTCTGGGGGGGCTCTGTTTCTGCTGCCGGATTTTCGCGCTCAAGTTGGATCCCCTCTCTGCGAGCCGCACTTGGATTGCATTTGCGCGTGAAATCGGTTCGTCTCGTCCTCGTCCCCCCCGCGGCCCTGGAAGGATAAGGGGGGGGGGGGGGTCGTCGTCGCTCTGGCTTGTTTGTTGTTTTTGCGGAGGACTTGTCATCGGGTTCCCCCGCCGCTGCCGCCGCACGCCGCTGCAGTGGTTCCAGGGCTTCGGCGTTGTACAGTGGTGCTGCTGGAGTGACGCATCTGGGGAGCCCGGCCCGGCGGTGCGGTCCTCAGGGCTGGCGCCGAGCTTTGCCGCGTCACCCGCGGGTCGAAGCCAGTGTAGGAATGTGTGGGAGTGCCTTTGGCGGAGAGCAGTGGCAAACGCGATCGGTCTTGTAATACAGCGGCGTGACAGACTTTTGGAAACAGTTCGAGGTCGATGGTGGCGTTGCGACAGACTAAAAAAAAATATTTAAAAACAAATGAAAGTGACTGCCTTTTTTCCTTGTCTTTTTCACGCCGTCCTTCCAGCAAAGGGAGCGCCTCCTTTCATTCAAGCGCACCGCGTTATGGAAAGCAGAGGCGGGATCC
This sequence comes from Stenchaetothrips biformis, assembly GCA_030522485.1. Classification (NCBI taxonomy): domain Eukaryota; kingdom Metazoa; phylum Arthropoda; class Insecta; order Thysanoptera; family Thripidae; genus Stenchaetothrips; species Stenchaetothrips biformis. Next base: position 10,662,255 of record CM060092.1, on the reverse strand, counting down.
CCGGATGCAGGCAGCAGGCGCCGCCGGGTCCCTCGGGGTTCGCTCTCACCGCGCCGCGCCGCCGCCGCCTGGAAGTGCGCAGGGTTCCCGCGGGATCTCCCTGCCGAACCAACAAGTAGGGCCCGGCCCCCGGCCCGGTCGGCGATTAAGTCCTCGCGGAGCCCTCCTGCAGGGGGCTGGGTGGCCGGGCCCTGGGTGCTGGGCCCTGGCAGCGCATGACTTATGCACGATGCGCGGGTGACGATGACAGACGACTGATGTGCGTCGAGGCGGCGCGGCGGCGCGGCGACGCCGAACAGAGCGCCGTGTCGGCGGCAGCGGGCGGCAGCTGGTGCTGAGGGTGGCAGCCAGCGGTCCTGTCAACGCGTAACGCATCCTCAACTCCACGCCCAGGCCGACGAGCAGCACCTCGTTTTCGGTATTGCTGTGTATAACTGTCGGGGATTGCGCGGCTCGTGCGGCGGCGGAGGCCAAGCACACGTCGCGGTGACGAGCCGTCCTGGTGGGCGGCCTGCACCACGGCCTGTGGGGCCCGGGCCGAGCGCGCCGCCGAACAGATTGGAGGGGGATCTGCGCGGGATGGCGGAGGGACGTGGAGATAGGGTGCACGTGATTTACAATGCAGGTGGGCTGCAAGGCCTTATCTCCAGGGCGAGGCCGGATCAAAAGAAGGCCTACCCGGCCCGCCGGGCTGGCGCCCCTCATGTCCCTGGGCGGCGCTGCGCGGCGCTGCGCGGCGCTGCGCGGGGCGGCCATCCAAGAGGGTGCGGAGGGCACTACATAACTCAGTGGGCTGTCGAAGCGCAGCGGCCGGCAGATCGCGAGGCACTTATCTCGAGCTTATTGTGGCGATTGTGGCAGCGAGTGCAGCGGAGCGGGGCGCCTGGGCGGTAGGCACCGTGGCGGACACCGCTACGCAACGGGCGGCCCAGCCTGCCGGGCGCTCGGACCGCGCCGTAAAGTGACGACGACGACCTTTTTCTGCGACGCCGCTGGGTCCAGGTCGATGCGTGTGGCGGTCTCGCTAAAGCTGCGTAAAGCACGGGAGATACCCGACCGGCGAGCCGTGGGCGCCCGGACGGCGCCTAGGCAGCCAGCAAGGCAGCGGGGCCGGGCTGTGCATTTGAATCAGTTCCGAGCCATTGCCTCGTTTGACAGGCATTCGGTGGCGCGGCGGGCCGGAGCACGCCGAACGGGCCGATAAGGAGTACCGATGTGTCTGCCGGCCGTTGAACCCAGTGGGCGGCGGCGTGGCGGCGGTCTGGCCGGCCCGCCACTCGAAGATGACGCGCGGCGCGGCAATTTATTCGGGAGTAATCTGGAGGCGTAATCCGACGCGAGAAGCGCGCGCCGCGTACAGCTGGCCGCCGGCAGCCAGCGCCGCGCTCAGGCTCTTCACCAAACTTTAGGCGCGAGCGGCCTCTCCGCGCTGGGAAATGGGATCGGCGCCAAAGTGATGTAGTGGCACACCGTTGATAGCCGCCTTGTTTGCCTGAGTGGGGTGGCGTCGTTCGGCGCGCACTCTCGGCTCATCCTGGCTCAACGGCCTTTGATGCGCGATTTTTCAGGCGACGCAACGCCCCTCCCGCCCCGCCCCTACACGCCGCCGTCCGCGAGCGGCGGCCGGGCCAGGGGCCGCCAACTTAGTACACCGCGACACACACATCCCTTTTAATTTGCATCCTAATGGGGCCTAGATGTGACGCGTCGTCGCTCCGTGACATCCACCCCGTGATCCTGTGCGCGGCGGCAGCACCCCCCCCCCTCTCGCTCCGCGGCAACGAGTGCGTGATTTGTGAGCTCTGCATTGGCGCTGCCTCATCGGGGCCGAGGCGCGGTCGCGGCCACCCGGCGCCAACTCATGCGCGGCCTCCGAATTACCGCTCCCCAGCAAAGTGAGTCCGCATCCACTCCAAGCGACCAATACGACGGCCTGGATGGCCGCCTAGGCGATGGCGGCCCGGATCGGCTCGGGTGGCGCGGCCTACCTTTCCGGTCCAAAGCCATCTATATCCTCGGCCCGCTGGGCGGGGCGGCGCGCTATTGCCTTCGGATTACTGACAAACACGGCGTAATATTTGAGCTGCTCTTCAAACAACCGCGTGCGCCCCGCGCGCCCTGGCGGCCCGGACGCAGCATTTGTAGAGAAAACACTGTCAATATTTGGCCGCCCCGAGCACTAACGACTGTCGAATATCTGAAAATAAAACGGCGCTGGCTGGAGTGCGTGTGCAACTTTGATCGGAGCTGAGGCCGTGCGAGCCATAAGGCGGATGGGATGAGCATCAGGTACTACACGGCGTGCGCGCGGCAGCGCTGCCGCGTCCCCCGAGTGACTGGCGAGGGAGTTGTAAAGCCCGTGCATAAAACAGACGGCATCTTTCATTGCTAACCGGCGAGGCCGGCGCTGCGAGCCGCCAGGGTTTTCATTGTCCTTGCAGACCGCCAGCAACGCGCCTTGCCTCGCCGCTCCAACTTTTAATGACTTTCATTCTGGCCTGATAGCCGGTACTTGGTGGCACATCCGTGCCGCCAACCGGCATTTTTTTCCCTTTTCGTGCTCGGCGCGGGAAAATTTGAAACGCGTTGCTGTGCTCGTCGGGGCGGTACTCGAAGCACGGCGCGGGCCGCGGCACGGCGGCACCCAGCGGGGCGGTACGTGCCAATCTCCTCAAGGGGCGCGACAACCTCGCCAATACAAACAGAAATGCTGCGAGTCCTCTCATCTTTTCGGCTGCGCGTCGTCGTTCCGCCGCGTCGCTCTGCGTGCTCTCCGCGATATTGCCCCCCACCCACGGGCAGTGCGTATTTTTGGTCCACGAGTACTTTGCGAACCTCGATGAAACAGAGTTGAAGTACCCCGGGCTTTTCGTTTGTTTTCGGGTGACCGACGGCAGCAGGCTCATTCCGAACATTAGTTTCGTCACTATGTCTCTCTCTCTCTCTCTCTCTCTCTCTCTCTCTCTCTCTCTCTCTCTCTCTCTCTCTCTCTCTCTCTCTCTCTCTCTCTCTCTCTCTCTCTCTCTCTCTCTCTCTCTCTCTCTCTCTCTCTCTCTCTCTCTCGAGGGAGACAGTGTGACCAGGTCCTGTTTGGCATCGGCTCTCAGGTGCGCGGCACCGTGAGTCTCCATTACCGGCGCGGGGCGCACGGTCACAGCCTCGGCCGCGGCGGTGTCCCCACGGAGGCCATTACCTGATTAGCAAAGGGGTGTGCACGCGCGCGGCGCACTTGTGTCGACGGCGGCCAATGAGAGCGCGCCGCCTTCCCAATCAAGGAGGCGCTCTGAGTGCCGCTGATGTATCTGGGAAGACGGTGCGCGGCGGGGAGGCGGCCGTCTAATCATCCGCCTACCCTTTTCTTGAGCCTGTTTCGGCGCAGGGCTGGGGCTCCTGGGCTGCGAGGTTCGCGTCGTTGTTATCGCGCGGGGAGGGCTCCAGAGACTGTACCGAAGGGCCACGGCCACCGGAGGGCCGCCAGAGGGCCGCCAGAGGGCCGCCAGAGCGCTGCCGGAGGCGCGCGAGGCGGAAATTCCTCATTTCAAGTACTCGTTAGCGTCGCCGGAGTGGCGCGGCGTGGCGCGGCGTGGCGTGGCGTGGCGCGGGGCCTGTGTTCCGGCGCGTGCTGAACGGAGCGCTTGCGGCTCTCGAGACGCCCGCCGTCGTGGAGCCCGCCTGCCTCTGCGTCCCGCCTGACGGGGCTCTTGTCGTGCCAGACATTGCCAAGCCTTGCACTACTGTAGTCCGTAGTCGGGGTGTAGCGCGTGGCGCGCCGTGCCCACAAGGAGCTCACCGCAGCGCCGCGCGGGGAGGGGCTCGGCAACCCTGCGCAACAAACCACTAACTGAACCTCCTTTATACTCCGGCGAACCCATATCACGAGACCCGCATTGTTCCCTGCCCCTCTCCCTCCCCCATCATCCCCTGCTCATTTATATCGCCCCGCCCCTGCCCCCTGACCGCTTCCTGACCTGAGCCAACGCCCCCCAGCATCCCCGGCCCGGCCGAGCGCCCGGGCCCCAACGCCCCCTGAACCCCCGGCCCCGGTGTCGCCGCCGTCACACGCGAGCCGCTTAAGTGTGTGGACAAGTTTGGCTATTAGAAGCACGGCACGCAAACTGCCGGCGGCCGATCGTGGTGCAAGTTTGGCGCAGAAAGGCGGTGAGAGTGGCGAGGCGGAGCTATTGCCCTCGCACCCGGACAAGTGCAAGTTCCATGACCCGCGGCCACGGCGGCCTGGAGGCGAACCGGCCCTGATGGCGTTGAGGGTGACGCCCAGGGGCCCCGCCCGGGAGTGAGTAGCTGGAAAAATGGAGAGGTCGGGGTGACTGGGCGCTGTTTTCCATTAGCCAGATAGTCCGTCTCGCGGGGCTGCCACCCTGCCGCCCCGCCTCCTAATACCGGCCGGGGTTGCTCTATTTAGTTTTTCGGGCCGTTGTTCGGGACGGCGCGACGGCAGGGCGCTGACGGGGGAAGCCGCGGAGGGGCATAAATTGTCGCGATTTACGTATTAATGCCGGGCCGAGGCCGAGGCTCGCCGAAGCCAGTATGACTCGCGGGGTGAGCTATGGGGCCGGGGCGGGCCGGGGCGGGCCGGGCTGCAGCATCCCTTGTCGAGGCCCCCGCCACCCCTCGCGGCGCTGTGCTTCCTAGTCGGTTTATAGAACGGTGTATTAAATTTGTAAAGTGATGTTGCAAGGCGCCATGGCGCTGCTGCGCTGCTGGGGGGATTAGAGGGCCTAGCATCGTGAGGGGGGCACCTACGGCGGCGCTGTCGTGAGAGCACCGCGTGGGAAGGAGGAGGAGCGCTTTGCTTTGCCTTGTCGGATATTGTCGCATGCACTTTGTGGACTGCTGACGGCGCGCCCCGACGAGGCCGTGCTTCGCGTCGTCGTCGTCCTGAAGCTTGGAGGGCGAGCGACCCGCTCAGCCAGTGGACATGAGAACACGTTGCCTGTAATTTGCGGCGGAGGACTTTGCTGTTTTTCTTTCTTCTGCCCAGAACTAATTATCGAGTCGAGTTGAATTTGCCAGCGGGGCTCTCTGGGGGCGCGCGGGGCGCGCGGCGCCTCGATGCCCGGACGAAGGGACCCGGACGAAGGGACCCGGACGAGGCGCTGCTGTCTCGCCGGCCTCGGATCCAATCAACACGGCGGAGACAAAGGACACTCCGCCGTTAATTACGCCCGGCGAAAACCATTGTGACTGCCAGACTCGGCCATAGAGAGAAACACAAAACTTGGGAATTGATTAAACATTGACGATGACTAGGGCCGCGCCGGCTGCTCTTTCCTCAAGTCGGACAAAGGCGAGGGCAGGCGGAGACGACTCCAGAGATTACCGCCGCACTTCCCCGGGCCGCTGGGGACTCGCAGCGGACTCCTCGACGGCCACCTCAGTCTTTGTGGTCGCCTTGTCGACGCCGATCACCGCCGTGCGGCCCCTGAGAGGGGGCTCACTTTGCGGAGGGGGGTTCGATCTTGCGGTGTCGGCGCGCCACCCCGAGCTGCTTGTCTGGCTGTCTCCGCGGGGCTGTGGGGCGCAGCACCGTGGGGCTCAGCACCGTGGGGCGCAGCACTGTGGGGCGGCAGTGGCGGGTGCACGGCCGCCCACTGCTGCTGCACAAGAAAAGAGCGACTGCCAGGCTCAGCGGTGCTACTGTCGCAGGCCAGCAGGCCCATCGCCTGATTCCCGTCTCGAGTTCGCCCTTATCCGCCTCCGCCTATTCGCCACATTGAAACACGGAGAGGGCGGCGCCGCCGCGACGCGTCTTGGAGCCACGGCGCTTGGAGGGCAAGGGGGGCCATTTGTTGCATTCCCTGCGTTCCTTGTAGTCCTTGCGTTTATTCCAGCTGCCGGGCATTCATCGCGCTGTCGATGCAGCTGCGATGCACCTGCCACTGCTCCCATTGCTACTTGCCTTTCATCTGGCCCACTGTGCGCCCCGCCCCCAGATGAGTCGGCAGCGGCGTCAGCGTTGTCGCCGCGCTCCTTGCCGCTCTCTCTCCCTCTCGCAAGCACCTCGGACGGGACGCCGGGTCGCGGCCATTGTTTTTGTGTAATTAAAGTTAACGGGTCAGGCGCGGGCGGCTTAGATAATTTCCATTTAGTTCCGTGAGATCCGCGGGGCCCTCCTGGCAAGGCGGCAGTGGCCAAGCACTTTGGCGCGCGGGAACACTTCCCTGTTGCGGGCGGAAAGTTGGCGGTCTGCGTGTCGCCGCGGCTCGGCGGATCGGCGGCCAGACGCGACCGAAATACGTACCGCCCACCGAGCACGCGGAGTGAGAAGCGCGCGCAATATCCTGGTGACCTGGCTACTCGCTGCCGGCTCGCTGGCGGGTTGTTTGGCGTGACTGAAGTCCCACATATCCGCCATTCGGCCGCCGGGGACACGGAGGCAGGCAGGGCGCGGCGTGGCGCGGCGCGGGGTGTTGTTATAACTTGTGGATATAGGCTGCTCCAGCCCCGCCGCGCCCTCGCCGCCGTACTTCAGCGTAATGTTATGCGCACCTGACACTAATCTCAGGCGAGCCCCACGCCACGCCGCGGCGGGGCACGCAGCGCAATCTCGAACAAAAACAACGCTTCGGTGCTCCGCAAATGTGTCGCGGCGCAACGACGACGACGGTCGCGTCTTCTGCCGTCGCGGAGCGGCCTTCGGCTTTGTCAAAGTTTTGGAAATTATAGTGGAGCGTTTGAATGACGCCACTATTCTCCGTTCAAGACGTTGCTCCCGCCCAGGAATAGACCCGGGTCGAGTGTGGGAGACGAGAGGTGCTGGAGTGAGTGCGCACGCGGGGCGTATGTATGTGTGTACATTCCGTATTCAGGACTTTTCTTCAGAGCCAGGAGGCGGCTGCCATGCCAGCGCTGGGTGCGGACAAAAGATTCCGATCAAGGTTCCATTAACCTTTCTATTGCATACCTTGGATGTGTGTGTGTGGGCAGGTACACTTTTACCGGTGGCGTGTAAAGTGCCGCGCGCCACAGTGTCGGCATGCATGCAGCGGCCGGGCGTGCAGGGCAGACCTGCTGAGCAACGCGGCGCCGAACTTACGAGTTCTTTCCGTGGAGTTTACCAAAGCAAAGCAGAAAAAAAGGAGAAAGGGGAAAAAAGTTCAAAAAAGAGATGGAAATAAAAAGGCCCCACGTTGGCAGCGGGCTGTCTTACGTGTGCGGCCTTGGCCCTCATCCTTTCATTTTGCGCGATATGAGAAACGTAAATAGAAATAGGCGGCGTGTGTGCGGTGCGTGCGCCTTGCGGGAAAGAGAGAGAGAGAGAGAGAGGGGGGGGGGCGATACGTTAGCTGCAGACTTCAGAAGGAGCTCTGTCTTAGAGGCCTGTGTCGGCCCTCTTTGACGTGGGCCAGCCCCACCGTGCGAGGTACGAGAAGCGTGCTACTACGTCTAAAACCGCGCCCTAGATCGAGAAAGTTTTCATCCCGCGCTGTGCAGCGCGGCCAAGGCCCAGCCAGCGCCCGGCCAAATGAATGGCAACGCTCATTTCGGCGGCGACGGCCCAGCAAAGAGGCCTTTCTTATCGCCTATTTCCATTTCATTCTCATAACAAAGAGCGGCCGTCGCTCCTACTTTCTTGACACTATCACGCCGTGCGGCGCCATGCGTGCGAGCTTTGTTCCTGCTGCACTAGTTTGTGGCGCGGAGGGGGAGCAGGGGCGCATCCAGGAGACATCTTTGCGACCGTGCGGGAGGCCCCGGCCCAGGCTGGCTGCCTGGCTCCCTGCCTGGCTGGCTGCCTGGCTGGCGATCGTCGAGATATAAAGTTGTGATGGCGGTCAGACAAGACGCTGTGTGTGCATTTGCGTGGGTGTGTGTGTGGGTGTGTGTGGGGGTGAGAGAGAGAGAGAGAGAGAGAGAGAGAGAGAGAGAGAGAGAGAGAGAGAGAGAGAGAGAGAGAGAGAGAGAGAGAGAGAGAGAGAGAGAGAGAGAGAGCGGTGGGCGGCGAAAGGGAGAGTGCTTGCCGCTGCATGTGCCGCCGCAGCGTGGACGTTGTGAACAAAAGGCGTGCCTTCCCGGCGCCCTTCTCGAGTTTGGCCCTCCGCAGGTGGAGCAGATCAGCCCCCTTCCTGCCATTGGCGTTTACGGCCGGACCGAGCCGGAGCCCCCCTGCGGGTCTGGGGCCCTGCGGGGCCCTGCGGGTGGCTGGCTCCACCGCCACACCCCGGGCCGTGCGGGGTTGATTGAACTATACGGCGTGGCGGCGTGCTGGCCGCGTCGCATTGTGTTGCCGTGGTTTTCGCTAAATTGGAAATCTCCGGCCGGCTAGATTCGAGCGCGGCCAGCGCGCGCGGTGCCGCTGCGACGGGGTGTGCGGTGCGGTCCCTTCCTGCTTCCGAGCCGCGTTGCTGCTGCTGCTGTCCGCGCGAAGCCGCGCTGCTGATTCCTGCTCCGGGCCGCCATCTTGCGCCCCGCCAGCTCGGCCGGCCGCACAATGGTCACTTCGGCCTCCTTTGTTTTGTTTGTCTGTCGCTTTGTCTCGGCGTTAACACGGTCCCCTGGTCGCTGTTCGCTCCACGTCCGCCCTGAACGAGCCCCCCTCCCCCACCCCGCGCCCCGCGCGAGCAGCCCCTCGAGCGGGGCGATAGGAGGAGGGAGGCCCCTCACCCGGATCTCCGCAGCAAGAGTGGTATCGGAATCCGTAACGGACCGGCCGGTACTCGTCGGGGTACTCGTCGCGGAGGGTCTTGTAGTACAGACAGCCGCCTCTCGAGCCGCCTGCCGTCCCGCTGCGGTCCGTCCGCGAAGGAGCGCTACTCCGTTGCGCACCCCGTCAAGTCAGTCCTGAAAACCGTGTTTCGGTTAAACTCTCTCGTGGCGATGGAAGAGACCTTTCTCATCCTTTGCGGCCATGCTTTATGGACGGGGCGGCCGCTCGGTTCTTCGCCTCGCCCTCCGTCCACCCCCTGCAGTAGGCACCCCGCTGGGGTACTCGAACGGCCGGCACCAATATCTGTCTGCCTTTGAGGGGGAGGGGGGCGGACAGAACAGTGATTGTCGCAGAGCAACAATGTGCCGATGTGCCGCCGTGGCAGAGGATTCCGGTGGAGCCGCCCGTCGTCGGCCTCGCCGTCCGCCGTCCGCACCTGGAGGGAAGGGCCTGGACGACCTGGAGGGAATGCCGGGCCGATGGTGCTATCAATCGCCTCCGATCGCTTCCACCTTGCACACGCCTCTCTCTCTCTCTCTCTCTCTCTCTCTCTCTCTCTCTCTCTCTCTCTCTCTCTCTCTCTCTCTCTCTCTCTCTCTCTCTCTCTCTCTGTGTGTGTGTGTGTGTGTGCGTGTGTATTTGTGTATGTGAGGACGTCGTCGAGCGGCGTCGTACAAGCGCCTGGGCCACTGTCAACTGAACCCCCAACCCCTAGCTGCCCCCCCCCCTTCCCTCCACCATATTGCTTTCTCTGAAACAAAGAAAACGGAGGCGACAGAGCCTCGAAAAAAAAAGAGGAAGCGCAACAAAAACACTAGAGACGCTGTGAGGCAGACACGCCAGGCCTCGCCCCCTCCCCCCTCCCCCTCGCAAGGATTGGTCCGGCACCCGGAAAGCGTTGCAAGCGCGGAAGCGTGTCGAGTCGTCGCAGAGGCTCATGTTTGATGTTTGTTGTTGCAGGTGTGTGCTGGAGCGCTGGAACGGTCGGCACCAGGCAGAAATCAGTCCCAGTCGGTTTGTGCACTACGTCGATGGGCTGTGTGGTTTCGTTAATGGCCTACGCGTCCTCCGGGCCCCCCTCCGGTCGTCTCCCCCAGGACCCCCCGGGGCCCCCTGGACTCTGAGCGGCGCCTCTGGAAGGCGGAAGGCCGGCCAGGGACAATGGGCCGGAAGCGGAAGCGGCCGACAAAGTTGCCAACAAAATAACAAAATAACGCCGTCCAAGTCGGAAATGGTGCATCAAGTCAACTCCCCGACTGTCACCTATAAGTTGACACATCCTGCACTCCCGCCGAGGATAACACACTCCCTCACACACACACACACGCACACACACTTACGCGCGCATTCAAACGGTGAAAGTTTCGCAGCAACTTGGATCGTCGCGCAGAAAAAGGGAGGGAGGGGTGGGGATGGCGAGGGGGCTTGCCGTGGCCCGCGATGACGGGGAGGGAATAAACCCCCGAGGACCTATCCGATGCGGAAGAGAGATGAATTTTTTCTGCGGATGATTGTATTTTGAACGAAGAGGGCGGACGGACGGACGGACGGACGGACCCTGGGAACGCAGCCGCGGCGCCGCCGCCTCCTTGACGGATATTGATGGGCGTGCGAGTGATTTTCCCAACAGCTGCGTGGCGTGTCCCTCTACAGCGGTATTGTTTCTCCTTCACGGTTAGGTTCCGGGTTCGAATGCCGGCAGAGTCCAGGAGTTTTCCTTTTGCTCCAATGCGGTAGCCTTTTGCCGCTTGCTGTGGTTTTTTGACCGAGCACGGATGTGTGGCCGAATACACTTTATTGTGTTTGGCGGCCGTTCGGCGCTCTGCGAGGCTCGCTGGCCGGGTCAGACGTTATCGGCCGCGTCTGACTGCCCGAGGAATAAGTCATAAATTGCCCATATTCCTCGACGGTCTGGGACGCGGAAAAATTGCCGCTGACGGTCGGTCCTGTCAGTTGCTGGTTGGCTGCAGCGCAGCGCGCGGACGGGTCCGCGCACTTTCCATTTAAATTGTGTCTTAACGCCGTTTTGCGCGGTTTTGTTTTTTCTCCTCCTCGAACTTGGAAGTAATTACGGAGAGAAGCAGCTCGCATGGGGCACCGCCACTGCGGGGTGGGGCGGGACGCTAATGGGGCCGACCAAGGCGCGCCTGGGCTTTTAGACGGCGGTGCACCGCTGCGTGTGGCTGGCTGCCATTGGCAGCTGTTGAGGCGACTGGCCGAGCCGAGCCGAGCCGCCACGCAAGCGGCCTGGGCCGGGCGCCTTGGCCGCGCGGACGGCAGGCCCGCCACGCTCCGGTGCGGCCGGGTTGCCTGCCGCCACGGCGGCCTTGCCCTGCCGCCACGGGAGGTGGGCTCGCGCGCGCAACCTCTTCGCGGACTCATCATTTGCATACCCAGGGCGAAAACGGGATGGTGTTGTTGAGCCCCGCGAGGTGACGTCGCCGTGCCGCGCGGAGTGCAGCGTATCTACATCTCAGACGAGGCGGCCCGGCCCGCCGTGACGAGAGTTCGGCCCCACCGCCGTGTCTCTCTGGCTTCGTGAATGGAATTATGAACGAAGGGTGCCCAAACAGGTACCTGCTGGCTGCCTGCTGGCTGCCCGCCTTTCCGCGCGCGATGGCGGTGACTTCATACACGGCCAATTGGAGCGCCGACAGATCGGCCGGTGTCGCCCCCGCCGTTATGGCGTATCGTTGGAGCCGTGCCCCGGCCGCCCCGCCATGGCCGCCATGGTCAGTGCCGCCTTTATCGCCGCCATAACACTTTGCGCGCGCCCCCTTGGCACACGTACCCCTGGCCAGGTGCTCGCTTATGGACCGTTCCCGCTGAATTAGGCGCGTATGGGCGGCGTCCTGCTGGCCCGCCGTGACGCCCCCCCCCCCCCCCCCGGGCTCCGCCCTCGGAAGTGGATTGTTACAGCGTCCGGCCCGGACAGCACGTCCCAAATATGGCATTGGTCTTTCAGCCCGCCCCTGGCGCGACCCCAGCCCTTGGACGCCGTGTCCGCCTCGTCCGCAGTGCGTTGAGCAGGGGTTGTCCATTCGGAGGAAAGTTTGCAGGATTGCCTCTGACGCCGTTGTCGGGGTCGGGGCCGCGCAGGCCCACGCCGCGGGGATTTACCTAAGCGTGGCGTGGCGGTGGGGAGGGAAGGGGCTGCCAGTGAAAACGTACACGACTCACTCTGGCGCGCACTCCAGGCACTCCGGAGGCCGGCGTCGGGGGTGCGCGCCGCGTCCCCAGAGGCCCCAAGGCCCGAAGGGGTTGGTTGGACCTCCCCCCGATGTAAATGCGGCTAACTACCTTAATGTAATACCGAGCGCAGGTGTGCCGGCCTGTCTTTCAGCGCGTTTGCGATCTTCTTTGCCTTAATGAACTGCACCGGGGCGGCGCGCGGCCAGGCTCGGCACGGCCCGCACCTGCCGCCGCGCTTTACAAGCGCGTGCCTGGCCGGCCTTATTATGCGGATGGCGGTCATACGTTAGTGGACGGGGCTCACGGCGGATGGCGGTGATGGCGCAGCGGGGCCTCGGCGCCGCACCCTCCCCGATCGGCGCCCCAGCTGGAGCGTGGTCGGCGTGGACGGCGTGGACGGCGGGCCCTTGGCGGCAGGTGCGCGCCCAGGGTCCAGCAGCCTCCGCTCCCTGGTGGCTCGGCCGTCACCCCCTGGTGTCGGCGGCGCGATGCATGACGCCGCGCCGGTGACAGCGTCGGCGCCCCCGCAGGTGCCGAGTGGAGTGGCCCGGTGTGTGGCGTTTCCGTTTGCTTTGCTGCCTCTGATTGAAAGACAACACTGCTGCCAGCCCTGACTGCCCGGCGGGGCCCAGCGGGCCTGTACCTGTTTGCTCGCCATCGCCGGGAATGATCCGGAAGGGGGAGCGCATCTCACCCCCGTCTCCGGCGCTGCCACGATGATGGTTCCTTTCGGGCTCCTTTCAATGATGATAATTGCGTGGTCGGTCTGCGCTCCGCGGCGGCGCCACTGCGAGACGACGCACTTCATCAACGTAATTCCCGCCAAGTTTACTTCCGCCTCCCGCCGCGCTGGCCTGCAGGGGCGCCACCGGGAATACATTAAAGGTGCCGCACTGCAGGGCGCTGCAGGGCCGACTGACGGGACGGACGTCGCCGTCGTTGTTTTGGCCCCGAAAAATGGAGCCCGACAAAGCGCAGCAGCGGAGCAGGTCGTCTGCAAGACTGCCGCGGTACTGCCTGACTTGTCCACCCCGGCACCGCAGAACGAGGTTAACAAAAAATAAATAAAAATGCTGGCGCACGACACTTTGCGCTGGAGCTCTCCAGGCAGTGTGCCGGTGTGGCAGGCGGGCGGGTGACATATAATCAGCTTTGCATGTTGAATTCTGGCGCCGAGCTTCACATCTCCGCCTATGCAAAGCTCACACACAGCAGCGTTGTGTCCCTGCCATGCGCGCGTGTGTGTGTGGGACGAGGTGTGAAGGCCGAGCACAGGGGAGGGAGTACAGTAGTTTGAGAGCAAAAACACTCGGGGTGCCTGCGTTCCGGCCTCTGTCTGGCGTTGTCGTTTTCTTCGTCTCAGTACTCACGGCGTTGTCTTTACCCTTGTCGCAAGCTTCTCCTTATTTTATTCCGTTTGAATGGAACGGGTGCTGCCCGGAAAAAGCTCACACTAAACACACACATGTACGCACACTGAAATCATAAGAGGATGACGCACGGCCTGTTCGTGTGTATGTGAGAGAGATGGTGGCGCCCTCTAGTGGCGCGCCGCGGCGGCTGTGTGCAGCAGCGTGAATAAGGAATGAGGGCGTGAGAGCGTTCCTCCGCGGCCGGTGCACCTATTGGAACCTGCCATATCTGCCTCGACTGTCCCTTTGTGCCTGCCAGTGCAGCCAGTACCGTCCCAGCCAAAGCCTCAAAGAGAGCTCGCCGTCTAATTCCCGCTCTTATCTTTTCTATTTTCGTTATCGGCCGCCGTCGCGGCGCGGTCCGCGCGTTCTTTCTGATTCCCCCTCCCCTCGCTGCTTGGGACGCGCGTCGTCTCGAGCTCCTCCACGACTGCAGTCTCTTTGTCCGTGAATGGCACGCCGTCCCGATTCTCCGGATTTCTTTTGTGCCGCCTCTCCCTGCCTCCTTCGTTATGTCGTCATCGGCGTCGTCGCGGTGGGAGCAACGGGGGTTCGGCGGTAGCACGCCGCCGTGCGGCGAGCCAGGTGTCTTTGGCTTCTCGCCCGGACGTCTTGCGTCCAAGGGGTGGGAAAGGACCGGCCATTTTGAGGTTCTTTTGTCGACAGAATGCAAAAGGTCTTTCCTCCTGCAGCAGAAGGCCCTGGCCCTGCACCAGCACCTCCCCGTCAGTTAACACTGTGGTCCCCCGGAGTACCCTCCGTCCTGGTGGCGGTGCCGCCCGAGGCGCTGCGCAGGCTCTCTGCAGGGCAGGGGGAGGGGGAATGGCCCCCGCGGAGACGCTGAGCAGCACCACCTACTGGCTACCGGGGGAGCCCATATACCCGCTCCCCCTCCAAAGCCTCCCCAGTGGCGGGATTTGCTCCTCCAGGTCGAATGCAATCATCGTCGGCAGCCCGTCCCGTCCCTGCCACATGTTGCATTAAAGGCGATTGACGCAGCCCCTGGACGCGTCGCGGTGGCGGGGCCCTGGCGGGGCCCTGGTGGGGCCCTGATGGAGCCCTGGCGGGGCCCTGATGGGGCCGCGGGGGTGGGCGGGTGGCGGCGTGGCGCCTTCAGACGGCTTACCGCGGGTCCCACCTGGCAAGCAGTCACCCCTACACGCGTATTCGCACCCATGCTTTATATGCATGTAGTCCGCGACCACACTAACACACTCTCGCGCACTACTGTGTGTGTGGCCATTAATTCAACGCGCGCATATGGATACATCACGCACATTCACATGCATATGTGCGCACGTGTGTGTCCAAAGGGCCGCGGCAGCGAGTGGCGGGCTTAATGCCGCGTTGTATCGCAAACGCGAACGGCTCATGCCATAATGGGCTCAAAGTCACGGACGGGCCTCGGTAGCCGGACGCTTTGAATGACTTGTTTTCGTATTTATTTATTGATGGCTTGAGCGGCGGCGCTGGCAGCCAGGAATGCATTATTCAGCGTGTGTGCGAGCGCGTGCGCGTGTCGTGATGTGGATTTGACTGGCCGTGTGGCTGGCTAGGGGTGCTAGCTAGCTCATCTCGGCCTAGAGGGGCTGCTGATGCCGTCGGTGACATGATGCCGGGTGGGTCAGTGGCATTGGCATCCAGTGAAGGGCTGGCCGTCTTATTAGTGCGAAGGTCGCAGGGCGGGTCGGCAAGGTCACGGTGCTGCCTTATCTAATCACAGGGCCCACCCCTCGGCGAGTCGGACCAAATCCAGGCGCAGCGCGCTGCCACTTCGCGGAGAGTGGCTCGGACGGCTCGGCCGAAGGTCGACGGACTGCTCTCCGGGAACACCAGGGACGTGACGTTCTTTTCGTTTGAACGTCAATCGTGCAACGTTCGATGGAATATCTGCTTGTCACATTCGTTTGGACGTGACTCGTGGCCGCTATCGTGGCATCATAAGGCCGCGCCAAGTGGAGTCACGTTTTAACGATTGTGCCAATTCAAACGAACGTGACGTCACGCACTCCTGGGTTCGCAGTGCCGCTGGCCGCGATCACTGAATGTCGGACTTTTATTTTGAAAGAGCGTGTCGAACACCTGCTGGGATTTTTTTTTATCATCATTGGGCCGAGCGGCGGCAGCGGGGCGCGACGAGGCGACCCCATCCACCTCACTCACTCAGCCGCTGTATGGATTTTCAATATAATTGGAAAGGCGGGCCGAGGCGACACGCCGGAGAAGGCGCAGGAGGCTGTCCTGCCCGCCCCGGCGTCGCTGGGTGAAGCGAGCCGCCCGGCGCCAAGTGACTGCCGAAGCGCCGATGTCTCTGCGACGTGTGTCGCGGCCCTGCGGCCCTGCGGCCCCGCGGCTCTCAAGCGCCGCCCTTTGTCTTTGCTTTGAGTTTGCTTGGCTGCGCTGCGCTGCGCTGCGCTGCACTGCTTGGCAAAGGCGCCCCGGCCGCGCCGGCCACAATGGCTTTCCTTTTCGTGGACAATTGGTCAATTTGGGCGGCGCGGGGCGCTCGCGGCCCCCCAGACACAATGGCCGAATGACTTGGTGGCCAGTTTCTGACCAGTCCTGGTCTAGCCGGCCCGGTCCGGCGCGGCGCGGCGCGGCCGGGGTAGGTGGGTCCAACGTCCAGCCAGCCTCGAGGCCCCAAGTTGTGCGGTCTGACTAGCCGGCCTGCCGGACCCACTGCCGGCATGCATCGAGTTTCGCCCCACCCAATTACCGCAATGCTCGCCGAACCGCAACTGCAGTTTGTCGCACTTTCAATGGATTTGGCGCGAGCCGCCGAGTTGGACCACGGTTCCTTTCCCCTCCGTTTCTTTTATTTTTTGCGGGGATGCCAGAGAGAGAGAGAAGTGTCTGCCGTGCAGCGCCGATCGCCTAGGCGCCATCTGTCGCGGTGACACGGCGAGCACGTCCCCCTGCAGAATAGTGAAAGGCACGTCGTGGCCGCAACACCTGTCCTGGCCGCGCTGCTGGCGCTGCTGGCGCTGCTGGCGCTGCTGGCGCTGCTGGCGCTGCTGGCGCTGCTGGCGCTGCTGGCGCTGCTGGCGCTGCATCCAGGCCGCCCTTTCCTTTGTTAAACTTGTGCAGCTCGAATCAGCATCAGCCCTAGGCCCTTGCGGTGAGGCGGAAGGGCGCGGCCAGCGCAGCCCAGCGCAGCCCAGCGCAGTTAGGCGCGGCCCAGCCAGCCGGCCTGCCCGGGCCGGCCGAGCGCCGGGGAGCTGCACAGGCTCATCCGGACGGTTATAGCCGCCACTTGGACAAAGTTGGCGGCGCTATGGCGGGGTGGGGTGGGGTGGGGTGAGGTGGGGTGGGGTGGGGTGGGATGAGGCCGCTAACCTCTCCGAACGAACCGGGGGACTTGGACCCCCTGCTTCCTGTGGGTGCCCTGGTATCCCTGAAGTCGCCCACGGTCCCACAGTCCGAGCGGCGCGGCGCGGACTTCCAGGCGGTGTAACAGTTCGGTGGCCCGTGGGCGTGGGCCCTTCGCAACGAATCGCGGCCACTTTGCCGTCATTTGCATGATCCTCGTAATCTGAGAAACAAGTAAAAGTTTTCCGAGTTGGCAAGCGTGTGTGAGCGCGCGCGCGCGCGCGCGAGATCCGGCGTCTCACCGGACTAAGTTTTCGAATTTTCTCGTTGCAGGTACGCGGAGTCACGGCCGACAGCTTTGAGAGCCGCGTCTCGTGTGAGTGAGCCTGGATTACGGCCCGGATGAGGCCCGGATAAGGCAAGCTTATTTCGCAGTGTCTGACCGCGGCGCTGTCGCAAGGCTCGCAAGCAGTGCGGCGCAGTGCGGTACGCAACGACGCGACGGTGTACCGGGGGAACTTTAATTTACAATAGAGGTTCTCACGGGTGTCCCCCGCCCCCTTGTTCCTTGCAGCCTTCCAGCGAAATCCCCGGGAAGCCCCTCAGCCACCGCGCCACCCTATTTTGGCTTCTTTTTATTCTTTGTTCGTCTCGGAGAGGGGTTTGGTGGGCCCCCGAAAAAATGTGCCCGGGGCTCAAGCCGCATATCTGCAGCGGAAAACGAACCGAAGATTTTTCATGCAGCGTGCGGCTGGCTGGCTGGCTGGCTGCTGCCTCGTCCGTGTCGCAAAGGGGCAAAAAGAGGGTCTCCCGCACCAGCAGCGGTGGCAGCGGCGCAAATAAAACAGAATCGGGTTAAAAGAACGGGAGATATTATGCACATTTTCCTGCCGGATGGCCAAACGAATCTGCGCGGCCCGGCTGGCCTACAGCGTCGTTATGAGGCGCCGCTCATTCCCTTGCGATTGTTCCAATTGTCTCAGCCAGCCAGCCAGCGCCCGCCAGCGCACTAAAGCCCTTTTATTTTTCCCCGTCCGCCTGCAGGCCTTGTTCTAAAGGCCTATTTAAATTTCAATTTTGCGTTTGGAGTCCTCCTCTCCTGCTTGCGCGCTGCGTCGCCGCATCCGGCCGCCCTGTGTGCTGAGTGTGCCGACGACGGGCACCAGCTGGAAGCGGAGCGGCATTGTCCTCTCCGGACGCGTCGGGGCTGGGCCACGCTGGGGCACGCTGGGGCACGCTGGACGCTGGGGCGCGCTGCCGGGGGCCCCGCGGTGCCCGCCTCGGACTGTGCTGGCCTCGGGGTAGGCAAATGTTTGTCCGCCGGGCCGCGCCTCCCCGAGAGGTCCTGAAAGACAACGTTCTGGACCAGCGCCGCGGCCCCGCCCCCGCTGCTGGCCCATCCGGTAGTATCCGATCCGACATCGATCTTGCGTTTGTCAGCGTGCCAAATGTGTAGCCGGCGCCGCGAAGCGCGGCAAGCTGGCGATGAAGGCTTCCATCCTGTCTGCCGGCGCGCGCCAGCGCCCACAAGACTTTGTTTGGCCGGGAGAATGGGTGGCAGTCTCGATGCCGGCGAGCGACATTCCCAGCCGAAGGGAAATTTCCGAATTAGAATACAGTAATGCGGGGCGCGGGGCGGCGGTGTGCATTGTGGCGCCGGGATGAAAGCGCGCCGCGTCTGGCGAGTGTCGACGCCGTTCATGCGATTGTTCGATCGGAGCGGCGACGCGCGGGGCGGAGTCGATTTGTATCGCGGAAGGTGATGAACTCGCGGCCCGTCATATTGGATTCGCATCCCCCTCCCCCGGCACTGCCAACCGTGCGAATCCATTAGGCCGCGCGTGCGCGCCCTGACGGCTTCTCGAGGGGGGCGGGCCGGGGCCGGGCCGGGCGGGGCGGAGGCCAAGATTCCATCATTGCCATCCGGCTTTTCATTTTCTTTAATTTTTTCTGCGCCGAGGCGTCAAAGGGGGCGAGGCGTGGAACTGGAACTAGGACTCGGGACGATAATCGGTTTGACGCGGACGGCCTCCTCCTCCGCCCCCTCAAACATCTTTGGCCATCTCCTAATCGCCTGGCTCTCTAGTAAACAGTATCGCCAAAGATTTTTACTCAATTTTTGTTTTGTTTTGTGAAGGGACGATTTCGTTCTTGAGACCGGAACGAAGAAGCCGCGGAGCGTCCGAGGCGGGGTTCGCAGAAGGCCCTGTTATGCCGGCTGGCTCAAATCCGCCTTTCTCGATTCCCCGTATTGCCTCGTCTTATTTCACAGAACACGTGTAGGGCCTCGCGAGGACTTAACTTCGCCCTCTTTGCCCTCCCTGTCGGTGGGTAATTCTTGCACGTATTTTTGGTGATATTATTTTGAACGAAGTAAACCGTGTAGGCGGGGTGATTCTTTTATGTTCTTTTTTTTTTTTTTTAGGGGGTTGAAAAATGTTTTTCCCAAGAGTAGCTGCCTTGTCGCTGGGTTGCGCGGCCGGCCCGCAGCTCGTTGTGGATGGCTCATCATACCGCAACAGGGGCGTGAGCCGGGCCGTGCGGGGCAGCTCCCCACCGCGGCGAGCCTCTTGCCTCGGCCGGCTTGGCTGCACCGCGTCGTGTGACCGCAGGGCACTTGAGGGGGGGGGGGGATCCCTCACTTGGCTGGTGTGATCTTCCCGCGGCCAATACCGGCGGAGGCCGGGGCAGGAGTTGCTCTCCTCACCGACCCTTAGCGGGGTCGGGGGAACGGGAGGCGGTGCCTTCTTGTTTTTCGCTGGCGCCCCTGCAGGCTGGGGTCACGCAGGGGCAGCCGCCTCGCTGAGGGGCTGCGTGGCGCGGCTGCTGGCGCCGGCCCGGGCCTACCGTTGTTGCGAATCACGGCGTCGGCCCGGCCGCTCCAATATTTATGGCTGTTTGCAGTACATCATGCATGGCTGAGCAGCTCGCACGTCTTTGACTCGCAAAGCGCGCAAATAAACCCCGCGCTGTGTTCCTGGCTGGGCAGGCGCCGCGCGGGCGGGGGGTCGGATCGACGACGGCGGTGTCGTCGCCGGGCGCCGTCTTCGCCGAGGGACGCGGGCGGTCGCGCGGCGGTCGCGCGGCGGTCGCCCTCTGGCGCGGCGGTCGCCCTCTGGCGCGGCGGTTGGCGCAAGCAGCGCGGCGGCATGGCGGTGCACCCCGTGGCGGTGCACCCCATGTGCCGCGGAATGTGTGCTCGTGATCGGGCCGAGGTTTTATTGCCGGCCCGGCTAGGCGAGTAGCCCAGCGAGCAGCCCTGGATGGTATGCTGCGCCCCCCCCCCCCCCGCGCCACGTCTGGAGCTGCATACTGGCTTGCGCGGTGCTATGGAGCGTGCTCCCCTCTCGCCTTCCACCCCCATCATGCACGCGCTCACACACACACACACACACACACACACACACACACACACACACACACACACACAAAGCATCACGTCGGCGGACACTGCCTGCTGTACGCATTGCAGCCGACACGCCCCATGACCCGATCGCCCCCGCAGCCCCTTCCACGTGGAGCGCCCCGCCCCGCCCCGCCCCGCCCCGCCCCGCCCCGCCCCGCCCTGGCGTGCTCATCTCCATTTTAAGAGGGTCGTCGGAAAGACACGCGTGCGATTTGTGTATTTTTCTTCCTTTGTCGCGCCGCCCGCCACCCCGGAGGCCATCAACACAAGTTCAATCGCAAAAAAATAAAAAAATAAAAAATTCAATAAAAGGCATTGCAAATCGACCCTCTCTACTCTTAAATAAAAAGTGCAGTTTGCGGTGGTCCGGGCGGTATTCGGTGGTGCTTTAGCTGGCCGTCCCTCTCATTTCCTGCCGTCAGTCACCTCCCCGCACCGCTGGGGCGGAGCGGGCGGAGCACGTGGAGCAGCGCGTCGTGCGGCACGTCGGCCCGGACAATCGCCTTGGAACAACACAAGGGGTCCATCACCTGCATTGACTCGCTGCAGTGCGGCCCGCCCCGCCCCGCCCCGCCCCGCCCCGCCCCGCCCCGCCCCGCCCCTGCCTCAGTTGCGTGGCTTTGATGGGCCGCTGGCGCGCGGCGGCGCGGCCTATCCCGGCCTATCCTCGGCCTGCCGAGCAGCATACTGAACAGGTCCGGCCACCGCCCCACCCCGGTGGCAGCGGTATCGGAGGGGGACGGTCCTTGGTTCGCAAATTTAGTTTGTGTCGACGAGTAAGCAAACCAAGTAGTTTGTCCGGCCCGGGCTTAAGAGAGGCGACGTTAGGTGTTGTCGTCCATGCCGATGACGGCGGCCTGTTTATTTTTGTTCCCGGCCGTTTTAATCCCCCTTTCGTTCTTTCCGGCCTTTCTTTGAAACATTGGCGCGCTTAACAAGGAGTACCGTCCCGCTGTCGGGCCGTCGATGCATCATCTGCGGGTGACTCGGCGGGGCCGCGGTGGGGCTGTGTGCCAATTATTGCAGGATTACGGCCACGGCCGCGGGCTTCAGGACTAAAACGCCACACTGGCCCAAATTTCACGGTTTACTTATGGAAACGACGAAGGGACGGACGGCTCGACCTCCCTGCTCAACCGTGCCTTCCTTTTTTTTATCGCCAATTTTTTTTTCGTCGCCTTTATTTTTTGGGAAGAGGGCTGCTGGAAAATTGATCCCCACCCTGCTCATTATTTCTAACATTTTTATTGTCCAGTGTGGCGGGTGGGGCGCTTCCCCGGAAGCGCGTGAAATTCGTAAAAATCTCTTTTTCAGCGATAAGTCGGCGGGGCTCGCCGGCTCTCTTTCCTCTTTTCGCTGCGAGTCGCAGGAGCAGCACAAGTCCCTATCTCTCCTGTCCATTCCGAAGACGTACCTACCACTTCCCTCGATAAACGGGGCGAGCGGCCGGTCTGTCTGCGCGCCGCCCTGCCACGCCCTGCCACGCCCTGCCAGTCTGCCGAACTCTTTTCATCTATTATCTCCCTGTGCAGCAAAACCACCGCCTGTCCGCCAGGGCGCCGCGCCGCGCCTTGCCGCCGCTGAAAACGGGGTCATTGCGCGTGTCTTATTTCGCTCGGTTTTGCCAAATAAATGAGGTGGGTCGGAAGCGTCATCTTTTTTCGCCGCGAGAGTTTCTTTTGTGACACGCGGCGCCGCGTGTGCATCCGCGACGGCTGACCTTAGCCCGTGACGTCACGCGGCCGTCACGCGGCCGTCACGCCCATCGCGCGTCGCGGCTTGATTTGGTTTCCATCCGCACGCGTTTCACAGAGACACACAGAATTACGTCTCTTTTGCTTTGTGCTCTCGTGGGTGTGTGTGGGGGGCGTCCCTCTTGTGTCTGCGTGTGTGTGTGCTTTGCTCAAGCCGCCGCCCGATCTTTTTTGCATCATTTGCTCTTTCCCTCTCCTTCTTCTTCTTGACGCCCTACGGATGAATTTTGAATGGCATGAAATTCGGAAAGAGAGCCCGCTCGGCGTTTGCCCCACGCGGCCATATCTTGGCCGGCACCCTGGCGGCAGTGGGTGGGTATCGAACCCGAGCACGGCCGTGCATTATGCACGTGGAAGGGTGCAGGGTTGCAGCCGGCCAGGGTCCGGGGCTGCGCAGTGTGGTGTGCACTTGCAGGCCCTAGTGGCCGCGCCTCGCAGCGAGGCAGTGAGGCGCATTTGCCAGTCCCAACAAGTGCCCCTGTGGGGGTTTTAGATCATGGGGATAACTCTGCGCCGCCTCCGGCCTTCGGCGTGCCTATGCAGTCTGATTCCGAACACATTGCTCTGTCTCTCTCTCTCTTTCTGTCTCGCACCCCCTACGGCAGGCCCCAGGAGTGGGAGTGAGACAGAGCGGCCGCCCTCTGAGGCCTGCTCCGCGTGCATCGGGCGAGGCTAGGCAGGCAGCCACTCACGTCGCCGTCGGCCTCCGCGGCCGCTCCTCTCTTCCTCTTTTCGCCCCGAGATTGTTTTATGTTCCGAATAAAAGGCGAACGCGCGACGGCTTATTCGCGATGGAGGGTGCAGGCGATGCGCAGTGGAGTGTGCCCCGCCGTGGCCCCGCCGTCGGGGTGGCCTGGCTGGCGGCCTGGCTGGCGGCCTGGCTGGCGGCCTGGCTGGCGGCCTGGCTGGCGTCCAGCGCGGCCGGCCGGGCGAGGCGGAGGTGCGATGAGTCGCATGGCAGTCTAGATAGCACGAGGCCTCGGCGCCGCTCAGAAGCTGACCAAGGCCGTCGCCGTCCCGGCTAGTGTTCCACTGGCGGGGCCCGGGGAAATTATTGGATGGAAAACGAGCCTATTTTATCAATGGACTGGCCGCTGCTGCTTCCGACCCCTGGACTCGAAACTTGTACTGCCCCGGCCGGGGGTGGGGTGGGGTTGGCGGCCGTGGCGGCCTCGAAGGTCCTCGCGCACCTCCGCCTGCGCTGGTCTCTGGCGGCGAACACCAGCAACTCGGCGCCAACGGAGTGGCAGTTACGGGGCCCAGGCAGGCAGTCGCAGGCCGTCGCAGGCCGGCGCCGACCACATTGTAGTAGACACGGCCGGAGTTGGGGATATACTATACCGCAAAACTCTGCGGCATTTGTTGCGCCCTTACTGTCCTGGATCGTATGGGTGTGCGTGTGTTGTGCATGTGGGTGTGCGTGGGCTGGAAAGAGATGGACGACGTCGGGTGGCTGGTTTAAGTCAGTTCCTGTTCCGCCCTCGCCGAGGGAACACGTGGCGAAAAACGATCGAATCTGCGAGATGAGAGCCATGATTATGAAACATCTGCCTGGATGATGAAAAAAAAGTGGTTGGGAAGAGGCCTTAATCCGAACAAGGGCGCTTCTTTTTGTTTCCGATTTTTATTATTTTTTGTAATTCTTTATCTGCGCGTCCCCGTTTTGTGCAAGTTGTCGTCCTCAGCCCGGCAGCGGCGCCGCCGGGGTTAAAAACTCTTTGAGAGCGTCTGACGAGCAGCTCGAGCGGTTCGCGGAGCGGCAGCAGCGGCAGCAGCGCCAGGGATAAAGCCACAGGGCTTCAATTAAGTCGTCGTAAGGCATATCAGCAGAAGAAAGCAGAACAGAAAGATTAATTTGCGAGTCTCTGGTGTCTCGGGTGGTCTCGCGCCTGGGCTGTCGGGCGGGTGGAGGGGGAGGGGAAGTTGATTAGTGGCTCAGGGGAGCGATCGCGACACAACCGTCGGGGACACAGCGTCGGGGGGTCGGCGGCCGGGAGGCTACCCACTGTTGCAACCCAAAACACGACAGCGACGCGGTACCGCCTTTTGTTTGCCTGGCCCATGGGGTGGAGGCGTGCGCGTCGTAGGGTCAGCAGGTTGCCATCGAGACGACAGGGCCTTTCAGTCCGGTGGGCGGCCTCCCCCCCCCCCCTCTCTCTCTCTCTCTCTCTCTCTCTCTCTCTCTCTCTCTCTCTCTCTCTCTCGCTCTCCCCTCTCCTGCCTCATCCGCTGGGTATTCAGACCACGCGGTCACATTACAAAGGTGAATCGTTAGCGTATAGCAGCAAGTTGAGTCGGACGGGAAGACAAACAGCGCAATTTGTGGGCGGGTTGCATTTCACGTCCGTCCTTGTCGGCCGTGCGCGCGGCGCCCTGCGTGCGAGTCAGACTGCCCGGCGCCCCTGGCCCTCCTGGCTCGCGCGTGCTGCCGGTGTGGGCGGGGATGCACGGCCTGCGGATTTATGCTCGCGAGTGTAATGGAACAAGGCGATTAACGAGGATTGAACGGAGACGGGACCACGCGTCGCCCTCACCAGCCGCACTCGTTTCTCTCTCTCTCTCTCTCTCTCTCTCTCTCTCTCTCTCTCTCTCTCTCTCTCTCTCTCCTCTCTCTCTCCTCTCTCTCTCTCTCTCTCTCTCTCTCTCTCTCTCTCGTGTGCGCGCGCGAAATCCTCTGGCAGTCCTGAAGGGGTGCGAGAGAGACAGAGCGAGTGAAAATCACCGCACCGCACTTCGCCTTTCAATTTATGGCTGCGCGGCATATTCTCGTCGTTAGCACGCGCCGGCGTCGTGACCGCGTTGGGGCCGCGATGACGCCCTGATGGCGGCCCCCGCGGTCCTAGTGCCTCGCGGAGTGCTTCGAGGCGCCCGCGTCGTATTTCCTGCCCCTTAGCGGCCGACTCAGGTGCCCGGTGGCAGCAGCAGCCCCGGGTCAACGCCATCCTAGCGCGGGCTGTAAACGGCGCACGTGGGCCGCGGCGTGTTTTGGAGTAGTGCTGCTGGCCCCGTGGACGCCGCTCTGGGTGGAGTTGCCCGCCCCGTTGCTCTCTCCGACCTCCCCCGCGGATTGCAACAAAGCCCCACCTCCTCGGCGTCGCCGTGCCGTCGTCCGGGCCGCCGAATCGGACTCTGGAATCGGGCGAGGCGGCGGGCGCGGGCGGGGCCGTTGAATGAAACTCATCAATGCGAAATTATCCTGCCGAGTGGCGATGCCGGTAATGGAGCTGGCGCCGAGCACTGTGACAGCGTGACAGCTCGGCGCCCATTCATCGCACCACTGCGAGGTGGCCGTCGGCCGCCGCGACAGCCGCCCCCGTCGACGGGGAGGTGCAAACCCGCGGCCGTCACTTTACTTAGCTTGATTTTTACACGGACGCGCGTTGCCGTGCTGCTCTCCTCCGACTACAAGTTGTACAACAACGGCGCGTGTTGCGTCCGGCCCTCTTGAGGCCGGTCGTTCCCGGCGCCGGGCTTCGAGAGTACTTTTCGCGTTGCCATCGTAATTCCTTTTAATTTGATCTCTCTCCTTTCCGCACCTCCTTGCGCGCCTCCGGGCCGCCCTGCTCTCGGCCGCCACGCACTCCCTCCTCTTTCTCGCCAACGTCTCCCCGAAGGCCTATTTCTCACTTGCAATGTACACGCCGTGGCGCGCCGTGGCGCCACCCGGGCGTGCTGCTGCTTGTGAGCGACCGGGCGAGGTGTCGGGGCCGCTCCCTCCGCCTTGCACACGGGCCTGAATGGACCGCCGGTAATGATGTGGCGGAGAACGCGTTCAGCGTGCAGCTGCAGCAACTAGCCCCTCGGCTGGCTGCGACCAGGCACTCGGTGTACACGACGGCGGCACTCCGCGGAATGAGTCGCCGCAGCGCTGCGCCCCGCCCCGTGGAAGCGCTCGATAATAAACCGGCGCTTGTTACAGTGGGGCCCGCGGGGCGTGGCGTGGTGGGGCGGTGCAGGCGGGGCGCTGCGGTCGCCGCCGTTAGTCGTTACTAATCTGCGATTATCGCCTACCCGGCTCACGGCGCCCCGCTGGCCCCGCTGGCCCCGCTGGCTCGGGGACGCCCCGCGGGAGGGGCGGCCTCTGCGGCTCGCTCTGCGGCTCGCTCTGCCGCGACCCCCACGGCGGCGGGATCGTGCACTTTGGAGCGAGCCGCCGCCATGCACCTCGTGGTCAAAATGTGGCGGTGACCAAAACGGCCCTCTCGGAGGGCGGCGGCGGGGTGCGTCAAGTGCGTCTCGGCGACGGAATCTCGCGGAAGTGCGTCCGTTTACGGTTAGTGATATTGTGTCTGGGACCTCCTCGAGCACGACCTCCTCGACCACGTACGCGAGCTGATGAAGAGTTGTCCTTATTGCGCTGTAAGTGTGCGGCTTATTGGGCGAGTGTCGAGGCCTGCAGGCCTTGTCCGGGCCGGGGCCACGGCCGGGGCCGAGGAGGCGACCCGGCCACTCAAGGCCCCCAAATTGGACAGAGGGTGAGCGTAAGCGCGCGGGGGAGGCGTGGCCGAGGCCGTGCCGTCGGGTTTTTACTTCTTGTTTGTTGCTTTCTGAAAAATTATTTTTTGTTTGCCAATTCCTGCGAGATATTGATTTTCGAATTAAACGCGGGGTGGCTAGGCGACAAAAGGTCGGCCGCACTTGGGGAGGGAGGGGAGAGTAGCGAACGTCTTGATTCCCGAGTGCGAGTCATCAGATGCGGGCGACCCTCCACTTTCTCTCTCTCTCTCTCTCTCTCTCTCTCTCTCTCTCTCTCTCTCTCTCTCTCTCTCTCTCTCTCTCTCTCTCTCTCTCTCTCTCTCTCTCTCTCTCTCTCTCTCTCTCTCTCTCTCTCTTTCTCTCTTTCTCTCTCGGGGGCGAGGCCGAGCAGGAAACTTTTTCCCCGCCGCGTGTTGCCGAGTTTGTGCGCGCTTCCCCGAGATGCTCCTCCCGCGTGTCACTTCCGGACATTATTACTCGATTAATGCGCCTAACCAAGCGTGCTCTCCGATATTGCGTCCCGGCCTCGGCCCGGCCTCGGCCCGGCCGGGATGGCCACTATCCGCCCTCGAGGGAGCGTCTGATACGCCGGGCAGGCCGGACGAGCCGTCTTGATTGACTCTATAAGGCTGCGGCGGGCCGAGTGGCGGCGGCCGGGGCCTCAGTGGCCCCGCTGGCGCCGGCCGTCCTGGCGCCTCGCCGTCGTCCGCCCGGACGTGTTTCATTGACTGATCCTCCCCGGTCGCCGTGCAGTGCACCGAGGCGTGAGTCCGGCGCGCACTCGCCGGGATTCGCCCGCAAAGATGGCGTTTGAAATGGGGTCCGCGCGCCGTCGTTGGAATGTGGACCGTTTTGCTGTCAGTCTACGATTCCCCCGAGCGCCTTGCGACCCCTCGCCTCGTCTGCACGGGGTTGCGCGCCCGACATGCGTGGTTAATTAAGGCATCGGAACGAGAGCTAAAATAATTATGTTCCGTTGTTAGTTCTGCGATGCCGCACTGCGGTGCCCGAGGGCGCGAGTGTGCTCGTTCCACGTGTATCCCTCCTTAATTTATTTATTAACGTCTGGCCGAGGCAGTGCGAGCGCACGGCGCGCTGCGGTCGGCGCGATTGTCTCCAACAACAACCCCTTCTTGACGTGGGCGGGGAATCGAGTGAGGCTAACCAGATCATTTGTCAACTCGCACGGCGCTACGCCGCCAGCGAGCACGCCGACGAGGAAGCGGCGGAGGACGCCGTCAAAGCTGGAATGCGGCAAGTCGGGGCCTCGGGGGCAGCGCACTGCGCGTGGCGAGCACCCCGTCGGACTGGCCGAATGGCCCACCGAACGGCTGCCCACATTCCTTGCCCAAAATTCGGCGTCCACGACGCAGACCCCCAGCTCGGCGCCGCACGCGCGCGGCGCACGGCGGGGGCCTCGTCGTGCGGGAATCTCTATGCAGAATCGAGTTGGGGGCGGCGGGGCCGCGCGAGGACTCCGGGACGTCATTATCCAAACAAACTAACCCGGTGGGGCGGCGGTGGCGGCGGCGGCGGCGGCGGCGGCGACGGCCGGGGAGGGAGGCGCCGGTTTGCCAATTCGCATTACGATCGTCACAGCGCGGCGCGGGGCGGCGCGGGGCGGCGCGGGGCGGCGTCGTGACGTGCGGGGCCGGCTGGCCGAGGGGCGGCACCGCCTCTCATCTCGTCCCGGCAAAAACGGCGACGCGACGGCGCTGCCGGGCGGACGGCCCCTGGCTCCTAGGCCGGGCGCCGCGGCGCGCCGGACGGGCGGAATGATGATTCGACGCGCTCCGTCGGACTAGAAACCTCGTTAAGGGCGCCGTCGTCCGGCGCTGCCCACTGTCCGGGCCGCCGTCGTCGTCGTGGACGTCTGAGGGCGCGCCGCCGCGGGGGGCGCCACTAACTGGCTCGTCACGGGCTGGAACAACGCGAGTCGTTGACAGTGTCTCTGGCGCGGAACTGCCGCTCCGCGTCTGGCAGGCGCCGTGGAGGCGGGCCAGCCCGGCGGGCAGCCGTGTGGTGCGGCCAGGGCGTCTCGCTGCAGGCGGCAGCTCTCTCCGTGGTTCGGAAGGGAGGGGCGCGCGCGCGGCGCGGCCGTCGCTGAAGGCGGATCCTGTAATTAAAGACCGCGGTTTGGCCGGTCACGCGCCGCCCCGCCAAGGCAGCCAGTCAGCGAGACGCGCGCCTAATTTGATGAAAAAGATGTTAATTTTTAAAGCCTTGACTTGTGTTTACCGGGGGTTGGAACTTGTTTGTCGGGCTAACGAAGTTGCGCGCCGCCCCGCTGCGCTGCACTGCCCGGCTGTTTGTCTTCGTCTTTCTTCGGGCCGCAATGCGCAGTGCAGTCTGTCCTTGTTGCGCTCATTAGAAGGCGGTTAGCGGGCCGACGAACCGCGACGCGAATGTCAAGCCAAGTGGCGGCCGGCCGGCCTGGCGGTGCCTGATGCGGATCGCTCCGTCCCTCTCACTCCGGCGGGACTCCCAACGAGGGCGAGAGAGACACAGCAGCAAAGGCGCCGTCGAGCCTCTGCTCCCCCTCATGGCGGGCTTCGCCATCCCTCATCTGGATGTCAAAGGTGCTGCCTAATCGCAGCCTCCCTCCTCCACTTGGATCGAGGCTCTCCGGCGATCAATCTCGGCCCGACGACTTGTCACGTTTCTTGTGCGTGCCCGCCGAATTATTACTTTTCGCTTGGCACGACGTCGCCGTCTGGCAGCGCCCCGCGAGTGCTGCCCCTGCGTCTACCTGCGCCGCCTGGAGGCGCGTGGCCCGTCGGGGGCAGGCCCGGGCAGGCCCGGGCAGGCCGAGGCGGCCGTCGGGTTGGAGGAGATTTAGAGAGGGGGTGGGGTGGCCCTGCTCGCTTTGATGCTGCACGTGTCCCAGTCGCATGCAAAGCCCGAGGGCAGCGGGCTGTTTCCGAAGCAGAGCCGCCCCGTGGCTGTCTCTGTCGCACTCACGGGGCGCCGCGGAGGGGTGCGAGAGAGACAGGCCGACGGCCGGCTGCGGCTCGCAGAGGCGCCCCGAGGGTGGCGAGCAAACGCAGTTACGCCCCTGCGGTGCAGCGGCCAGCTTTGATCGGGCGGCCGCCCCTCGACGGCCCGCCTGGGGTTCATTCTTATTTTATTTTTTTTTCAACTTTTACCTGTTTGAAGGGAAGGGGAATAAGACGCTGAATATTTTCTTAGCGATGCGCGAGAGGAGCAAGCGTGCGCTGGGAAAGGGCGGCTAAAGTTTGCGTTTGCTTTCGGGTCCACGCCTCCTGCGTCTCTGTCTGTGTGTGTGTGTCCGGGCGCGCGCGTTGTCTGTGTGTGCACAGGGCATGCCGCCCGAGTTGGCTGCTGCATGCAGTTGTTGTTGGCTCATCGGGAATTCCCTTTGAGTAAAATGGCGTGCCTGCGTGAGTTCGTCATCTGCCGCTTTTGTATTTCCGGTGTCGTTCGCGTGTTGTCGGTCTGTATGCAGATGGCTTTTTTATATATATATATATTTTTTTCATCCTTTCCCCTCCCCGTCCTTGACGGCTGCATTGGCTCGCGGGTTATGAATTATTCCACGTGTCCGCCGCACGTCTTTCGGGGCTGAAGGGCTGCGCGGCTCGGCGTGGCTGCAAGGGCTGCCGGCCTCCCTTTCATGTTGCAGTATTACGTTCACGTAGAATCTTCATCTCCGGGCCTCATTCACGCCGACTCTCTCTTTCTTTCCCGAAGCGCGGTGCGTTTGTTTCGAGTGGCCGCTGCGTCCCCCTGCGGCGGCGGATCGACGTGGCGGATCGACGTGGCGGATCGACGTGGCGGCGATGGCGGTGGAGCGATGGACCGACCGCACCTTGCCGTCGCTCCGACGGACGCATGCTCCCTGCTCCCCTCGGTAACTGAATAGAGGCGTGATTCGGCCGCCTTGTGCCCTGTCATCCCTCTGCCTCCCCAAACACCCCCTGCACCGCGTGGCGCGGCGCAGCGCCCCGCGCCGTCCCTCACCGCACCGCCCCGCCCCGCACCGCCCCACGCCGCCCCGCACCGCCCCGCTCCGCCCCACACCGCCCCGGGGGCCGCGGCCAGGAGGGCGTCCGACCGACCTCGCTGCTGTTTACCCTCCCCCTGCCAGCCTGCCTCGCGGTGCCGATATGGTCCATCCCGATAACATCTCACCGTAGCCACCGCCTTGTCTACCCGAGCCACGCTTCTCTCTCAAACAAAACACAACGACGACGACGACGACGAAAAAGCTCATCTCGTAATTTCTCGTCGGGCTGCTGAGATCCGCGCGCCGAGATAGACGTCGTCCCGCTCGCCGTGATGCTGGTCGTGGAGCCGCGGCTAGCCGGCCGGCACGTGCTTGTACCCCGCGGGGGGCGCCCTGTCCCTTCACTGTTAGGGTGCGACAGAGAGGGCCCGCCGCCCAGGCTCGGCGGGAAGCGAAAGGTCGCGGCCCCGATTGGCGGCGAGGGAGGAGTGCCGGGGAGTACGCTGCAATTAGTGCGTGGAGGCGGGCAGGCAGGCAGGCAGGCAGCAGCAGGCAGGCGGCCAGCCGGGGCTGGCAGTCCCCGCGGGGCCTCGTTCACGGCCCGGACCACGGCCCGCCGCGCATTCCGATGGCACTCAACCCGTGTAAACACCGGCGGCGGGCGGCGTGCATTCAAATTGCAGGCTGCCCCGCGCTGCCCTACTCAGCCCGTATTAATATACTGCCTAAATAACGCAATTCATTCCGATCCACCCTCGGCTCCGCCCCGCCCGCCGTACTCGCGCAGTAAATCAACGCGCCAAAGTCCCGGAGCGCTGTGCCTTACGCCCTCCTTGATGAAGGTGCGAGCCGGCCGGGGTGGAAAAAGGGGGGGGGGGGCGCCGGAGGGGACAGGCTCGTCTGGGGAGCGTCGGACAGAAAGAGACAGTTGTCTTATGATAATCTGGATGACGAAGGAGTTGCGCGCTTAGGCAGATTTGTTTGCCTGTTGACATTTTCTCCGGCTAACCGTGTTTTTCCTTCTTCTTGTTCCAGGTGAGTTGTCTCCGCAGCTACTGCGACGAGGACTCTCTGCGGGAGTAACGGCGGTCTGGCCGTGGGCTCCAGGCGGAGCGGTGAGCTTGCCGGTTGTTGGCTCGGGGATTTTTTTTGCTGATGGTGGAAACATTGTCGGAGAGGAATCCTTTTCCGGGCCGACAGCAGCCGTTATTCCAGGGGGAAGGCGTTCCGTCGCTCTGCCTCGCTGGCACCCGCACGGGACGGAGCGCGAGGGAGACCGCGAACACGGGAATCAGACTCTGCTGGGCCTGACGGCCTCCAGGTCCGCCCAAAGGCGGCCCTCTCCGCTGTGACGTCACTGCTCCCCGTCTGTCAGGTGCAGGCGGGTGCTCGCGTCGGCCGCTTTTAACGCTAATGGCCGCTTCAACCGGTTCGGGACGGAAATCCGGCGGGCAAATCCACTGCGCCGCTCGGATGCTGTGATGGGCTGCCGGAGCCTCAGGCGCCCCCTCCCCCTCCCGCTCCCGCTCCCAGGCACACGCCGCCGTATCGCCCCCGGCGTGGATGTGAATGTGTTATCGCATTGAAAACCGCAGCGCCAAATGGAGCACGGCTCGTGTTTGTCTTTGGCGGCTGGGGCGGGGCGGGGTGGGGTGGGGTGGGGCGGGGCGGGGTGGGGCGGGGTGGGGCGGGGCGGGCCGGCCGCTCACTGTTCAATTCGATAGTGGATCGGCGGGAGGCGAGGGCTTTGCGGTCGCAGACGCTCTCCAGGGAAGTCCAAGGAGGAAGAAGATGATCTCCAGAGAGGACGCCCGCTCCGTTTCGGTTCCAGACAGAGAGCAAGCCGTGCGGAGGAGCGCACCACCGCGACGACGGCGTGCTCTGGAGCCGGCTCCCCGGGGAGGGTGCCGCTGGCTGCCGGCTCGCTGCCTCCATTGACACGCGGGTGGCCGCTAAATTAGCGTCTTAATAAAAGCGACTTAAGGAGTCAATCTCTCGTCGCGTGTTGCGGGGCGGGGCGCGAGGATTGCCTCGGTTTACTGCCTCACCTTGCAGTGTGCTGCTGCTGCAGTCCCGCAGCGCCTCGAGGCTGGCGACGGAGGCAGAGGCGGCCGGAGGGGAAGCGTGTCTTGTAATTACGTTTTTACGAGAGAAAGAGAGAGAGAGGGAGCGAGCGAGAGATGCGGAGGGCCAAGGGCGGCCTAGCGGGGCGTCCGTCCGCAGGAAAGGGCGGGAGGCGGCGCAGGGCGCACGTCGAAGGGAGCATAGGGCGAGCCTGGCCGGGCCGCAGGGCTGCGCTGCTGCTGCTGCAGACACAATTGCCCGTGCTCGCAGCAAGTGCCGTCGCTTGCGAGGCCGCCGCCCTGGCCGCCCTGCCTGTCCCGACCCATTGCCGCCCGAGGTTTCTTTTCGCCGAGGCGAGGCAAGGGAGAGCGTCGCGGTAAAATTAACTCGACGGCAACAAAAAGGGGAGGAGCCGGGAGGGGGGGGGGGGCTTGTGCACCGTCGTCCGACGGGCCGTCCGAATGCAAGCGACAGGCGCCGCCGTGCTTCCCTTCACCAACAATGACGTACGAGACTATGGGTGCCGCCTTTTGCGAGCGTTTCTCGATCCGAGCGCTGCGCTTGAAGTGCGTTGGGGTTTGTTGCGCCGGGGCCGCGGTACGCCGGACGGACGACACGTCTGAGCCAATAAGGTAGACAGTGCTGCCCCCTCCGGCTCGCAGTGAAACTGAACCCATTTGGTCGTCTTGGCCCGCTGCTCTTTATGTTATCGTCGTTAATTTAATTTGTCCCCTCGGATTGTTCCTGCTGCTCCGGATGCTGGGGCCCCG
Source organism: Stenchaetothrips biformis (assembly GCA_030522485.1). Classification (NCBI taxonomy): domain Eukaryota; kingdom Metazoa; phylum Arthropoda; class Insecta; order Thysanoptera; family Thripidae; genus Stenchaetothrips; species Stenchaetothrips biformis. Next base: position 10,629,240 of record CM060092.1, on the reverse strand, counting down.
GGGTGCCGCCGCTGCGGCCAAGACCCCCAAGACGGCCAAGGCGCTCGGACCGCCGGAGAGTGAGTAGGCGCGCCCGCGTCTTCGGAGGGTGGAGGGAGCCACTCTCGGCCGATATTGTGGTAATGTAATGGTATAACGCGGGAGGGTCTTGATGTTGTTGTCCCCCGCGGTGCGCGTTCGCTTTGTTTCGGGACTGCTGTTTTTACGTCGGGAGCGTTGCTCTTGCGGGGCACCAACCCCGCGCTGCTCGGCGTCCTTCCGCCCCTTGCGCCCTTCGCGCCCTTTGACTGGGGTCGCCAAATTGTCCCGGGATCGAATCCCTTTAAGGTGAGGCAGCGAGTATGACGTTTCCCGGGGCCCGCGAGGGATTGACTGCGGCCGTGCGGGGCTCGGCTGGCTCGGCCGGTCACGGCGCAGGACACGGTTGTAAACGCGGATGCCCTTCCTTGTTTATCCCTTTGAGGGCACGAAGGGCACCGCAAAGGGCAGCACTCACAAGGGACGCGGTGCACTCCGCACGAAAAGTCTCGCCGGGCTTTCTTTCTTTGTGTTTTTGTTTTTGACAGTGTGGCGAAGCGAGTCGGGGCGATGCGGTTTGGCAGGGTAGCCCGGCGGGGGTGGCGGCGGCTGCAGCGCGGGTCGCAGGACGACGCCTCTCCGTCGGATGTCCCCGAGTCGCAAGACTTTTTTTTTTCGCCCGGCGACAACTGTCGTCGTAATCAGCAAACAAGCCCCGCGTCACACCTCCCAATAAGGGAGGTATTGGTTTACTTAAGCCCCTACGGTGGCGCGGCGGCGAGGCGTCGGCACCCCTGGGGACTGGGCTAGCTCGCGTGTCCGAACGGACCGACCGACCGCAGGCAGGGACTTTCCCCCTGTGCGTCCCCTTCAATTTCAAAAGTTGGTGCTTGTGAGGGGCGCCGGAAGCCGCGCAGGACGTCGACGCCGTCTCCGGCCGAATCTACCCCGGGCAGCAGCACGCAAATCAATCCGCGGAGGCAGGAGCAGGCCCTGCGGCGAAGGGCTGCGGGCTCCACGCGGCGCAGGTACGGTCGTCACTCATGTGGGACAAAGAGCAGGAAGCGGCCCGATACTCTCTCTCTCTCTCTCTCTCTCTCTCTCTCTCTCTCTCTCTCTCTCTCTCTCTCTCTCTCTCTCTCTCTCTCTCTCTCTCTCTCTCTCTTCCTCCCTCTGTGCTTTGTGCGCATCGATAGCTTTCATGTCCTTATCCCGCAAGAAGCCACACACGCAGCGCGCTGGCGCCGACACGCGTCAACGGATTTACGACCACGTTTATTATTTACGTCTGGGATCCGTTTTCGGAAGGGGTATGATGCGCGGCGGCCCCGGACGGAGCCCCGCTGGGGGCTGGGCCCGGCTGGGCCGCTGTAAATCGCGGGTCTGTGTGGACCAGTGCTGGACCTGCTTGCTGACCGTCTATAGTCGGGCGCGGGTGGACGCCGCGCCGGCCTCACCGCTGCGGGGACGCCTAGCGGGACGGATGGGGTGGGGTCCGTAAGCCATAAATTATGCCCCTCGCCGACAGTGAACGGGGTGGTTCTAGGCTCGAGGCCAAGGGCGGGGCGGGGGGGGGGGGGACGCCAGGACTGCAACCGCCTCCCCTAACTTGCCCTGCACTGTGTCCGGCATGTCGTCAAAGTGAATCCTCCCGAAGCCCGTCGTCGGCCGGCCCGCTCCGAATGGCTCTGCGGGCCGGGCGTGGCTGCGTGGCTGTGCGGGGGCGGCCGGCTGATGTGTTGCAGTGCGAGCCCGTCGTCGCCGTCCCGACGAAGGCGCGGCGGCGTGGCCCCCTGCTTGCGAGAAATGGTGAGCGTAAAGCAGCCGAATTAAACTCAGGTTGTATTTCGGTTCAGCCGCCGGCTTAATAGAGCACGTGTATATTTAGTGGTGCGGGCGGGCGGGACTGCGGGGTGGGTGTGCTTGGAGGGAGCGCGGTGCGGCGCGGCACTGCGCGGGGTCGCAGGGCCGCGCCGCCCAAACAACTACACCTCTAAGGTCGTGGGGTAACGCGCGTAATTTGTGACCGTCTTCCCTTCGGTGCCGTCGGTGTTCGGGCGAGGCAAGGCGAGGCAAGGCGCCCTCCCTCGCCCTCTGCCGTCACTGCGCTGCCGTGGACCCACGCGGCCCGGGCCGAGGGCGGGGTGTGTTGGGCGGCCAGTAAGTGGCTGTGGCTAGTTTAGCGGGCTGCGCCCCTTGCGAGGTGTCTGCCACGACGCTGCGCTGGTACACTGTACGAGTCTTAGTGCCCTTCCTCATAAAGGGCCGCGCCACCCCTTAGGACTATACGGACTCGGGCAGGACGCACAGCGTAGGGCTTCTGACCTGTGGGCTACACGCGTCGGGGGCCCTCTCGGCATATCTCTCTCTCTCCTCTCTCTCTCGCGACGCACACGCAGGCCGACACTAGGGGGGCCTCTGTGCCGCAGGGCCACAGGGCCGCATCCATATACGGCGGGGCGCGCGGAGCTGCGAGGGGGGCTCAGCTAGACGAAAGACAATTTACAGGCTCGCTGCCCCCGTGCACACTTTTATAGGTTCATCCTCGGCGGCGTGGTGCTGCTGAGCTGGGCGTTAGTGTGTGTGTGTGTGTGTGTGTGTGTGTGTGTGTGTGTGTGTGCGTGCGTGCGTGCGGGCTAGCAGGAGCCGGCCGTCCCCGCTGCCCTGTGTGCACAGGCTCTGTCGCACGGCTAGCGGTACGTGATCAGCGGCCAATCACGTCTCGCAGCTGCCGCCCTGCTGGCGTCGTGCTTCTCCTTCTCCTCGTGGGCGCCGCGCAGCAGCACGGCGACGACGCGAGTGGCATTTGTTTGCGCCTTGTTGTGCCGCTCTGCGGAAGTTTACTTGTCGCGGGGCGTGAGACTGGCGCAGGCCGGCGGAGACTGGGCGCGGCGTGAGGCCGGACACAAACACCCGCACTCACACCCACTTGCCCTCACGCACAGACACTCGCTTGAAAGCACGGAGCCTGGTGCGGTCGTTGGCCTGCATGCAAACACAGCGAGGGCGTCGTCTCTCTGAGCGGCGCTCCTTGCAACAGTGTGTATCGGCCCGGCCTCGGCCCGGCCTCAGCGGCGCCCCGCGTTCCTTTTCACGACCTCGGTAATCGCGGGCCTACAGTGAAAGGAGAGGGTTATCGGGGGAGTCGTGGAAATCGGAACCACTTGTCGCGGGCCGGACTCCATGAAGGTGTCGATCGAGGAGGCGGGGCGCGACGCGGCCGCTATCGCGCCATAATAAAAGCTGATCTCCTCGCCGGGGAGCGTGCTCCCCCTGGACCTCCTTCTCGCCCCGGGGCATGGCCGCCACGGCCGCCACGGCCGCCACGGCCTCTCTGAGACGCAGGCACATTTCGCCGTCCGAGATCAAAGCGAGCGGCGGGGCCCTGTGCTGTCCGCGTCATGAACCCTGTGAAGCTGCCGACCGGCGCACGCGCCACAATCAGGTTGCCACTTGTCCGCAGTTTCGAGTATCGATCGGCGGTGACAGAGGCCCGCACTGCTTTGTAGTGCCCCTGTTGGAGGGTCTCACTGACCGCGCAGGGCTGGCCTAGTGCCGTGGAAGTGCCACCGTGCTCGGGCAAGTTCGCCTCGGCCCGAGTGCGCTTGTAAGTCAACGACGCTGAGGCCCCCTAACTGGATTAGGATTGCCGAAGCTATCGCCCCGTTTCAAGGAGCGCGCGCGCGCCTCTTTAATGAGGAAATAGTTTTGCTTGCCGATGGCGCGGCGACGCGCATGGTTCGACCCACGCGATTTCCTCTCGCAATTTGCAGAAGAATCTCTCGGAAAGGGAGAGTGGCCGCGTGCCACCGAGGCCCTCCAACTTTTAAGCCTCCTCGCCGTGTTTCGTGACACTCGGCCTAATCTGTCCGCAAAGCGTTCGCAGCCAAGTGCACGCGCGCGCCGCTCGGCGGCGGTTGGAGAAGGGGCTGCCCGGGCTGCCGCTGTGGCGGGGAGCGGCCTTCATGGACGCAGTCAAAAAATGCGGCGCTGTTCGTAAGTCATTTGTCTGGCGGCCTCCGCGGCGGTCTTTCTTTCGAGTGACGTGCGGTTGGCAATGGTCGCAGCCTGACCTCCCCGCCCCTGGCAGCGCTCCCTATGCACATCGCGGCTGTCCTTTTGCCGGAAGCCAGGCCCCGGTGCCCTCGCTCGCTCTAATGACTCCATCAATCTCGGCGCCCGGCTCGCCGCGGCCCGGCTCGGCTGGCGACGCGAAAAATGAGACTAATTGAGCGCCAGAGGAGCGAAGGTGGTGTCCGGGGGGCTGCGAGCTAAAGTGCGTCTCTAGCCCGCCGAGACTGTCCCCGCGGTGCTGCCGCTGCTATGCCGTCTGTCGGGAATCCGGTCGTTCTCGAAGCCGGGCAGGCCGCACACAAATCACAAGTCAAAGCCCCGGCTGCCAGCGTGGCTGGCTGCCTGGCTGAGCCAGTATGTCTGCCAGCGTGGCTACCGGCGTGGCTGCCAGGACCACAGCATCCCCCACCCCGCGGGTCCTTGCTCCTGCGTGAAACGTTGGCCCGTGCATCTCCGTCAGCTCCAGGGCGCCGGACATCCCAGGGCGCTTGTCGAGGCCAATAGGCGTTGCAACACCCGCAGGCGGTCTGCAGGCGGGCTGCAGGCGGGCTGCGGCCGGCCGGCGTGTCACAGCCGCTGCGTCGGCCGAGCCAGCCACCGTTCTTTACCGCCGTGCGTGCGGCCCGCCTGCCCCGAGCTACGTGGCCTGGCGGCAGTTCGCACAGGAGTTGCCTGTAATTAATTAGTGTTTGTCGCGGGGGCGTAGGGAGGGGGGGGGATTCCCGTTGTGGGTCAGGAAGTTACACCCCTGCAATGCGGTTCGCGACGGACAGGAGCAAGCGCTTCCTGCTCAACGTGATGCTTTAGGCCGGCCCCCTGCCTCCCCTCCACCACCAGGTGTATTTGAGCGGCGGCGTACAGTGTACAGCGACAATGTCCGGGGGAATTGGCGGCGGCCAAACAGGGCAGCAAGCAGCAGCAAGTTGGCGAGCTGCTGGCCTCCTCGGCGGCGCGCAGGTGGCGGCGGCCCGCGCCCACGCAGCCCCGCCGGGGGCTTGGTCCCCTCCCCCGGCGGCATTTGAAACAGTTTGGGAATCCGTTGTGCAGGGCGGTGCTTACAATGGTGTGCGGGGGAGAGCAGGCTCGTGAGCCGCGCGGCTCGGTGTGCCTGCCGATGGTTGCCGCGTCGCGCCCAAGTTTATACGGCACCAACTTATGGGAGGGGGCTGCGCGCTGCGCCTGGTTGGTGTAATGCGCTTTATGTGAACAGGCTGCTGGGTTAGGCTGGATGTGTAACAACATGCGAATGTTTCGGGACTTCCCGCACTGTGTCCTCGTGCGATATTCATGCTCACTCTCGCAACAAGTTTTTGCAGGCCTTGGCTTTTGCGTAGAAGCCGCCGCCTATGCTTAAAAATTAACGTTCACAAGTTTGGGTCACCCGCTAAACAAGCTCCCGGGGGGCGCCCCCCGTCCCCCGCTGCTGACCCGCCTGTCGGAGTGCGTCGTCTCGGCGGCCGACCAGCTTATAGGGCCTCCTGACAAGAAAATCGGAGAAACCGCGCAGTTCTACTGCTTGCCAAGCAAAAAATTAATAAATTGACAATTTATTTTTTTATTTTTTTGAGGGCGAGTTTATCGCTTTTCAGTGATGACAGTCTTTGGGGTGGTCGCTGTTCGCTTGACGGCACAAGAGAGAGGGAGTGCCGGAAGCGCGGTGGGGGAGGGAGGGGAGGGGAGGGGAGGCGGTCTTGGGGTGCTCGCTGCAGCGCTGCACTGCACAGATTGATTGGCTTCGGCCGGGGATCTGGTGACAGTATGAAAAGTTCGCGTCGCGGCGCCTAATGGGGTATGACCCGAGGCAGTGCGCCGCACTGACACACACACTCACCCACGCCAGGGCCTATTACTCTCTTTTTGCAGAGTAGTTCGCGAAAAAGTAAAACACCAACGATAAGTTGGAGCAGGCGCGTGATGGACTCGTCGGTTCGTCTGGTGGCTGCAAGCCGAGACACCCTTCCCCCTCGGCGAGTGTCACCTTACACCGCGGGCATTGTTTTCCCCTTGTCACGACGTCTTACTGCTGCGCCCCCCGTCCGACCGTCCGTCCCGCCGTCCGTCCGTTTGTACTGCTCTCGAGCATGGGCGCGGCTCGGTGGTCCCACCACCGGAAACCAGGCCGCGTGGCGCCCCGCCCCTGAAAGCCATCTTTGTTGTCATTTATCTCGCGATGACGGCCGGGGCCGAAGGGCCGCGTGCCGAACTGCGCGTCGTCCGGTTCGGCCCTTTGTGTCTTGGAGTGACGGGTCCCTGCCGATGACGTGGCCTGCCTGTCCGCGGATGGACAGACGCCGCCGTGAACGCGTCACAGACAAGTGGCGCGGCGGAGCGGTGACAAATGCAAACAACGCACTGGACACTAATGGCTATTTGCACACCACATTTGACTCGCGGCCCTCCGGGCCGTCGTGCGCGCCATCGACTTCAATCAGGGTGGGGGTTGGCGGCGGCGGCGCCGAGGCCTGGTGCGCGAGGCTCGGCGTCGAAGCCCGGGCCACCGCGGGACGCGTGCCCATCCTGCTCGGAGCCTATTAGGTTGAGAATGTGGAGAATGCGCCGCGGTCGAGTATACATTGGCCTTGGAGCTCTCGATCTCCGAGGCCGCGGCGGCGCGGTGCCGCCCTCCTTAATGGCCGTTCGTCGCGGAGGGAGACGCGCTGATAGATGTTGTTTTGATTAAATCCGCAGCGAGACTCGCCCAGCGCGGCCGGACGTACGAGCTGTTTGGCGATTGTTGCTTCCCCCTTTTTGTTTGTATCGGGCATTTGCTTTTAACGGGCCCGGCGGGTTATTGCGGCCGGCCCGGACACTCCGACTCGTGGTCGCGCGTCGCGTCCCGGAGTGATCCGTTCTAAATGTGTATGTGTGTGTGTGTGTGTGTGACCGTGTGTGACCGTGTGTGTGTGACCGTGTGTGACCGTGTGTGTGCGCGTGTTCCGCGGGCTCGATAAAGCACTTCATGAATATGCAGGGCGGCGCAGATTGAGCACCTGTTTCCCTGCTCTGCACTCAATGCGCTTCGGTCTTCGCCTACGCACTCGCCCTCTCTCTCTCTCTCTCTCTCTCTCTCTCTCTCTCTCTCTCTCTCTCTCTCTCTCTCGCTGACTAATGAATGAGCTGGGAGTGCGAGCGAGCGCGCACCTCTGTGTAACTCCATACGCCTGTGCACACGATCAGGTAGTACCGTGCCGCTGCGCGCCGCCCGGATGTGGGCTTGTCGCGAACAGGGAAGTTACGAACTTTTCTCTCGTTTGCCTGCCGTGAAGCAAAACATAATGACCAGAAGAAGGGTGGAAATGATGGGAAATTCGGTGACTCGGAGGCAGGTTTGGCAGTGCACGGTGTTTGAGCCGGCCGTGATAATAACAGAGGAACGGCCTCCACCACCTGGCCGGGGCGGGGCGGGGCGGGGCGGGGCGGGGCGGGGCGGCCCCTCGGGCAGGTCAGGGCCGCCCTATTTACCCGGCCGGCGATATGATAAGCACTCTGTCCACTCCCCGTCGCCGCCATCGCCGCCCTTTCAAGGAAAAGCCCCCAGATTGCATTAATTCCGATAGGCTGGCGATAGCGCTGGGGGAGCTCTCCGGAGCGGGCCCTGCTGCCTGGCGACGCCACTATAAAGCTTGTCGCGTCTGGTTTTCGAGGGCCAGACAGACCGCCGTGCTGTGACCTGCCTGGTACCGGGTGAGGCGCAGCCAGCCGATCGGCCTGTCTACTCGTTGATTAAAAATTAACGGGGTGCGCCGGGCAGCTGCCAGCCCTGCCAGCCCCGCGTCGATGTGCTTCCGATACATTGGACGGTCGTGACGCTGTGGTGATGGAGGCAGCGCGACGCACTGCGGCCCTCTGGCAGGCAAGAAAAACGAGGCCCGAGTATGCCGGCTGCCCCGCCAATCCATCAGAGAAGGGAACGGAGAAGCACGGCGACGTGGACCAGGGAAGGGGTTGCGGCGTCGCCCACGCCCCGATGAAGCACGACAATGACGGGGTGGGTATCGCACCCGCATGGCACGGCCCGCATGGGTGTGTAGGTCATCACCACGCGGCCGCCACGGGGTAGCTCGGGTAACAAGGACCGGTAAGCCCCGACGACGCGCGCGCACGCACACTTACACACACACACACACACACACACACACACACACACACACAGAGTGTGCGCGCAAAGAGCTCAGACACACGTGCTGGAAGATGGGATGTGAACAATCCCGTTTGCCGCCGACTAGAGCCCTCTCTGCCCCGCCCCCGCCGCGAGTCGCCTCTTTTTCCGTTCCTTTTATCGCAGCTTTCGACGCGTTCCGCGCGTTCACGCGGCGCCCTCTGCTTTCTGTTCCAGGTGCGTGATGGGCCGCGTCTGGCGGCGCGCTGCAGGCCGCTGCAGCGACGAGGTGCGTCGTTCCGTCATTTAGCAGCGTGCCGCGCCGTGCAGGGCGCCGCGGTTTAGTGGGGCTTTCGCGTCGGAAGAGGAGTATTTTGGTCATGAACGTGATGCGCTGGCGCCAGGATTGGAGACTCCCACGCCTAATGGCCAGGGCGGCGATGACGCGGCGCGGCGGCGCGGCGCGCCCCCGCTCTGGCGCTTCGCTCGCACCTCTCTCTTCCCAGCCTGTTACTTCCGCAAACACTGCCGCGCCGCCACCCGCATGCCGGCCGCTCTGCAGCGCTGCCTGCAGGGCTCGGCTCAGGGCTCACGAGAGTCGACGCCTGGCTGCGGTGAGGCTGGCCGAGCCGCTCCGCTATCTCTCTCCCACCCGGACGGCACGACCCGTGAGCGCGTCAGAGACAGCCAAGCTACCCTCCAGAATCAGCACGAGGCGCTCGTCCAAAAAATGAAACGCTGTTTGCCGAGCGGTGCTGTGGACTGGGCTGCTTGCTGGTCGTTTGCGGCGCGTAAGCCCGTCAGGCTGACGGCGTCCTGGGGCAGGGCCTCCGGGCGGCGGGATGGGGATTATCCCGGGGGCCCCAGCTTCGCCCTGCTTGGCTTTCTCGCTTGTTGTGATGAATAAGAAGGGCTCCGGTAAGTGGTGTCATCCATCAGCGGCCGCGCGTAGTTGGGGGCCGCGTCGCGCGAGGCCAAGACCTTCCCGGGGACCCGATCGGCTGGTGAAGCAGTGAGGGGGCCTTCGCCTCGGCGCCGACGACGCCAGGACGACGCCAGCCCGTGTGTCTGGCGTGGCCGACGTCTGTGCGTCGGCGTGTATCTCCTGCACACAGACACACGCTGAATAATGAAGCACGGCGTCGTGCGAGCGTCTCTGTTTACCGGCCGGGTTCAGCCCGAACGAGGCCGAGTGCCTCCTAGGGGACCGCCGCCACCCCGCCAGGCCCCGCGCCAGGCCTCGCCACCGGCACGGCTTCAAATCGCCGGCTCCTCGAAGGCTGCCTGCCCGGCTGCCTGCGTGGCTGCCTGCCCGTCCTCCCAGCGTGCCAGGCACACACCCACAGCCCGCACCGTTCAACCACGAACCGTCAGTGAAATCCTTGCATAATTTAGCACGGCCGGGCGTCGGCAGAGGCCGGAGGGGGCGTAGCCAGGGCGATGCGCGCGAGGAGGCCGTGAAGGGGCACCGGGGCGCGCCCCTCCGCCAGGTGGACGCGCGTGATGAGGCCTGTGGCCCCGGGGTGGTGGCCGTGGCAGAGGCCTGGCCGGGGACGAGGACGTCCTGGGACTCCCGAGGGCTTCATGCTCGCAAAAACAAGATTGCCTACCGTCCCGCTCGCTCACCGCGGCGGCGTCACGAGCTGGCTTGTGTAAATTTCAAGAGATACACGTGAACTGTTCATCAGGAAGAAAACCGGGAGGGGCCCCACGGGTGGGGGGGGGCGACTGTTCTCTTTCGCTGCTTCACTTTCTGTGTGGCGCGGAGACGGTGAAAGCGCGAGTGGCTCCGGGTTTTGAACCCGGCGCTCGCAGATGGGAGCTCTCGCGCAGCCTTTGCATACCTGAGGAGCACTCACCGCCGGGGCACCCGTTTGACCCACTCCCGCGGCCCTAGCGCCCTGGCGCCCTGCGGGGGCGTGCGGATTTATTTAGACTGCTTCCGCTTGCAGTGGCCCGCAGCACGTGAAGGTGGCCATCACCGCGGCGGATGGGTCCCCGGCGGGCGGTGCGGCGCGGGCAGCAGCGCAGGTTCCTCAGCGTCCGCCCACTGTTGTGGCTCCGCAAAGCCGGCCATTTCCATTCCGGAGCCGCACTGTCAATAAAACAGTCACATCCATTAATGTTCCTCGCGGTCGCGGCGAGAACTCGGCGAGCGCAGCGCCCTCTAGAGCCGATACTAAGACCTTGCCCCCCCCCCCCCTCGACCCTCAGCGAGGGCTCCATAAATTCCGCAGGCATTTGGGAAAGAAAATCAAGAGTGCAATGTGTCTCGTTTGGGGTTCGGAAAGAGAAAGGAACGGGGAAGGCGACTGGACATTCCAGATAGGGGGTTGGGGGGAATGGCGAAGGCGACCCCCGCGCCAAACTCGCATCGAAGAAGACAAATGTAGCGATCGAGGCAGGAAATAGTTTCTAGCTGTGTTTTCAAGTGTTTTTTTTTTCTTCTTTCCCACTGCACTGCCACCGGCCGCCCGCGCCGCTCAAGGAAACGGCTAACTGACGCCTATTAAAATTCATTGATGACGGAGGCGTGCGTGCGTGCGCTGTAACCAAAACACGCTCGTGAGGCTCGGTGTGGCTGCGCCGGATATGCGTGCTGCGTGGGCCGTACATGGGCGTCCATGGCGTCGACGCGGACGTGCACCTGGAGGAGACCGACCCCCGGGACACTTTTCTAATGAAGCTCTGTGCGGGCCGGGCGGACGAACGATGTGTGCCTTGCGGATCACACATCGCACAGCCAGGAACCATAAATTGTCCCCTAATGGGAAGAACGCGTTCGCCCTCCCCTCTCGCCGAGCCCGCGGCGCGACCGGGCACGGCGGCGGCAATTTTATTAGGGTCGCTGGCTGATGCTTCTTGCAGAGTGAGTTGTACGTTTTAGGCTAAGGAGTGTCAACAACTCTAATTTCGGCATCGAGCAGAGCCGCAGCGCTGCGGCAACGCCAGCAGTGCGCCGAGCCAGCGCCGCATCAGCGCCAGCCCCGCGCCAGCGCCGGGGAGTTGGAGTCGTTCCTCCAGATGGACTGTTTACAGTTTACAGACAGTGTTAAATGCTGCGGTGCCGCGGCCCGTGGCGGCCGGGGAGAGAGTCTTGAGGTGGTAATTCACTTGCAGCACGGCGTCGCCCCACCGCCCCTCCTTGCCGTCCTGCCGCAGGGATGCCTCCGCCCTCTCACCTCTGCTCTCGGTATTTCTTCCTCGTCGCAGTGTCCAGGTCGTGCATTCGGCGTGCAGTTCAGCAGCGTCCTTGTGGCGGGACTCGAACCTCTAGTCGCGGCCCGGAGACGCAGAAAGCAGCACGCTCTCGCGACAGGCACGGCGGCCAATTATTTACACGGAACGCTCGTGCGGCGCTGCTTGTGTGTGTGTGTGTGCGCGCGCGTGTGTGTGTGTGCGTGTGTGGGCGGGCGCGCGGGCGCGCTTGGGAGTATTGGGGTGGAGGGCGTGCTTGTCAAATTTAAACCGCAGCAGTGGCGGCGGACGACGAGTGTGTTGCTGTTTTATTGCACTTCCAGCTGTTGGAGGTCAAAGTTAGCGGTCTTGGGTAAGCCACCACCGCGCCGCCCCTGCGCTCCCCCCGACAAGTAATCCTCCGAAATTTGTCAGATTATTTTGAGGTGTGCCGTAATTTTTTAACGCCCCTTTTAAGGGCCGGGCGTGCCGGCGGCAGTGTTAAGACCCCCGTTGAGAGCCACGGCCAGTAATCCGCGGTCGCGTCGGGGGAAAAAAATAAAATGAAAAAGTTTTCTCTCTTTCTTCTTCTTTGTCACTTGACGACGAGACTCGGTACCCGTAATGAAGACATCCGTGTTAAATCGGCACCCCGGCACACACACACACACACACGAACGCATCCGTTGGCGCAACCTGTTTGCTGACACCCAACAGCTGGCTGGGCGGGGCGTGCTCGCCGTCCTCCCCCGCGCGCAGGATGGCAGGATGGTGCCCCAATCTCCCGGACCGTTCCTCTTTACGTGCCTTCCTGGGCCCGGGGAAGATTTTGGCAATAAAGCCGGCGGACTGACTGACCGAGCAGGGCGCAGCACACACACACACACACATACACATACACACACACACACACACACACACACAAAGTTTCTGGTCCTGGTTTAGCGATGTGACCCTCGCCGTGGTGTGACAATTCAAGGAAGGGGACGGAATGGGGCTGGGGGGAGAAATCACATCACATGGTGCGTGTGTGTGCGTGACTCTTGGTGTGTGAATGTGTGTGTGTGTGTGAAGGTGGGGGAGGGTGGTGGCGTTATTCTTGCCGATGCGACGACGCAAGTTAACCTAATTGCAAGATTTATGTATGGCGGGACCACATTGTGTATCGACAGCTGTGTGCGTTCGGCTCTGCCGCGCGCCGTCGTTGCCGTGAACGCGTCGCGGCGTGCGTGCCTCCGCGTGTGTGTGCGTGCGCTGCGCGTGTGTGCGTGTTGTTTGCTCTGCCAACACCGCGTGCTTCTACGCTGCGACTCCATATCTGGGAGGGCAGCTGCTCGTCAAATGATGTCTCTGTAATCAGGCTCATCTCGTTATGATTTCGGGGCCGCGCTTCCTCTCTGGCGCGCTCTTCGCGGCAAAGTCGGGGACGTCGACCGAGGAAAACGACGAGGCCGCGGGGCGGGGTTGAACCCGGCACTCTGAACGCGGCCGTCTTCCGCTGAGCCAGGTGCATGCCGTCCGGCCCATTGAGCGCGCCCAATGGCCAATCGCCGATCGCGGCAGCACTCGCTGCACTTGTGCGTGGCGGCGCGGCGCACCCCAAACGGAATCGCAGAGCAGCTCAAGCGGACGCCAAGTTTAACAACAGTTATCGATTGCAGGCCGAGGAGGTCGGGGTGACATCCCCGGTCCGTCATCACAATGGCCTTGCAGCGGTGTTTGCCCAGCGCGCCATCTGGCGGCCCGCGGCCGTTTCAATTATACACCGCGTTTGTAATAATTAACCGCTCGGCACTTGAGGCCCATTGTCTCGGGGCGCGCGGCCGGGCCTGCGCCGGGCCTGCATGGCCTCGCTTCGCCAGCAAGCGATTCCGAAGAATTCGTTTCGTCACTCTGTCTCCCCGGCTGGATGTGACAGTGACAGAGCGACGAAAAGACTTTTCGGAATGAGCCTGCTCGTGGCCGCCCCCTCATTGGTACTGCTGTGACGCCCCCTCACTCCCTGTTTGCTTGCTATTGGGTTGCAGGATGCTTTTCGCTCGTCCTCCCGCAGGACCCCGAGGATCACGTGACCCCTGAGGCGTGCCCCCTCCCCCTGACTTTCACTCAGAGCCCCGGAGAGAGACAAGTGGATGACTGTATCGGCTGCGCGCTGCGCGTCCCCCGACGACCTCTCCAGGGCTTATCCGAGAACCGGCACTCGCAGCAGTGGCACCGCCGAACACGGACGAAAAAAAAAAGACGGAATTAAAGAGAAATAAAAAGCGCAGATGGAAATAAATATTTGTGTTGTGTTTTCGGTTTGCGTCGCTAATAATGATTTTGTTGTTTTATCGCGAGCGGTAAAACCCGGCGCTGCCCTGGGCATGTCGGGTCGGGCGGGGCGGGTGGCAGGGTGGCCTTGTTTTGCTTTCTGATGGAGTTTCCTTTGCATGGCTAGTGGGGGTCGCAAGGGGGACGGTGACCACCGCGCCCTGCCCTGCCCCGCCCCACCCTCCTCGCCCACCGCCCATTTTCGATTCTGTCGTTCTTAATTTTGTTTCCGCGCCGACTCACAACGGGGTCGAATTTGTCACCACTCAACCGACATAGTGGGACACGCGGCGTTGAGACAACAGCCTCTCTCGCATACACACAATCGCCGCCGGACATTCGCAGCACGGCCAAAACAAGCTTTATTCGAATGGGAATAAATATCCGGGTCGGTTCGGGTTTTTCAGTGGTGCTGCGGCGATACCCCGCGCGCCACTGAGCTCCCCTGGTTCGGCGGCAGGAAAATTGCATCGGATGAGACGAGCGCCGCCCGCCCGTTAGCGGGTTGTTTACGCACCGCGCGGCGTATTGACAACCAGCGGTGCACCTGCAGGCCGCCCGCAACCGGGCCGACATGTGTCGATACTCCGCGCGCTCCCCCGCACGTATCCATCAAATGGAATCGCTACCGTTTTTTCGACGGCTTTGCCGCTCCTCCGACCACCTGGGCTTCCCTGCCGCTGCGCTACCCTCCAATGGAACCAACCGGCCGGCTCGCCTCGTGCCTCGTTCTTGTGAAGATTATTGAATCCCCCCGAACAGCACTACGAGACTGCTAGGCCCGGAGGGTTACACAGCCGTTGGTCATGAATACGACATGCACTGTGTGCGTGCGCGCCGTACCGGGCTGACGGCAGCCAGGTAGGCCCGCATGCGTGCCTGCACATAAGTAAGGAAGCCGTTTCCATCATTTACACGGATCGGCCAAAAGCTCGGCGCGATGCGAAAATGGCTTTGACTGCCGATAAGCCGCACGCCTCTGTGGCGGACGTTGACTCGCAGACTGGTGCGCCCCGCGGCCGGAATACAGTGGAGGAACGCCTCAGGAACGCCCCAGGAACGCCCGGGCACGCGCCGCCTCCTTCAAAGGGATACGCCCTGCCCTGTCATCGGGAGAGTTTAATGCATCAATATTCCGGCCGTGTCTGAATTTGTCATCGAATTACGCCCCCGCCACGCCCCGCCTCGCCCTGCTTGCATCCATCAATTGACTGGGCTGATCCGTCAATCTGCTGCTGCCGCCCCTCCCCTCCTTCCCCTCCATGCAGGCTCCTCTCACCCCCCCCCCCCTGCCGCCCCGTGCAATCAGTGCTGTTGTGGTCCGCTTCATCAAAAGCTCTGCGGCCCGGTCGGTCCCTGGTCCTTCCCGTGAGACTCGACGACCTGAGCCGCGGGAGACGGGGCGTGGCGGGGCGTGGCGAGGCGGGGCGGGGCGGGGGCGACACGATGATGATAACCTCACGTGACACCGGAGACGGAGGGAAGAGGGTTGACCGGTGTCGTGTGTGCGGGGCGGGGCGGGGCGGGGTGCCCCTGATGCGGCTCGAGATTGTGACGATGACGAATACCGCCGCCGTAAATGAATACGCCGACATGGCGATGCTGACGCGAGATAACGACGCTGGCCGCGCTTGAAATGTGGCGGTCGGTCGCCGCGCCAAAATGCCCGGGCCGGCCCGCGTGCGTGGACTTTGGAGGCCGTGCGTTGCCGTCGTCGGGTGGGCCAGGGGGTGGGCCGCACCCTGCCGTGCCGTGCCGGGCGCTGTGGGGTGGATCAACCATTTCACTCACGCAGATTTACAACACAGTTTAATGAAATTACGCGGGGCGTTGTGTGACGGCATGCTTAGCAGGGGGCCGCAAAGGGGTGCCGACGGAGGAGCAGAAGAAGGCCTCGGCGCCGAGGCCGTGGCGCCGCCCCAGCCGACGACGAGGACGCGGCCGTTCATCCCCCAATGAGCCGCACTACTTTTATCGCGACTTTTAGCCGCGGGGGCGGGTCGGCCTGCTTGTTTTGGGACGTGCCGGCCGGGCGTGCTTCGTTATCCGGGGCGAGCGCCATGGCGGCTCCGCCGCGCACGTCGCTGTCCTCTTCTTTTTTATTTGGCGCAATTGTCCCCCTCCCCCTCATTCCCCCTTGTTTCGCGTTTTATCATTACATTTTTTTGCGCCTCTCGTCGCGTCATCCAGACGCCCTGCCCTACGGCCGCCGGCAGCCAGCAGCTCTCAGCGCGGCCGGCGAGCGCGGCATATTACGGAGAGATGTATGCGGTGGCATGGGGGCCACGCCACGCCACGCCGCGGCAGCACAGACCAATGCTCGTCCCCACCCTCTCTGATAACATGCAACACTCTGTGCAACCTCGCAATAGATTGTCCTGGAAGCCTGCCCAGCCGGTCTCTGCTTGTCTTTTACCCACCCTGTTCGTGCGCGTGGACGCTTTTGGCGCCAAAATTCATTGCGGCTGCGCTAGGATCTTCGCCAAAAAGGCAGCGCGTGTTTTCATTGTGCTGGTTTCTCCGCGCTGTCGGTCGCTTCGCTTTGTTCGCCATTCGAACCGGGGTTACAGGGTTGGCGGCGAGTTGGCGGCGAACACCTGCGTCTCGCGCGCGCGTGTGTGGGGCCATGGTGGGGCCGTGTTGGGGCCGTGGTGGGGCCCGGCCCCCACCACGCTTATTTTCTGTTTGAGTGTGGCGACCCTTGGTTACCCCTGCCGGTTCAGCGAGTGGGGGCGGGGCGCTGGGCCCTGCGAGGGGCGGCGGCCCGGGGGCGGCCGGGCTGGCTGGGTCTGGAGGCGGCGCGTGCTCGGCATGCAGAATTCGGCGCGCCGCCCCTCCGCCCCGCCGCCCTCCTCTCGTTGCCGGTGGCGCCGCAGACTTGGCCGTCTTGTTTCTGCTTTATGACTGACGATTTTCCCGCCGTTTGCTAGTAGATAATCTGCGCGGAATATATTCCAGCCTCGCTGTGGCGCGCAGCCCGCAGTGCGTCGGTGTACATCAACATGGCGGCGCTGCGGTCCGGCGGATACAGTCCCACTGCCGTGCCCCTGGCCCGCCGCCGGAGGCTGGGGCCCACAGAGGCGCGGCTGGGACCCCTCTCTTGAAAGAAGTGCAAATATGAGGCCGGCGGCGCGCCAAGGCGGGCCAAGGCGGGCAGGGCCTCATATGCGGGCGGTACATTCCCCGCGGCTGTGTAATGCCCCCATAAAGGTCCCCGACGGCGCCCTCCCCGCCGCCGTCTCGCTCCTCACCTGAATGCGCGCCGCTCGGAGTGCAAGGCGGCCGCGCCACTCGGGCTGCCCCCCGTACGTCCAGCGCTATGCACGCGTTATTTACCACGCAGACGACTGCTAACTCCACGACGTCGCAGCTCTGCGTGTTGCACCATCGTCCGCGGCCCGGCATAGCCTTCTGGCTGGCATCCGCCTGTCGTCTCGGGTCATGGATTTTATTCAATTATTTTTAGGATTTTTTTTTGTTTCGCATCTTTTTGTTGTTGTTGTTGTTGTTGGCCGCGTCCCTTCCCGCGGCAGGGCGGGTCGCCCTTCCCCCCGTCGCGTCGCCGCCACACGTGTCAGTCATGTGGGCGAGCAGACAGAGCGACTGATGAGGGCGCTGAGTGGCTGTGAGAAATTGGCTTTGGTGTTTGTGTCGCCGCGTTGCGTCGTTGTTGCAGGTGAGACCGCCTCGGCTTTGCCTCGTACCGTTCGATGATGAAAGTGATGGCCTTGGCCGCCACGCTGTCACCAGGCTGTCGCTCATCGGCGCGCACAGTGTAGAGCGCCGCGGACGCAGCAATGAACCGCGGGGTCATGCCGCCAGCGGCCGGCGTAGGAAATACCTTTATCTCCCCCCCTCCCCTCTGGGGTGACCAATTTAGACCGCGTTCCTGTTGTCTCTTTTCCCGCTTTTTTTCGAGTGAGGGCGCGACGCGATGGGATGGGATGTAACTAGCCGACGGATTCGGCAGGCAAACATAGTTGGCCGCTGCATTGTCATCCCCCCCCCCTCCCCTGTCCTGCAAGCCTCCCGGGTCCGGACGTGATCAGGTTTGATGAACCAGTCGAAAATGAATCTCTCGAACAAACTTTACGTTTTTTGACGGCGGGCATCGTGGCGTGCGGGGGGGGTGGAGTGGCGCCATCGGTAGGAGGGGAACGATCACACACACACACACACACACACGTTGAGAAAAAGTTTTGCCGATTGGGTGTGTGGCGTTTATGAATTGAGTCCAACCTGGTGTGCTGCCCTTCCCCCTCGCCTCGCTCACCCTTTGCCACACTTCTTTGAAGCTCGGCGTTGCGTGAATTCTGCTTCTCTGATTAAATATCGCCTCCGCTCGCCAGATTTGGAGTAACTTTGAGCGAACTCCTCTCCGCTCAGCGCCCAGCCCGAGAGTACGCCCTGGCTGTTCCAGGAAAAGAGCGACGGCGAAAAAGCAGGATCACGTTGTTTTTGCTGTTAATTATAACACAGAATAAAGGCTTGGCGTTGGCCGACGCTCTGGCTGTGTCTGGGCCTGGAGAGCAGCTTGCGGAGCCGAGCCGGGGCCCTTCTTATCGCCGACCCGGCGCCCTCCAGATGGAGTCTGATGCAGGTGAAGGCGGCGGGGCTGCGAGCGCGCCGTCGAGACCGTCGAGGCCGTCAAGCAGCAGGGGAGGCGGAGGGGAGGACGGAGCCGCCAACGTAAATTAGTTACGTCGACCGAATCGACATGACAACTCACATGACGACTCCCCCCTCCCCTCGCCTCTGGCAGTGTCGTGTCCGCCGCGTGCGACTTGCACTAATGCGGCGCCCGAGTGCATCGGCGTCGTCAACGCGATGCCCGAGATAGTCCAGAGCGGCGACGGTCGCGTCGGAAGACGTCGGCGTCGTCTGGCTGCGCTCAGATATCGAAAGCAGGACCGTGCTGCGAGCAATTTTCCGGAGTTCTCTTTGATTCCTGTGTCCGCCCGCGCGATCTCGTCGCCACGCGTTGCGGGCGCCGGCTCCATGACTGCTGTCTCGTTGTCCCACTGTTTTCTTTTTTTTTGGCTACGTGTAATGCGTGTAGCTTTGCCAGGCCGTTGCCGTGCCGTTTGCTACGATCGTCGTTCCATTTCCGCACAGTGATGCCCCGAACGGCAATCATGCAGAAAAGGGAGGAAAACAATGTATCACTCCGCTGGAGAGCGAAGTGCCCCGGGCCCTTGTGTTGTGCTACTGTCGTGTGTGTGTGTGTGTGTGTGTGTGTGTGTGTGTGTGTGTGTGTGTGTGTGTGTGTGTGTGTGTGTGTGTGTGTCGCTGAGTAACGTGTTGTAGGTCGTGCGTCAACTTTGCCCTTCTTCTTTTCTGGATCGCAATCTGTATCTGTTGATGTTTTCGCGAGTGCCGGCGGGCCGTCCTATTCAACTGGGCGCGAAAAGGTTGATTCTAATTGCGTCTGCCGCGGTGTGAGGCGGTCCGTGGCGAGGAGGGTGACTGCACAGTGGGCTGCACCGCGGCGCTGGAGCCGAGCCGCGGGGGCGTCGGATAAGGGAAGGTGCCTGCATTCCTGGGCGTTCCGCGTGAGCAGCCGCCGCCGCGGG
Organism: Stenchaetothrips biformis; assembly: GCA_030522485.1. Taxonomy (NCBI): domain Eukaryota; kingdom Metazoa; phylum Arthropoda; class Insecta; order Thysanoptera; family Thripidae; genus Stenchaetothrips; species Stenchaetothrips biformis. The sequence continues at coordinate 10,609,986 of CM060092.1, read as the reverse complement.
GCGCAGAGCCTAAGCGGAGCAGGCCGCAACAAAAGAGCCACAAATTTCATTTTGACAAGTCTCATTCGAAAAAATGCAGCGCATGCGGTTTTTGGGGCGCGCGCCGCCCGGAGGGGAACAAGGCCGAGAGGGAGGCAGAGCCAGGCAGAGGCGCCGCGCCACGCCGCGCACCCCGCGGCCCCGCTGCTAAGACAATTTGCTGTGAGCGGAAGTGTGCGCGAGTGCGTGTGTGTCTGGGGGTGGCGGCGCGCTGCCGACGGCGACAGCGACCGGCGGCCTCCAATATTCATTTTTCGGTTTTCATAACGGCACGCGCGCTTGGCGGTGGCCTCAGGGGGTGTTTAACTGGTGGTCACTTTGCTAACTTTTTTTTTTTTTTTTTTTTTTTTTGAGCCTCCTTTTCTTTTGCTTGCGCGCTTTTCCCGCTCGTGAGCGATACAGAACGATTTACGCCGCTGGGCTCGGCCCCGCTCCCTTGTTCGGCCCGGCTCTATCCGGCACGGCTCTGTCTCCATTTGAGTGATGTGCTGTGTGCACTTGCGCGCTCTGTATAGTGGCGCGATGCACCCCCACCCCGCCCCTCCGGGGGGCGGAACTGTCGCGAGCGGAGGAGACATTCGGATAGCAGAGAGACCGAAATAAGGCCCCGAACACGGGGTGGAGGGAGGAGGGGAGGACGGCGACTCATCAGAACGAAACAGTGCGAGGGGACCTTCGCGAGGGTGCTCCTCGCCGCTTTGCGCGGTGTGTACTCATGCACGATAAATATATCAGAGTCATCTGCGGTGCCTGCCCCTCCCCGCCCGCTCCCCCGCGTCTTAATCATCGAACCGTCCGAAAAACGCTTTAAAATTAGAACCCGTCGCGGATCATCGACGCGGCTGACATTATTTCTGATCTTTGCCGAAATGTCAGGCGGGGGTGGCTCGCCCTCGCCCCGCCGCGCCCCGCCGCGCCCCGCCCCGCTCGGATTGTGCGAGTGCCCCGGCGAGTCGGTCGCGTTATTAGATTATTTCCCGCTGGCCCTCGGAGCCCCTCGGCTCTTGGCTTCTTGCTGCGTCGCCCGATTGCTCTACGCACCGCAATCCTTAAAAGGCAGGGGCGGCCAGCGCGCGCACGCGTGCTTGAGATTTTGGCGCTCATCTGCAATTAGTATTGATGCTGTGATGCTGTTCTCTCGGCCGGTGTAAACGGGATAACTTACTCCCCGGGTTGAGTCGCCCCCCAGTACACCATCCCTAGGGACATTGTACTCCCCCCCCCCTGGGGGAGTACACCATCCCTAGGGACGAAGTACTCCCCCATCTCGAGGGGGGTGGAGTACTTTTTCCCTAGGGATGGTGTACTCCCCGGGGAGTACATAATCCCTAGGGATAATGTACTCCCCCATCTCGAGGGGGGTGGAGTACATTATCCCTAGGGATGGTGTACTCCCCGGGGAGTACATAATCCCTAGGGATAATGTACTCCCCCATCTCGAGGGGGGTGGAGTACATTATCCCTAGGGATTATGTACTCCCCGTTGTGGGGGAGTACAATGTCCCTAGGGATTATGTACTCCCCCTAGGGGAGTACAATGTCCCTAGGGACATTGTACTCCCCCTAAGCCGAGGGGAGTACTTTGTCACTAGGGATACTGTACTCCATCCTCTCGGGGGGAGTACATTCTCACTAGGGATAGCGTACTCCCCGGGGAGTACACCATCCCTAGGGATAATGTACTCCCCCATCTCGAGGGGGGTGGAGTACAATATCCCTAGGGATGGTGTACTCCCCGGGGAGTACACCATCCCTAGGGCCAATGTACTCCCCTCGAGAGGGGGGAGTACAGTATCCCTAGGGATGGTGTACTCCCCCAAATTGCAAACGCGTTGAGTAGTCTCTTGCACTCCTTCCATATAAAAGGGGGAGTACGTCATCCCTAGGGACAAAGTACTCCCCCCGCCCATAAAGGGGGAGTACGTCATCCCTAGGGCGTATGTAATGCCCCAAATTGCAGAGGCTGCGAGTAGGCTCTGGCAGTCAAGTGTGCTCTGAGTTCCTATTGATCTACGTTGTCCGACAATCGGTGATTCAGCGGTAGACTGTCGGTGTGTCGAACTGCCATTTGTCATCTGCCACCGCTTGGCAAAGAGAGGCACCTTGCAGAGGTGGTGAACAATGTACTTTTGTGAGAAGGCTCTCCATTCCGACTTAATTTTGTTTTTAGGTAGTAAGCGTTGGAAAGTTGGTCTCATGGCTGACTTGGAAAAAAAGTCCATATATACAACATACAACTGGTAAAATTTTCATTTCTAATTTTTTAGGCAGCCAGGAAACTGGCTTATGAACATAAATCTTTATTATTTTTGGACAAACAAAAAATCATGATCATGCACTAACGTAATCATGAAACTAATCTACTCTTTGGCAAAACAACATGTAGCTGCGGTTGGTTTGGATTCTCTCTCGAGTTGTCTTTGAAACCTAAAAAACAGGGTTAAACTTGTTAAAACTCTTTCGTGTTTTTTATGTTAAATACATGTACTATTATCAACCATAATACCTGAATGTCATCAAAATTGTAAAATGGGGACCCCCATTGCATTCCAGAGGTGTAGTGACCTCCTTCTAATCGCGGCCCTATATGGGTTATAGCCCCAATGAACTCATATAGTGAGGACCCATTATAACTTGTACCCTCAACTATGTATTGTTTTATATCTAGATTAGTTGGCGTCGTGACTAACCGGCCAATTTTCTTGCCATCTGCCGTATACCTGAAAGATCCCAGAAATGATAAGTACAGTACACCAAATCTCAACTAATTAAAGCATTTTTTTTAAAGCGTAATTTTGCAGTCAATATTTCTGTGACACCTAACCAAGAAAACGAGAAATAATTTTCTCAGTAACTTCACTTATTCAGGTTTTGGAAAATGGTAGCTTTTATTCAGCTTTGAGTTGTTGTATAAAAATTTTGAATACTAGTCGTTTTAGGTGGGTAAAAATTGTTTTCTTGGTATTTTATTTTTAAATCGCCCATTACACACCTCCGTGGCCGTAACCGCCACCCTAGTCTTATTTGGTATCATTTTTCTCGTCGGAACGTGAGGATGCAGAATCCGGCATCCTTTTAACTATTTGACTGGCACTCGCAAAAATTCGCATTTGTACTAGGGTGGAACAGATGCGCGGCGTTCGGTTTCAAGTGGCGCAGAGTGATAAGAGAAAGGTCTCCGCGGCGCAGGGTGAAGTGGACGCCGGGGCGCGTCTGCTGGCGTCTGGTTTCTGTCAGGCCCCCGTACCGCACCGCTGGCCGGCCTAGTACCGAGAACCAATTTTACGGTTATTGAGTAATCATGCGATTGGTCATCATATTGTGTTGACCTAGAGACAGCCAAAAAAGTGTGCGATGTAGCAAAAGTTGCTCATTTACCGTGCGAAAGCGTGATTTTTTGACCCAGTTTCGCCGAATTCAGGGGAAGCGTCGCCCCGCCTCGGCCCAGAGACCCAACTTCCCCCCGCCCCCGTCCCCTCACCGGCGCAGTGGCGGATTCAGAGGCAGACTATGGGGGGGGGGGCGCACAGTGGGCCAGAAACCGGCGGGGGCGGTCAAAATTCGAGAAGCTTTTTGAGCTCCAGAGTCGCTAAATGGGACTCGAACCGAGCGTATGACCCCACCAATATATTGCGCTCCGAACGAGGAATCCATTGGTGGGGTCACACGCTCGGTTCGAATACCACTTAGCGACGCTGCAGCTCAAAACGCGTCTGGAATTTTGGCCGCCTCCGCCGGTTTGTAGCCTACTGTTGGGGGGAGTAGCACTTTTTGCCTACTTACAGTGGCAACGTATGGCTATCTGCCTACCTTTCAGGCGGTTATCTAGGTACTAGCCTAAGAGGGGGTGGGGGTGGGGGGGGGGCTGCAGGGCGGCTCGGGCAGAGAGACATCCGACTTACTTTTGTCGTTTGACTTCCGGTCCTGGGATTCGTTAAAATAGTGTATTCAAAACGGAATGGAGAGCCTTCTCACAAAAGTACATTGTTCACCACCTCTGCAAGGTGCCTCTCTTTGCCAAGCGGTGGCAGATGACAAATGGCAGTTCGACACACCGACAGTCTACCGCTGAATCGCCGATTGTCGGACAACGTAGATCAATGGGAACTCAGAGCACACTTGACTGCCAGAGCCTACTCGCAGCCTCTGCAATTTGGGGCATTACATACGCCCTAGGGATGACGTACTCCCCCTTTATGGGCGGGGGGAGTACTTTGTCCCTAGGGATGACGTACTCCCCCTTTTATATGGAAGGAGTGCAAGAGACTACTCAACGCGTTTGCAATTTGGGGGAGTACACCATCCCTAGGGATACTGTACTCCCCCCTCTCGAGGGGAGTACATTGGCCCTAGGGATGGTGTACTCCCCGGGGAGTACACCATCCCTAGGGATATTGTACTCCACCCCCCTCGAGATGGGGGAGTACATTATCCCTAGGGATGGTGTACTCCCCGGGGAGTACGCTATCCCTAGTGAGAATGTACTCCCCCCGAGAGGATGGAGTACAGTATCCCTAGTGACAAAGTACTCCCCTCGGCTTAGGGGGAGTACAATGTCCCTAGGGACATTGTACTCCCCTAGGGGGAGTACATAATCCCTAGGGACATTGTACTCCCCCACAACGGGGAGTACATAATCCCTAGGGATAATGTACTCCACCCCCCTCGAGATGGGGGAGTACATTATCCCTAGGGATTATGTACTCCCCGGGGAGTACACCATCCCTAGGGATAATGTACTCCACCCCCCTCGAGATAGGGGAATACATTATCCCTAGGGATTATGTACTCCCCGGGGAGTACACCATCCCTAGGGATAATGTACTCCACCCCCCTCGAGATGGGGGAGTACTTCGTCCCTAGGGATGGTGTACTCCCCCAGGAGGGGGGAGTACAATGTCCCTAGGGATGGTGTACTCCCTGGAGTACATGGCCACGGGAGTAATACATCCCGTCGACACCGGCTGGCTGCGACTGACGGTGCGAAGTGCACTGTATCGCGTTGATGAGACTCTTGTCTTGGCGCGTGCGCCGAGGCGTGCTCGTCCTGCTGAGGACCGTGACCTGGCCGGCGCGGCGCTCACGGGCCGAGAGGACTGCTCTCCTTTCATCTCTACTTGTGCTGCGCTGGCGGTGCCTGGCGGTGCCTGGCGGCGCGGGTGACGCTCCACTGCGATGCAGGGACCGACCGCATTAGCGGCATCCAGATAATTGAAACGGGCAAACGGGCTCTTAACCTTGTTAAGTTGATATCGAAATGAAATGGAATCCCTCGGTGGGCCGCTCCTCCGCGGGGACCCGCGCTCTTCCCCGTGTGTGCGTCGTCGCGGCGCGTTGTTTAAACAGGATGTGGGTTGAGTCTGGTGCGCCGCTGTGCGTCGCTGCTGCTGTTGCGTCTCGGGGGGGAGCTCTGGGGGCCGGGCCGGGCCGGGCTGGGGCCGTGGCCATAACTTTACGTGTCACAATTGTCGCGGCCTTCCGGTGCCAAAATTGTCCCTTCCCGAGACCGCCGCGACAATCACTGTGCGCGACGATCGAGTAACTACGTGTGGAGCTGAGGCGGTCGGGTTGGCGTCACCGTCATTTGGGTAATGGCGTTGCTTGGCAGTTTGTACGAGCCGGGTGGACAGGCTGCCCCAACCTCAACTCTAGCAACTAGCCGGAGCACCCCACCCCTGCCGAGATGCCGCCAGCGTGGACACACGTCTACATATTAGAAATAAGCTTCGAAAACGGTCCTTAATTGAGCCATAACCTTTTCATTGGCCGTATCCTCCTGCGTAAACAGCCTTCCAGAATTCGAGAGGCCTTGTTTGTGTCGAATGCGGGCGCGTCGCGTCTTGTGAGGCTTAGCAGTGTCGCCGTGCGACGCACTCATTTAATGGAATTATCGTGAGCGAGGACAATGGTCTCAATATGCATTCGAGTGGAGAGATGAGGGATGTTGCTTTGGTTTTGTCCCCTCCCACTCGCAATGAATGGGGCGGTCCGTTTTGTAATGGGATGGACCAAGTTTGGAGGCTGGGCCTTTTAGCTTAAACGAATGACACAATGGGGGAGCACCCTCCGATATGGAACTGAAGATGACAGCTGTAAAAACAGGCGGTGAACATGGCTGGTGCATGTGAGTGCTCGCCCCGGGAGAGACGAGAGTGTTGAGCACAAAAATGGGAGACGACGACGGCTTTTCACTGCCGCGAATTTCAACTCGTGTCGCGGCAGCCAGCGGCCGGGCCCTCTCCACACTTCCCAGCCAATGAAAGTTGGACGGGGTGGTAGTGCCGATCTACAGTGGGGGAAACTTTGCAGTGATGCAATCGAGTAATTGGGGGCCATTGTGGTCGAGTCAGTTCAGAGCTTGGCGAAGTTGAGTCACGGCGCTGGGCAAAAACCCGGATCATTGGTCCAATAAACTCGCTCCGCCGTCTGTCTAGGCACATTATTTCTACGGACTCCGTTTTTGCGCCCCGGATCTCGCCACCTTAGGGGATCTGACTCTCGCCGACACCTCTCACCATGCGGCCCCCATGTGTCTGATTCAGCGCCGCACCTCCAACTTGAGATTACTTTATTTCTTGGACCTCTTTTTTATCGTTCCGCGCGCGCCGGCCGCTTCTTTCATTTCCTGCCGGTCCGTATATTAAGAATTTCGCCAATCCCGAAAGTTAAAAAAAGTTGCGAGGGCCGCGTATTTGCAGGACCAGGGCCACTCAGCGGGGGCGGGGCGTTGGCCTTGAGACGGCCTCTCGCTGAGGTCGGCCGAGGCGCCGGGACCCGCAGTGTCGGCTTCCTTTCCATCGGGTTCGGGCAGCCGGGCGTGGCGAGCGCAGCGCGCCGGCCGTGCTGGCCGCCGAGGTGCTCGGTGTCGGCGGGCGTCTCGGACCCGCAGTTGCCGCCGTTAGTGCGGCGATACAACACTTCCCTTCTTTGCGCCCCCGCCGCGCCACGCCCTCGGTGTGATGAGTTGGTGTTGAGCCGACTCCCGCCCAACTTGAAGGAGACTTTGACCCGGCTTGATTCCGCCTGCAGCCCCTGACCCCCGTCCTCCGCACGTCCGAGAAAGAAGCCGGGCGCCACTGCGCGTTGTTTGGCCGCCCTATCGGGCTGACCGCGCGCCAGGCTCGACGCCAGGCCTCTGCCGGCCAGCCTCCAGGTGCTGGTCCACATTTCCATAACGAGACCTGTTGATACACTTTATGCTAATGTGGGCAATGGTCACAAGCCGGGCCAGAGTCGCCGGCCGGGAAGGCAGCGGGGGAGGCCCGACCCGAGTCTGCGGCTTATCTGTATGTTGCTCCGTGGCTCCTCCCTCCTCGGCCTGATAGTCAACACCGAGCAATATCTTATCCGTGGCGCGTGTGTGTCCCGCCAACACCTGGTGCAGCCCCTGCTTTTGGCGCGCAGAGCGGGCGCGCAGTCAAGTGGGGAGCCGCCGCGCGTGTGGGAGGGAGGGGAGGGTTGGGGTGGGTTCGATCCCCGACGGGGGGGCAAGTTTTTGGGCGTGGCTCAAGGAGTAGAAGGAAGAGGCAGGACTTTTTGGCTTGGCGGGATTGTAGGCGTCCGCGTCAGCATCCCGCGACTCTGAGCCCTGCGCGCGCGCGCGCGCGCGCGGGTGTGTGTGTGTGTGTGTGTGTGTGTGTGTGTGTGTGTGTGTGTGTGTGTGCGGGCGTGCGTGTGAGTGTGGGCTCGGGCGTGGGTCTGCAAACACCCCCACTGCAGCATCAGCAAGACGCGCGCCAGGTCTTGGTGGGGAGGTCCTTAGCCCTGAGACACCGCTGGACCCCGGCACGGCCTCGCCACCGAGCTCACCGCGGCCGAGGCCTTGCTGGGCCTGATGATGAGTTTGCTTATCCCGCTGGCCCAAAGGGATTGTGTCCTGTTCGGCAGTGTCAGCGGCCCCATGGTCCTTTAGTCAACCCTCTAACAACCCGTCCGACCCAGGGTCCAGGCCGTAGATGGGCGGCCTAGGCCCGTAGAGGCGGGGGCCGAGGCCGCGAGTGTCCACCGCAGATTCCAAGTTAATTGTCAAAGGAAGGGAGACCCTTTGCGATCGCACAGCGGTGGGTGTTGGCATGGGTTGCCGGGTACCGCCGCCTCCGGCCAGCGGAGCTGCGAAGCCGTCGCCCTCCCTTCCCCAAGGGGCGCGCGCGGCGTGCCGTGGGGCCCCACCGGGGGGTCGCGGCGCGGTGTTTAACCTGACACTTTCACGGTGGAATAAACACTTTGTGTTTTTGTTGGCGCCCCCGCCCGCAGCACAGTGAGCCCAGTGCCCCAGGGTGACCCCCACGCCCCCCGCGACGAGGCGCTGTCCGAGGTGATGCCGCCCGTTCTGGCGACTCACACCCCATCCACGTTGACACCGAGGCGTCGCGCGTCTTTTATTTGCGCAACGTTGCCGCCGAAACCGGCTTCCCCGCGCGTCGCCAAGGTGATGCCGCTCTTTGTCATCGGGCTCCAAATTGGAGCGGACGCGGGCGGGCGTCGCCGGGGACGCGTCGTCGTCGCGCGGTTCGGCGTCGCGTAATGGGAGCAGGCGTCGCGTGAGTGTTGATGCAGATTTGGAAACCGGAGGAGAAGAAGGGTGGCCGGTGCCCCGCCACCCCCTCCACCGGCCGCATCGCCCCGCCCGGAGCAAAGTGCAGACGCGGATGGAGCGGTTGAATAAACTAGGCTGCTGGCCAGCGGCCGGCTTTGCTGGCTCGGCTGGCTCACTGGCTTGCGGACGTGCGAGGGCTCGGCCAGTATCCTCGCCACTTCGCCTCATTGCTGCGAGTTTATGAATAATTTGCTGTAGTTGTGTGCCAGAGGCTCGCCGCGGCTGCCGGCAGGTGTCGGCGGACCGCCATTTTCCGCACCCCTCGCCCCGGGATGCTGCCTGCTGGCAGGGCACCGCAACGCGCCGCAACGCGCCGCAACGCGCCGCAACGCGCCGCAACGCGCCGCAACGCGCGAACGCTCTCCCGGCCGGCCTTTTGGACTCCCCCAATTAGTGCTTCGCTCCGAGCCCCGTCCAACCGTTCAACTGTTTCGTTGCCGGTCCACGTTTCGTAAACTAATTTCCTGGCGGCGTGCAACCTGAGCCGCGTTCATGCACGTGGCCTTCATGGCGGCGCCCGCATGCCTTTGCATGCAGGGCGACCGCGACCTGCCCGGGATCGGGGAAAATGGCGGGAAATTGGTTTCCCGAAATGAGCGCGGCGTTAGCCGGGCACCGCGCTCCGGAGATGGAGAGGATCAACTTTGTCATAATGAAGATGGATTAACCATTCATAGAGTTGTCCCACTTTGTAGAGTGCCGCCGGTCTGTGGCCACCGACTCCCTGACATCTGGGCCGCTGGACCGGACTGGCTCAATATTTGACATCCTTGCGCTGCGAGCTGCGTCGTCTGCGGTGACAAGCTGTCCCAGACGGGCTCCCGGCCCCGGTGCCACCGGCGTGTCTCGCCACCGTTCTCGTCATCTAATTACCCAGGATCTAAACGAAAACGCGTTATCACCCCCCTGGCCAGTGTTAGCACAGCAGCAATCTTCTTTTTCATCAGTTTTTTTTGTTTTGTTGTAATATTAAGAGGTGTTGCATTACACTGCGGGGACAGCCCGATAGACCGCAGCATCCAGTCGGCCCCAAAACAGCGGCTGAAAGCTCCTTTTGTACCCTCGCTGGCCTTCTGGGACGGGGTAGGGTTTCAAAGTAATCATCCCGGAAGACTTATAACGTGGCCTGTGCGACCTCGCGGCGTGGCGTGGCGTGGCCGGGCTGCTCTCAGCTGCCGACTGGTGTGAACGGGCCGCGATCGGCGGGCACGTCAAGGCCGTGCTGAAGACGGCTCGCGACTTCTCATTGGGAATCCGAACATCCTCTTACGAAGCCTTCTTGATCCCCTCCATGGGAATCGCAACATGTGTTATTCTGGCCCCCTTCTCCCACCGCCCTTTTTCCTGACTGTCATTTTTTCGCGGACAGATGCGCCGGGGCCGAGCGGCGGCGCGGGACCCGTCGGTCGCCCTTGCCTGCCCGGCCTGCTGCGCTCCTTTTCGACAGATTTTTATTCCGTTTGAGATTGTGGGAGGATTCGCTTAATGGAATCCGATTGTTACCACTGGCTCTCTCTCTCTCTCTCTCTCTCTCTCTCCCTCTCTCTCTCTATCTCTCTCTCTCTCTCTCTCTCTGTCTCTCTCTCTCTCTCTCTCTCTCTCTCTCTCTCTCTCTCTCTCTCTCTCTCTCCGTCACAGTGTTTGGCAATATTTTCCCCCGGAGCCTCGACAGCGGCGGGTCCTCACGGAGTCGCGACAAGAGCCCCTCCATAGTAACTGATGGCAAAGCCCCCCACACCCCTTTGAGTGGCTCGATTTTCGGCTCCTTTACCGCACTGCTTTTGTGTCGCCCCATTACGGCGATGGTGAGCGGGCGGAACGGAACCAGCCCCCTTCCTCCTTTTTCTGCCCGAGTCGCTCACATTTATCAGCCTCCTGCCCCACTCTCTCTCTCTCTCTCTCTCTCTCTCTCTCTCTCTCTCTCTCTCTCTCTCTCTCTCTCTCTCTCTCTCTCTGTGTGTGTGTGTGTGTGTGTGTGTGTGTGTGTGTGTGTGTGTGTGTCTCTGTGTCGGTGGATTCGACGCGACATGAGGGCACAGACGTTATTTGTCTATCGGCTGTCGATGCGATCAAAACCGGGCTTGCTGTCTGCGGCCAGCCGCCGAGCAATGTGTCGTTTCTCTGTCCGCCTCGCACCTCCGCGGGACTGGGAGCGACAGAGTGACGGAGTGACTGTCCGCGGCGTGACGCTGACGCGGCCGGCCGGCCCACGTGACCCGGCGACGACGAGGGTCGCCTCGCCTGTGTCGCAGCGAGCAGGCCACCGCCACCTAGTCGGCCCGGATCGAGTGCTGCAAAAGAAAGAAGAGGACAATTTAATTTCCGGCGTGGACGACGTGGGGCAGAGGGGCGGCGGGGTGTGGGACGGCGGGGCGATGGCTGGAAAATGCAAATTGCGTGTGGCGGTCGCCGTGCCGCGTCCGCCGTCCTCGGGGGAAACTTGTACTGCGGCTTGTCCGGTAATCAAGTCGCCCTAATAATGCGGAGGGCTGCTGTGTGTCCGAGGCCCTGGCCCTGGCCGAGGCCCTGACTCTGGCCGAGGCCCTGGCCCTTGCCAGCCGGAGGGACGAGGCCGGAACGGCCGCCTCGGCCAACTATGCCGTGCGCTCGCATGCTAAGGCGACCGAGCTTTTTGCAGCTTTTTGCGGCGGGATGACGGCGTGGGCGCAGATTGGCGGCGAGCAGCAGAGCAGTGCACCCTGCGGTACTTAGCGGGGCCGCGCGGTGCTGGTGAACACCATCCACCGGCTGACCTACATCCCGCGCTGGGCCGGACTACGCTTGCCGGCCAACTCTTTCCTGGAAAGTTGTTGTTGCGACGTGCACACTCTTGTTGTTCTTTTTTGGTGGAGTCGGGGGGCGCCGCGCACGCACGCACGCCCGCGCGTGTAACGTGTCACGCAATTATACAGGACGCGGGGCGCGTCGGGCGCGTGCATTTGAATAGCAAAGGGGCGCATGTCGGGGTGCGTCTGATGGAGCCGTCACCGGGTGCGGCCCTCTCCGCCCACGGCGCCCGGCCCCGCCCGGCCCCGCCCGGCCCCGCCCGGCCCCGCCCGGCCCCGCCCGGCCCCGCCCGGCCAGACACCACTCGCCGTGGCGCCCGGCCGCAGACCTTCTCGGAGGCGGTGAACTATCGTGAGGGTCGGTGCTTGTTGGAACTTCGCTAAAGGTCAAGATATTTCGTTACCTCGCCCGGCTGCTCCGCGCCCCGCTCGGTTTACAGTGTGCAGAGCCGAGCCGTTTTTGCCGTGGCCAGTGGCGGGGCGGGGTGGCGTGCGGCTTCCGGCCCGGAGATAGTTCCGTCCCTCTCCGGCTGGTCGGGACGGTTGGGACACCCCCTACCCCGTGTATCTCTGTCTCACTCCGTCTCGCGCCGCGCGTCGCTGCCGCCGCGCTTCTTGCAGGCAGAGTGGGTTATTTAAGAGGGGGAGATGGCCGGCGTATGTCTGACTTGCATAATTAACGCCTCGGCATAGGAACTTGCTTTTGACTGAAATTTACGCGGCCGGCCCGAGACAATACTGCCCTACAAAGTGCTCAACCGCCCCACCCCGCCCTCGCCGAGCCGTGGCGAGCAGCCCACGACACAGTGGCTGCCCGAAGAACACCAGCCCCAGCACATAAGCATGTGGAAGGAAACTAATTTCGCTGTGTTTTCGTCTTGTTGCAGGTGGGTGCCCTGAAGGGAGGCAGTGATGGTGCAGCGGCGGCGGTGTTTGTGAGTAAACTTCGTCTTAGCCCTTTCAAGGCATGCACACACCGGCCGTGCACACTTTGCGGAGGGCCCGCGGGTATTGGGGTGTTCCGCCGTCGTGCGTGTGTGGCACGTTGTGCGTGGTGCATGGCCGCCTCTATTACCATTCCAGACAGCATAGCCCGCGCCCCGCCACGCCCCGCCACGCCACGCCCCGCCACGCCCCGCAATGCTCAACGTGATTAGTATACACAGTATTCGTGCGCCGCGCCGCCCCCGCTGCCGCGCACCTTGATCTAAACAAACCAAGTCCCGACTTATTTCCATCTGCGTGTTTTTGCCTGCGAATGTACTGCAGTTTAGAGGGTGGTGGCGGCACCCTGCGAGTGACTGACCCTCCGAGGAAAGGAGCCGTTCGGACGATGGCGTGGCGCTCAATGGCGTGGCTCCCGGGAAGGCGACCCCTTCCAAGAAACTGTTGCCGTTGTAAGTGGAGGCGTCGCTATCGCCCGCGCATTAACGAGATGATCCGTCGCGGCTCGAGGCTGCAGGCTGGGCCGCGGCCAAAAACTATCCGAATAAGTTGGCCCGCGACACGGACTTTATCGTGTTGGCTGTGAACAGCGCGACCAAGACGACGGCCTGCGCGGCCCCGGGCCTGTGAATGTTAATCGCAAATTACCCCTCGCTCTGTGTGGCGCGCGTCGGCGCGGAAACGACAAAAGCAACACGATAAAAACAACATTTTAAAAAAACCAGATTCGCTGTAAACACAACAAGCTGTCCGCTGCGCGGCCGGCGTTCACGACGGATTGCTATTCGGAATATGTCGCTGATGCGTGTTGCGATTCGAAGGCTGTTGGCGCGCCTGGCTGGGCCGTCCACACATTTGCATATAAATGCGAGCACTGGGCGGCGCGGGTTTTAAAATTGGTGCGGGCCAGCAGGCAAGGCGGGTCTCGTATTTGCGTACCAGTAATGAATGACAAAAGGGGTGAAAAAATAAAAAAAAGCGTATCGAATGGCCGATTGATCTGCGAGGCGGCGGCATTGTTTACGCGAGCGAGAAATCGCTCGGCCGCGCCTCTCTGGGTCAGATAAAATAACAATAATAAAGAAAATCACAGAAAAAGTTTTAATTATATTTTTTTGCCAACAATTTTACTTTTTCTAAAGCAACTTCTCGAGTGTTATATGCATTTTGTTTCTTTCATTTTTTTTTTTTATTTTTTTTTTGTCTGCATTGAGGCTGGAGGCCCCCTGCGGTGCCGTCACGTCGCCCTGCCCATCTGCAGGCCTGTCGACCCCGCCCTCGCGTTCGACCTGCTCAGGGTGACCTCGCCGGATAGAGGGCGCGGATAGGGAGACGGGGCGCCGCGTGCCACCCTTCCGCTGCAGGACAAGCAGACCCTGATAGCATCCTGGCGGGATCGTGGGCGGCCTTGGCTGCGGCGACGGCTGCGGCGACGGCTGCGGCGACGGCTGACGGCTGTCACACGGAGCCCACGACACCTACCTGCTTCCATTACTTCTTCCTTTTTTTATTCAGTTTCACGGATTTCCGGGCTTCCTCGTTTCCGCGTTAAAATGGCGACACGGAAAACAGAAAACTCTTGCAAGCGGTTGTCTGGCAGCGACACGCTGTGACGCGCTGTCCCCATTTGTTCCTCTGGACTACATCGCCGCTAAGCCGCGCCCCGCCGCGCCCCGCCGCGCCCCGCCACGCCCCACCGCGACATGTGTTTGCACTGCGGGCGGACGCCGCGGACGCTACGTGGATCGCCACTCTGGTGACAGTGGACCGCGCGCGTTCATCTGCCGCGTCGCCTGGTGTCATCATTTGTTGCCCCGCTACAAAAGAGAGAGAGAGGGAGGAAAAGAGAGAGAGAGAGAGAGAGAGAGAGAGAGAGAGAGAGAGAGAGAGAGAGAGAGAGAGAGAGAGAGAGAGAGAGAGAGAGAGAGAGAGAGAGAGTAGAGCAGCGGTACAGTACTGGCCGGCCACCGCCGTGCGGGGCGGGCCGTCCCGGCAGACACCCGTGATCCGCGGGCTTGCCTACCCCCAGGCGCGATGGTCACCACCGGCCGTCTGCCTGCTCGGTCGGGCCGGTCTGTTTGCCCGCGTCTGTATTTGCCGGAGATTCTTATCGCCGTGCCCGTAATCCCTTGCGCTGCTTGCGCTATCTGTGTGTCCATGTGTCCCACCAGCTGCTGGAGGGTCTTCCTCTCGGCCGGGACGCCGCTTTATTGCGAGGCAGGGTGCTTCACATGTGCGCTGCTTCGACCTGGCTGGCCGGCCGGCCGGGCCGAGGCTCAGTGGTCCACCCACCCGCTGCCGCCGCCCGCCCCGCGGCTCCTCAGTTTCCTTTGACGTTTCCCCGCGTTCTTGTGAGGGATAAACGCTGGACCGAGCCTGCTGGCCAGCGCCCCAGCGCTGCCGGGCCTCGATCCGGCCGAAGACCCTCTGTGTGTGTGTGTGTGCGCTCTTCCGGCTCTGCTTTGAGGCGGCCAGCCCGACAAGTGGCTGTCGGGGGCCCTTGGTGACGACTCGCAGCGCAGCAGAGCGGTGGCGATGTGGCAATGTTCTCTAACCAGCGTTAATATTAATTGCAGCCCACAATGGCGTGCCAAAGCAAGCAGCGGCCTCCATGGCGCCTTACTGGACCGCGCAGCCCCGCGATACAATGTCACAACGAGTGAGCCATTTGTGTCCGTGTCCTCACCGTGCCGGTCGCCGTGAGTGGGGCGGGAAGGCCGCGAGTTGTCGACGCGAGGACCGCGAGTGGACGTGTTTGCGCTCCGGGTGCCCCGCTGCCAGCACACTGGCATGGACGCACACACTTGCACACAGTTCTGCCGCCTGTTTGCGTGCCAGGACACGCTTTGATTATTTGACTGTGGGAGAATGTTGTGGCGCGCCAACTTTCCGCTGCGCCGCGGTGCGTGTGTGCTGCCGGAACTCCGGTGCGCGTACACAAGCCGACCGCCGTACGCGCGGCGACGGTGGCGCTTTTTCCCTGGTTGTAACACGGGGGCGCGCTGCGCTTCGCTCGCACGCGGACGTGGACTAAATACCGCGTCGCGCTAATGCGGGGTGAACGATCACGCGCAGACACGCGCATTAGTGGTGCGGCGCGCGGCAGGTCGCCCCTTCACAAGTGGGTCGCGGAGGACGAGGCCCGCGAGGGGAAGGGATTAGAGCAGATTGCGGATCCATTTGCTGTGTAGACACAGTGCTTTGATTACGCGGCCGGCGATGCCGCGCGGCGCGTGTGACACTGGCGAGGCGAGGCCTTTGGGGCGAGCCGCGCCAACAAGTGGTTGGCGGCGACGCCGGCCGGGGCGCACAGCAGCGCCGCCTTCCCGAGGAGGAACGCAGGAGGAAAAGAGGACGTTTCGAGTGATAACGTGCGCGCGGATCTGCTGGCGGCCGTTGACGGCGTGCTCGGCGGGTCGCTCTGTCCCCCGAGTCCCCGCCGCCGTATCCACCTGGCCGAAGTGCTCCAATCTCACGCCTGGCCGGGGTTGATGCACCGCGGCGCAGATCTGATTACAGAGGTGCCATTGTGCGGTCGTCCCACCCCTCCCACTCTCCACCCCGCCCGGCCGGGACATCTGCCGCGCGGTGCACGGGGAGCGCTTCGCCCGGCGATACCCCGCGCCCTGAGGCTGCGGGGAGTATCGCCGCGCGCGGTGCAGCAGAGCCGGCTTTTGGAATGAGCGGGTGTTGGAACCCGTGACTCCGCCGGCCGTTGGCGCGACATTTGTCCCGCGCGCGCGGACGACTGGAAACACTCGGCGGGGTTAATCCACGCGGCTTATCCCGCTAAACGGCGTGTCGTCTGCTATGCTGAGTGGCCCTTGCCGTGCGTGACGCTCCGTCGTCACTGACGCTGTCACGCTACGTGTCACTGACGCTGTCACGCTACGTGTCACTGACGCTGTCACGCTACGTGTCACTGACGCTGTCACGCCCCGTGTCACTGACGCTGCCTCGCCCCGTATCACTGGCGCTGCCTCGCGTTGTCGTAGTGTTGGGGTGGCCGTTGGGGTTCGCGTCCAGCTGCCCGCGGGGCGCGGCCTTTGTGGCGCGCGTCACGTGTTTATTCTGCGCGCCGCGATAAGCCGCGTCCGGAATGTATCGGCCGGATGGAATAAAGCGACAGCGGTAACGGAATAAAAGCCACCTTGATGTGCTCGCCGAGGGACGCGGTGTCGGCCGGTCCAAGTGCCTGTTTTTGCCGCGCCAGCCCGCCGGCCAGCCCGCGAGCGCCAACTCTCGCGCGGGTCGATCTAATCTTTTCTTTGTCGTTTTTCGATATCGGCCAGGAATTCATGCCAACGCGTGGCTCGCCAAAAGCAGGCGGAGGACGCCGACGAGCGGAGCAGGGGCATGAAAGGAGCGCTGATGAGAGGCTGGGGCCGGCAAGATTATTTGTCTAACGATGTCCTGCGGGGTGGCGGCCGAGGCCTTGCGGGGCGTGGCAGAGGCGGACCGAGGAGACGGAAAGAAGACAGCCTAATCCGACAATGGATCGGCTGGCCTCGTCCATTGCCAATTAGGCGGTCTTTGAGGTTATCCGGGGCGATCCGAGGGCGCGGCCTCCACGCGAGGCTCCGGCCTCAGCCTCTAGCCGCTTGCGGCCGGACGGCCTCGGCCACAATTTGCGCTTATGAATAAATAGATTACGAGCCGCGCACTCGGCGCGCCCTTCGGTCTCGGCAGGCCCTAAATCGTCCGGATTATCAGCCAGTGTAATCTAAGAATTTTTCCGGAGGGCGTCGAGTGTAATTGTGCAGCGGCGGGGCAGCGCGGCAGCGCGGCCAGGTCAAGAAGGGCGGTAAATCACCGGTCGGCCAAAAGGCACGAGGCGAAAGGCACAAGGCAGAGAGCGCAAAGTTGGCCCGGCGGCTGAAAACGCCTGAAAGCGCGCTCGGCCTTCTTTGTGGCCGCGGCGCTCTGCTTCGCGCATCCCTGCCGTCCTCGCCGCGCTCCCAGTGGCTGCATTCCTCGGTCCCACTGGTACGTCGCCGAGGTGCGGGCTGCGGCGCGCCGGACAAACTGCGCTCCATTCGCTCCGTTTTTCCGTTTTTCCTTTTTTTTTTTTCTGGAAGTGTGGTGGGCCTCAAAGCGACGTTAGGCGCCGCAGATAATGGGGCCGCCAGTAAGAATGGGCACTGCGCCTTTTGACGACGGCGACATGCTCTCCTTCAATTGGCCGCGCGTGTCCGCCCCGCCCCGCCCCGCCCCGCCCCGCCTCGCCTCCATGCAGAGGTCGCCGCGCGTCATCTGCCCCGAATGTGCGGCGGCCCCGTAACGCGTTTGCGTCGGTCTGATGCAAATTTTGCGGTGGTGTGAGTGCGTTGGTGTGCGTGCCCCCCGCCGCGTTGGAGGAAGCACACACGTGGAGGGAGTGAGATTCGCCTCGTGCCTGCCCCCATCCCTTCTAATGCCTTCCCTCTTTGATCTCACACTAGAAGGAGCGGGCGGGGCGTGTATGCGGCTCGCAGAGGAGATGGCTTCTGTATGCCTGCTTTTTAGTCCAGGGCGGGCCGGGTTGCTGGGCCGCGTCGCGCCCGGCGGCAGTGCGCACCGCGTTATTTGCATACCGAATTTATGGGTACCGCTTGGTGGCCGACTACCGAGACATTCGCCGAGCTCTGCCGCTAGCCATGCCTCTCGGAAGCGCGCTGCCCCTCGAGCACCGCCGGGCTGCGGTGGAGAAACACCTCGGCGGCGGGGGATGCCGCCAGGCGCCGGCGGGGTCAGTCCCGGTCGGCCTTGTTATTTCGTCTCCACCGGCAATTGGGCGGAAGCAATCGGTCTGCCGAGCGTGACGGCCTCGGGCATGACGGCCTCGGGCTGCAGCGCGGTGCAGGGACGCCGGGCCGCTCCGTCAAGTCCCGGTGACAGCGCTGGACCCGCACCCCGCGCCGCGCCGCTCCCCACTGTATGTAGGTCACGCTGGTACAGTAATGAGTCCGCCAGAAGTTGTTGTTCGCACTTTTTTTCAGCGGCAGGTCGTCCCGCTGGTGGCCCCCGTGTAATCCCTCCGTGACGCTCACGCCCTCCTCGTCGTCTGCTTCCCCGAATGTACGTAACGCGCTCTGCCCTCGCTCTGCTGGGCCGTGGGTTTTTATTCGGCGTACGTGTCCCGGCTGCCCGGCCCCTCCCTCCCTCCCTCCGCATGCACAGACATCCAAACGTCATTTGCGCGATCATTAAGTGAATTAGATGAGGCCATAAAGCCCGCACAATATCGCCATATTCTCAACACTTGCGCCGCCTCCGCTGCCGGCGCCGCCGCTCCGCTTCACTTCCCGCCCCTCGCCAAGTGCATGTATGCTGCGCAAATTTGGCGGAGGAGTGGGGGCACCTCATAACCGCGGCGTGGGGCTCGGCGCTCGGCATATTGCTGGAGGTCCTCGTCGGCGAGGCCAGGTGGCCGTCGTGTCCGCCGCTGTGTTGGTGTTGCCCGGACCGCGGCGAGTACACGTCGCCGTGCTTTACTGCCCGGCGTGCCGCAGATAAAAACTAATTTGGCGGGATAAAGCGCCACCGCTTTTCGCATACACAACTAGTACTCGGTGGCGGGGCGGCGCCCACATGCGGGTCCGACTTGTTTCCGAGTGCCGTAAATTCGTGGGCTCGCCGCGGCCGGGCGTCCCCGCTGGAACGGTCACTCGCCCGTCGTTCATCCCGGCGGCCGCACCGCATCTGTCCGGGACGCGAAATGCACTAGCGCGATCATCTTTCTTTTGGCGTGTTGGAAAGGATTTCAAACTGAATCTGCTATTTTTTTTCTATTTTTTTTTTCTTTCGGGCGTGGGGGCAGGATTGTGAGTGTGTGGCCGTTTAGCCCGGCAGCACGACGGCACTCGGTGCGCTGCCTTTTTCTCTCGCCATCTCTCCCCTCCTTACCCCTCCTTACCCCACTTCTCTCTCTCTCTCTCTCTCTCTCTCTCTCTCTCTCTCTCTCTCTCTCTCTCTCTCTCTCTCTCTCTCTCTCTCTCTCTCTCTCTCTCTCTCTCTCTCTCTCTCTCTCTCTCTCTCTCTCTCTCTCTCTCTCTCTCTCTCTCTCCACGTTCTCGCGTCACTGCGCCCTCGCCCCCGCCGGGCTCTAAAGTCGCCGCTGATATGCGGGGCGGGCGGCAATGTGTTTGGAAGCGGCTCGCCACGCCGCGGCCCGCCAGGCCACGCTCCGCCACGCCACCGCCAGCAGCAGTAGCCAGTCACATGTGTGGGCGAGAGGCCTATTTCAGATTCGCGGTGGATGCGGCCGGGATGAAAGGAAGGCTGCCGGGGCGGGGCGGGGCGGGGCGCCTTTTTCGAAAGGCGTTAAGGCGGGGCGGGGGATCTTTTCAAGGCCCGTGTAGTTGGCCGGAGTAGATCCACATGCAGACCGTCCCCCGCCACGCCAGCGGCTACCCCAGGCGGGGCTCAGCAGCGCGCCCGCGCGACTTCAGCCGACTCACGGCGGGGGACATTTTTCCATCACAAAGGTTTGTGGCGCTTTTGTGAACGTGGCGGTGAGGGGCGGTTCGGTTCCCGCGGTTTGTCTCTCTCTCTCTCTCTCTCTCTCTCTCTCTCTCTCTCTCTCTCTCTCTCTCTCTCTCTCTCTCTCTCTCTCTCTCTCTCTCTCTCTCTCTCTCTCTCTCTCTCTCTCTCTCTCTCTTCCCTTTTTTCCTCTTTTTTTGTCCCTGCGTATGGAAGCGCTCAAGGCAGCGGGCGGACGCGGGTTTCGCGCTTGGATTTTGAATGGCCGTGGGCACGCTGTGTGGCACGCCGCGTGGCACCTATTCAACAATTACGTCTCTCGATCGCGGCGGGCGGTGGCACCACTCTGCTGCACATAACTGAAAGGGCCGTAATGGTGCCGAAATGACGGCCCGCCTTTTGTAGCCCAAGACGCACTACGCACGCGTGCTGGCCGGGCCGCCCGCACCATTACACATGCAGCGCGCGCACCTCACGCACGATGCACGTGCACGCACTGCACGGAACGCCCCTATGAATGCGCGCGCGGAGGGCGCATCTGCACACTACTATGTACACACTTTATAGAGCATGTGCCGGAAATCATGAGCCGAGGGGCTGTGGGGGCCTGCGGGGCGTGGTGGAATGCGGAATTCGGCGGAGGGGAGCGCGGCGGCGGCGGCGTGCGTGCTCGCGGGGGGAGCGCGTTCACACGCACCAGCTTTCTTTATTTTTATCTCGTCGAATATGTTTTTTTTTTTTTTTTTTTTTCATATTCATCGTGCACCGCTTGCTTTGAAGTGGCGGTGGTGGCGGCCCCGAGGCTTGCGACGCCGCACGTCGTGTCCGGCCTTGTGCGCTCCGTCGGCCGCTCGTCGGCCGGAGTGAAGAGGCTCGGCTCCTCTCTGACAGTTGGGCTCTCCCGCTTCGGGAGAGCCGCGGCGGCCGGCAGAGTATTTGCAAATTTGAGGAGGGTGCGCACGGCGATGCCGCGCGACTCGGCCGCGCTGGCCCTCACGGGGCGCGGCGCAGCTCTGATTTTGACGGGTCTAGGTCGGCCACTATTTGTAGGCGTGGCGCCGCACTGCGGGCGCCCGGCCACGATATATGGAGCACGCTATGCAAATCCCGCGTGTTCTGTTCAGCGGCGGACCCTCACCGCGCGGAGGGTGGGGGACAGGGGCGGGCCGACAGGGGCGGGCCGACGGGGGCGGGCCGACAGGGCAGGAAGAAGACTTGGCCAAGACCGCCTCGCCTCGCCGCAGCCACCTCAGCGACCCCAGAGGTCCGTCTGGGCGACGTGGCATCGTGGCTGACGCGGTCGCAGGGTCACTCTCGGCCTTGCCGCGCCATCAAAATGCGGCGAGGTGTGGCGGGGCGGGGTGGGGCGAGGTGGGGTAGGGCTGGCGGGTGTCCAGACCCACTTAGCTGAGTGCTCCGCTCGGTCCAGACTCCTCCTCATCAGCCTCCTCCGCAGCATCAAGTACTGAGCCCTGGAGGCGGCTCGTATTTCCGCGGTTCAGACGACTGGGAGGCGGGGAGGGGCGGGGGCGGCACGCTTGACCACACAGCACACTGACCAGAGCACCTGCCAGGGGGGCGGCGCGGACGCCTGGAGAGGTTCCAGGTCCGGGCGACGCGCCCCGCTCCGCAGCGCTGCGTGCCACTCACTGCCGCCTGTAACGGAACGCGCCCTTCTCGTTAATTCATTTCGATACTGCATAACAAATCAATAATGTGATTACGTCATTAGCCGGCAGGCCTGCCGCCGTCAATATTGGTCCTATTACCCCTTGCAGAGCGCGCGCCAGAAAGGAGGGGGCAGCGGCGGCGGCAGCGGGGACACGACCGAGTGGAATCTGCATATTAACCAAAATTCCGGAGCCGCGGTCTCGCTATGTCGGACCGCCGGGGAGGCTGCAGTCCGAAACGAGTTCAATGGCGGCGGTGTGCGTCAGTGCGCTGTGGGAGGTGGGTGGCGGCCAGCGCGGAGCGAGGGTACCCATCTTTCATCGTTGTTTTCCGTCGGAGCGCTCTGCGTTCGGAAGACATCGTCGGCGGAGGAGGAGAGCGACGAAAATAATTGAAAAGTCCGGCGCCGAGTTTCCGACCGAGTTGAACCGTGCTGTCTGGGTCGGGGAGGTGGCTAGATCCGGTCGGGCCCTTCGGGTGCCGGCGGTGGCACGGGCCCTCCCTCCTTCAGGTCAAGGGAAAAACAACGAGTTCAGCGCGAAAGAGGAAGACTGGGTCAGAGGGCGAAGAGCACGACGCGTGAGGAAAGTTGGCCGTGTGGTGGGCCCGCGCGGATCACGCGAGGATCCCGGGGAGCTCGGAGAGCCCGGAGGCGTCGACGAAAGGGATCCCAAGCCTGATTGTTTGTATTGAATAAATGAGCGAGAAGGAACTCGACGCTGCAAGTGTAAAGTTGGTACACCTGCCGCGTTCCCGCCTGCGGCCGCCTTTGGGTCGGGCTGTGGCCGTGGAGGCGCTCCCCGGGGCTGCTTGGAGAGGCCCTGTTGAGAGGGATTAGCCGGGCCGGCACGAAGTCCAGGGGAGTGATCGGGGGTGGGGGGTGGGGGTCAAAAAGATCATTGTACACGAGAAAAAAAAATCAGAAAAAATAAAATGAATCAAAAAATAAAAGTATTCCTATTTCCTCGGGTCACAATAGTTTTTTATGTCATATCTTCTTTATGACCAATTATTAGGTTTTATGGGAAGTCAGAAGCTCACATCCTTTCGTGTATCACACTTCACTCTTCAAAAACCCCTGTAAGTTAGGCGATGGTACTCAGAAGAAGTGAAAAAAAAAGTCAATTAAATAATATCAAAAAAAAAAGTAATTGTATACTTTAAACCTCGGTGATTTCCCCCCCCCCCTCGGAAGTGATGCTCCCTGATGGCCTCGGTGGCGGCGCTGAGACGCAACACCAATGCTTTACTTTATCCCTGGCCGAAGTTCCCCCGCTGCGTGGCCGCCCGGCGGGGTAGGCTGCCCGGTGCGCACCCGTGTTCGGCGGCCGGGCCTGGCGCACGGCGCGGTTCGCGCTAGCAGCGCGTGGCGGTCCCAAGTACCGGCAGCGGCGCGGGTACGCGGTCTTTTTATTGCGCGTCTCGGCGCCGCCACGGGGCCTTATTGCAGGGAGGCAATATAGCGCCCCGCCGAGGAGGGCTTCCACCTGGCTGGCCCCGCCTGCCCCTGCAAACATTCCGCGGCCTAATTACTGCCAAATGAAAACCAGACAGTTTGGTGGCCCGGTGACGAGGACCCGGAGGAAGGCGACGGAGGCGCAGGTGTTCGTCGAGTCCCGCCGCGTTGGTCGTCCCGGCCGCCCGCAAGCAGTGGAGCGGCGAGGCCGGCGAGGCCAGCGAGGCTGCAGGGCGTCGGGATCATGGCGGATGAGCGGCCAAAGTTTTCCAATTCATAAACCACGTCGAGGGCGGGGTGGGATGGGGTGGGGTGGGGCGGCCGCTGTATGCTAATAAAACGAGTGGCGCACTCCAGGTAAACCAGGCGGAAGTGGTCCTAGTAGTAGTGCGTCGCCAAGTGGACGGCGTCGTCGCGCGCGCACAGTGGCTGGCGCTCGGTGTTCGCCGACAATGATCCGACACGGCTGTTCCAGTTTCACGGCCTGCAGGGCCTTGAGGGCCTCCAGCGGTAAGCGGGCCGTCATTAAGAGCTGTCATTACCTCAGGTTAACTGCCGCGTGTCCGCGTGCGTGTCCGCGTGTCTCGCACGGCGCGCGACGGGTGCTGCTGCACTTGTTGCGATGACGCACGCGATCACGGATTGGAACGCCCTAGAGACGTTTAATGAGGGCGTTTTCTTGTTCCATTTTATTTTTTCGAGCCTCCGCCTCTTTCCCGCGCGCTCGTTCTGTCGTCGAGACAAAAGCTGCGCACACTCGACTCGAACACGCAGAGTGCCCCCCCCCCCCCCCTTCCCGCCCGTCGTCGTCGCCGAGGAACGTGACATTTGGCAGTAAGATGACACTGCGGCCGAGGGGGCCGACGCTCCAAATGTCGCCGGCCGGCCGGCCGTTAACGACGCGTTCGCCGAACGGATCGTTTGCCGGGAAATGTCGCGCGGCGGTTAACATCTCCTTTGTCTCGGGGCGCCTCCTTCGCCTGCGCGTAATTCATTAACAGGGCTAATTATTGGCGTTGCGGAGCAAGTTATCATTTATTAGGATGTAGCGAGGGGCCGTCGTGGCTCCTGCTCCACACTGCATCGATGAATCGGTTCAACGCGGAACCTGCTCGACTGTTCATTGAAAAGCGTCGAACTTATTTCTGTCATCAAATAACCCGAGCTGAGGACGCCGGCGTGCTGTTAGGAGTTTCTCTGTCTGCAACTGTGTTTTGTCTTCCCTTTGCTGTCTAATTTTATTTATTTTTTTGTGTTTTTGTGTTCACCAGGTGAGTCGTACGTCACTTCGTCAGGTTTGCGCCAATCACCCCGAATCCGTATGCGCTGTGAGTACTCGCCCCCTTTGTGGGACGTCGCGTTAAGTTTGCGATAAATAATTGGCAGATTCCCCGCTGCTCCACCTACATCGAGGGCCTGCCTCCGAATTGGGGGGCTATGCCATTATATTCGCTGTGGGCGGGAAGGGGAGGGGGAAGGGAGGGGCACAACAAGCTGGCTGGCATTATGCGTGGGCCTAATGAATGTTTCCGGGACTTGGTGGAGAAAGGCGAGGGAAGGAGGACGGGTGGGGGGATTTTCCGATCAAATGGTTCGCTCTTCCGCACAGAGACAGGCTCCTTGGGCAGCCGGGCTCGGCCAGTGGGCAGGGCCGCCGCGACTCGCTCCGAAAGTCGTTTGCATGCCAACTACTTGGAACACGGAATCAGAGGCGGACGAGTTATCGGAAAGTTTTTAAGCGTGCGCTGCGCACCTGTTCATTTTTGAGATTGAAAATCGGCGGGGGAGCGGGGGGAGGAGCGGGACGAGGATAAATATCCCTGCCGCGCTGAGGGGGTGGGGGAGGTGACGCGGACACTTTCCTCGTCCAGTAATGATGCAGCCCTCGGAGAAGCACACCAGCAATAAGTCGACCTAGAAGTCGGCGCATTTTCTGCTGGCGTTGCCGCGCGCCTCTTGGGCGGGCCCGGGCGGGGCGGCCGGCGGGCCGAGGTGGTGGTCGTTGTCGCGCTGCGGCTTGTGGGGGGTTCGGCGGGGTTCATGGGTCTCTCAGGACGCGGCGGCTGCCCGGCGATGGACTGCGGCTCTCTCCGCAGGGTGCTGTCTTGTCACCAGGACGGCGCGGCGGACTACACGCGTCACCTCCCCGGGGACGAACACGGGCTGGACCGGCACGGACGCCAAGGCAAGGTGCAGCATGCAGCCCTTGTCGAAGGGCACCCCGCCGACGAGGAGAGTGGAACACAGCGACAACAGTAACGCACACCCAGATAGGGGATCTCACTCGAGGACGCAATACAACCCCTCCTGTCTCAATTTTTCTACATTCCGCCCTTCACCCGCCCTCTTGCGGCCCCGGCCCTTCGCCCCGCGGGCTACCCCTTCCCACCGAACGTGACCCGAGCACTAAGTGTCAGCTTCCTATTCTTCTATTCACGGCGCCAGCAAGATAAGGCAAAGCCGGGCGAGGGGACGCGGCGGGGCGCGGCGGGGCGCGGCGGGGCGCGGCGGGGTGGCAGGCAGGAGCCAGGGGCGCGGGCCGCGAAAAACCGATGGCACGGTGGAAGTGGTGCGAAGGCCACCCTCCTGGACCCGACGACGACGGATATTAGTCAGTGACGAGAGAAAAGATGGAGGAGCCACGCGGCGGGGCGGACCCCCCAGGGGCGCAGGGAATGTTTGTATTAACGGCCGCGGGCTGCAGGGTGCTGGACAAAGTGCGGCACGCACGCACGAGGAGCGGAGCGAAATAGCGTCCGCAACAAAATGGTGTCCTTTTGACGAATCGCTGTCGTGCCGGTCGGTGCGGTGCGGCGCGGCGGCCTGCCCGACCTGTCGAGTACGTGTCGACGGGCTTCATAAAGGAGAGTGCCGCCAGGGGGCGGGCAGGCGCCGCGCTGCCGAGGGGGTTCGCCCAACTTTTCTTCAGAAGACTTGAGCGGGGCCCGGGGCCGCTGGGCCGGGTGGACCTTCACGCCGCAGCGCTCTGGCAGGTTGAAGGTCGCTGCCACGACGTGTCCCACACCGCGCACTACCGTGACCAGGAGAAGGAGACTCTTTACTTGCATCTCTCAAGTTCCAAGTGACCGTTCCTGCAGCCCCTCAAGGCTCGCCCCTGTTCGGATATCGTATTTTCCTGTCCTCACTCATTTGTTGAAAGGAAAAGGACGGACGTGCTTGTGATTATAGTCGGGTGCGGCGACAGACAGCGAGCGCGATGACATTGTCTCGCTGGCGGCGAGTTGTTTGCCCTTGGTGCTGTCTCTTTTGGCCGCGTATCGTTTGGTTTGACTCGTTAGAACCCGCTAATTGGGGTGTAGGGTGTCGCCCCGGCGCCAGCCACAGCGGCGAGCCGGCCCGCCCATGCCTCTCTCTCTCTTGCCGAGGCGTGTGAGGTGCGTTGAAATGTGTTTACAAGGGGGCTAGGCAGCTATGCACCCTCTGGGGGTTCACTGCCTCCTCCCCCCCCCTTACACACACACACACGCAGACACACAAAGAGCGCGTGCGCCGCGAAACTTTCAATTGTCACGAGAATCGTTAATTAACTCGGCGCGTTCATTATTGTCACAAACATTCTCTAATAATTAATACTTACGATCCGCGTGGCGCTGCAGTGTGTGTGGGGGAGCGAGTGTGACGCCACTGTGCACTGCGGGATAGTTACGACCCTGGCTAAGTTGGACCGGACCACGCCGCCAACTGGTCCATTTCCGTTGGCCGGGCTGGCCGCATAGTTGCCGCTGTTATTGATGAGCACGAGCACTGTGGTGGCCGAGCCGCGCCGAGCCGAGCCAAGCCGCGCCCCTCCGCAACGCCACGACGGTCGGATTGGCCGCATTCCACGCGCGGAGGTACGCGGCATACCCCCGATAGTTACCTGTTTGATGGCGGCATGCCCTGGGCGGGGCGGGGCGGCCCGGAGAACGCGCTCCAAGGCGTGCTGCATGCCGCGGTCCTGGGATGCCACCGCCAAGGTGGTGCAGCACCGCGTCGTCGTCGTGCAGCGCATTTCTGTCGCGTTTGACGCGTGACTGCCGCCCGTTGGACGCGCCAACATGTACCTTGTGCTTCGCTGCCTCGCTGGGTCCCGGACCGGCCGACGCGCCCCGCCAGACACAGCCGGGGGCCTCAGATGCCGCCCCTTGGGCACGCACACATGCACGCACGCGCACACAAGCACACGCATAAGCCAATCGAGTTCGGTGTTGGTACGACGCGACATGACGGCGGAAATGCCACAAGCGGGCTGTCCAGCACTATGGCCGTTATCGGCTCAGTGGTGTGTGGGTGGGTGAGTGTGGGTGAGAGAGAGAGAGGACGTATGCGCGCGTGTGATGTCGCCACCCCTTTCGGTCCCGCTGCGTCCGTCAACAAGGCCAATGAGCACTTGGTGTGGACAAGTGATGTGTCACAAGCGTCACTCAGTCAATTTCACTCAGACTTGCCAATCAAGTGCAGGTGACTGATCACCCTGCTGCCACTGTGGCGGCCGCGCCGTGAGAACGCGACGAGGGTCGTCGTCCTGATGGTGGTCGGACCGAGTGGCGGTGCGGCTGCATCGGAGTCGCAGCGGTGACGACCCTCGACGACTACCTTTGGAGGCGGCCGCGGCCTTGGCGAAGGCCTTGGTGACGGCCTCGGCGACGGCCTCGGCGACGGCCTCGGCGACGGCCTCGGCGACGGCCTCGGTGACGGCCTTGTAACCGAAAGAGCCCCTCGACGGCGTGCTCGTCTCAGCTTGCCGAAGATTGATTGCCTGGTGGTGCATGGCTGATAAGGGTCTGCGCCGGACGGGTATGGCCGATCGACTCGGACCCTTTTTCTCCCCCCCCCTCCCCCTCTTTGGCGCCCCTTGGACGCCCCGTCACTCCCTCGCACACAAAGACACCCCCATCCACTCCACTACAGAGGAAAGCACTTAGCTGTACAACAACTGAAACAGCCGAAACCGCGCGCTGAGCATGAGGTGGCGTTGTGCAGCCGGGCGTGCCAGCCAGGCGTGCCCAGCCTGAGTAAGGCCCGGTGACGGCAGGCAACAGGGCCCCACCGCCGTGCTGCTGGACAGGCTCAGGTGGTGATGCCCGGCGTACCGACCCGCCGGCCAATATCGGGTCAGATCGCCCAATCCAAGAAGCGGCGCGATTGGCAAAGTTGCGGGGGAAGCCTCCGCTAAGCTGGCTGTGCTGGCGAGCGCCGAGTTCCCCGGCGGCTCTGGCGATGACGGCGACCACACAGCGACGGCAGGTGAGCGCGCCGCGCCAAGGCCGATGTATCGACAAGGGGTTCCTGCGGCCGCGACGGAGCGGGATGGATTCTCCGTTTGTGGTTTATCCTGGCCAGGACGCTGAGGCTCGCAGCGAGCAGGCAGGCTTCCTCTCAGGGAAATTGGCCGAGCAGTTTAGCAAGAATCCCCCGTGAGCCGCTCGTAGCGGCGAGGCCTAGCGCAGCACCGCGCGGAGGCTCAGAAGTTACAATACTCGCGCTGCTGGGCTGCACGGCGAGCGGGACCTTGCGGGGGACGCTTCGAGTGCATGCTCTGCCGCGTCTGCTCTGCGCACCGCCTCACTTCTCTTCTTCTTAAAAGGTTTACCTCGCGGGAAGACAGCCATCCTCGCGGTGCTTTTAGGTAACCGCGCGCGGCGCGTGGCGTGCTCCCGCGGGAGTTCGTCTTCGGCGTCTCCCGGAACAGACGCCGCCGCGGATCCGTGAAACAGGACGGGACTGCGGGAGGGACTCGCAGTGCGCTCCCCCGCGGGGCCCGCGCAGCTCGTCGAGGGGTTCCTGGAGGGAGGGGCCTCGTCGGGTGCTGCTCCTGCCGTCCTGAGCCCTCAGGGCGCGGCAAGCGAAGTTGCTCGCCGAGAAAAAAGGAATAACTTAAAAGCCAAACTGTAACAAAACACACCGCTTAAATCGCCACAATTCTCATTTTTTTTTTTTTTTTTTTTTTTTTTTTTGTTCGCCTTCTGCCGGTCCGCCACTCGGCCTCGCCGTCCGATCGAAAGCCCCCTATCTAGGCGAGATAGCGGGCAGGAGGAGTGGCGCTGTCTCACGAAGGCTGAAGTGACACCTCCCCGTCACCGCTGCCTCGGCGTGGCCGGTGTTCGCTCCCCTGCCCCGCTTTAATTAACGAACTGCACTTTATGTTTCCACGGCGACAGCCCTGCCGCTGCGCCCCACGCCACGCCACCCCCGCGCCGCGCATTTCCATCGAAAATTGGTTTCGTCGAAAATCGAAAAGAGGCGGTAATTTATTGCAGGCGCTTGCATTTCGCTGAAAAGAATGAAAAAGGAGCAGGTCCGGCGCGCCAAGGCTTGTGGCAGGTTGACAGGTGCGAAGCCGGGGCCGGCCGAAAATGAGCGGCGAAAGACGGCAGTTGTTTGCGGTGAATTTCCCGTCGCGG
The DNA here is from genome assembly GCA_030522485.1 of Stenchaetothrips biformis. Taxonomy (NCBI): domain Eukaryota; kingdom Metazoa; phylum Arthropoda; class Insecta; order Thysanoptera; family Thripidae; genus Stenchaetothrips; species Stenchaetothrips biformis. The sequence goes on along the minus strand of CM060092.1, from coordinate 10,580,628 downwards.
AGCAAATACGCAACCGGTGTCTGCCGTATGAAGCGTGCGAAGCGCGCGGTGTTCATTTGGATAATTGGTGCTCATCGAGCCGAGCGCAGTGAGCGCTCTGAGCGCCCTGCGCGCATGGGTGTAATGGACCGTGGACAGCGCCACCTCCTCCACGGATGCTCGTCCGCCTGAAGGCCGCCGAGGCCGTGCGGTGCTTCGGCTTTCGGCCCGAGGCTTCGGCCCGACATTCATTCAGCCTGCCTCTGTAGACAGGCTTCTCTCTGGCTGGTCTTTTGTTCTTCGGCGTGGCCCGCCAGCCAGCCAGTCAGCCAGCCGAGCGCAGCGCGCGGCCAAGTTCATACAGTGTTATGAGAAGGGCCGGATTAAGGCCGGGCGGCGGCGAAGCTGGGCGACATGATGGATGGACGGCGCCGTGACCCAGAGCCGCGCCGTGGCGAGCCGCCCTCGCCGTATGTCGCATCGCCGCATCGCGGCACCGCCATGATTTGTGGCCGAACTACTAGTAACTCTGAATGTCGAATGGAGAGCGCCCCGCGTCGCCTTGCCTGGCCGCGCCCCGACGCGAGCAAAAGTAAGTCTGAAAGGAGTTTTTCCGTTTTGGAAGTCTGTCCTGTGCGAGCGCCATTAGACGCGCACGAAGCATGAAATCGCTGCAGCTCTCCCGTGCCGTCGAACACCTTGGCGGAGTGGGGCGTCGCGGACCCCCCGCCCCCCAGTGCGAGGAGGAGAGACGAGAACGCCCTGGACGCGGCCAAGCAGTATAGCACGGGCCCTGAGCCGCGGGGGATCAGTTCCAGGTTGGGTTGGCGCGCCCCTCCCCACCCCCGCGGGCCCCGCTGCCTCCATGATTCACTTTATCAAAACAACCCGAGCGGGCGCAGCGCGCAGCGCGCAGCGGATGTCGTCGGCAGGCAGGACGTTCCCCGCCCCTCAACCCTTCCGCGCTGACTCTTGGAAAGTTGCCGTCGCGTCGGAAAGGTGCGGATTCTTTGGCCGATGCGTTATAAATCTCGACACTCGCCGATTGCTCTGCTGCCGGGATAAGAGTCTTCTTCTTTTCTTTTGTCATCCCTCCTCAGAAAAAATAAAACTAACACACACACACACACACTTTCTTACACACATACACACCTGCCTAGCATTGCCGCAGTGGGTCATCTTTTTCCACCTCGAAGCTGAATGTTACCCCTAACTCTTTTCCGTATCTTTTGCCCTGGCAGTAAGTGCGCTCCCCGCGCCACCGCGCCCCACCCTAATGGGCCGCATGCATCGATGGCGCCCGAGCGTTGCCAAAAGGCTCGGCGTGACGTAAACATGCCAGGGGCACTGCATGGGCTGCACGGCGCCGCGGACACTGCCGGTGGCGTCCATAACGCGTTGCAGTTTTTCGGCGTGCTTCGTGCCCTTGGTGGCGCTGCCGATGACGCATATATCAGCCGCTGTGTGCCGTGGGCGTCCACCAGGCCGCGGCGCTGCGTCCTGCCCCAGGACTCCTGCCAAGCGGCGTCCGTCTTCGCCGCCCCCTTCCTGCAGTCCTCTATCGTCTTGGTTTCCGCGCCGTCAATTATGAAGCGCGTGGCGGTGGGCGGTGGGAGGAGCGGCGCGTTGACGGCGAGGTCCTGGTGGGCGGTGGGGGGACAGCAAGACGCACGAGGCGCTAACTGCCCTCCGGGGACGATGCAGTCCGCTCCGCTTGGTCTGCTTGACCCTCAAGGTCCCCGCCGCCGCGCTGCCGGCCGTCCTCGGGCCTGGCGGTGGCGACGCTAACACTGTCAACGCTGCACTGCCTCGGCCCGCGTGCGTTGTTGTGCGAGGGGGACTTGTCGGGGATAGCGCCCAGGGCGCACCTCGAAAGGGGAGTCGGAGTTCAATCATTCCTGCCCCGCTCCCCTCTAATCCCTGCTCCCCGCCCGCATCCGCCCTTAATCCTATATACCTTTTTACGCATTTTCCCTCCTCGGCGACGTCTCGTATTCCATTTTTCGTCTGCCTCCTTTCAGCGTCTCGCGCTGCTGCTACGGCGTAGAGAGAGAGAGAGAGAGAGAGAGAGAGAGAGAGGAGAGAGAGAGAGAGAGAGAGAGAGAGAGGAGAGAGAGAGAGAGAGAGAGAGCGTGTGTGGCGCCAATGCTAGAGCATATTATTTTTCTCCGGCCCGTACCTCCGCTCTGGTCCCCATTCCCGCCACCTGCTCCTTCTTGTTCCTCTCCTTGGCGGCGACGCCGTGATCCCGTTACCGGTACCGTCTGAGGGTCCATTTCCAATTGGGCGAGGCGGAATCGCGGTGTGCGCTCCGAATAAGGTGACGGAGGCGGTGGCTGTCTCGGGGATTAGCTCGCTGGCTGGCTGCGACACTGGCATGGCGTCGACGGCCTGGCCGCCGCTACACTGCCAGTCCCCACCACTCTGGAGGTGCGCGACGGCCACATTCACAACGCTGCCGTATAATGGCCAAACTTTCTATTTATTGCTATGCCATTAATTGGCTGCCGCTTTTTTTCTCGCTCTCTCTCTCTCTCTCTCTCTCTCTCTCTCTCTCTCTCTCTCTCTCTCTCTCTCTCTCTCTCTCTCTCTCCTCTCCTCTGTTGCCTCGCTCGCGCGAGCGGAAACTTTTTTATGAGTGGCTCGCTGGCGCTGCGGCGTTGGTGGGTTGGCCGCCCTGCGGTCGCTGCCGGCCGCTCGGTCCGAGACAGTGGTGCCAACCTTTTTACTGCCCCCTTATCATCCGGGGCCGTAAAGTCGCCAGATGAAGGAGAAGTGTCCGTCAATGTACATCCCGGCTTTACGCGCCGCGTGTGTTGGTGGCCATGCGGGCCGCCCGCCTGCCTCGGCGCGTTGCTTTGCGGAGAGAAAGGAGGAGAATGTTTGTTGCCGCGCCGCCGCGCCACGTGAGTAACGAGCGCTGCGGCGGAAAGGGCCGCGACACCTGCCGACCCTTCCGTGCTTGAGCCGATCCGGGGTTCTCATTAGCAGCGTATCGCCTCGCTGTAGGCGCTCTCTGCACGCCCAGCGGGGTAAGCAGAGGGCCAGTCGGCACTAGTTGAAGGCGCCTGGCTGCACCGCGGACAGCTGCCTCCGCATGGGGCTGTGGGCCGGCGGCGCCTCGATTGGATTGGAGCGTGTCCACGAGCGCGGTCTCGAGCGCGGTCCCGAGCGCCCCGCCGACTTGGCCTTATCCGGCTCCGTTTTCCTATCGTTTTTATCGCTCTAATTGGCCATAAACCCTCCGGCTGTTGTCGTCCCGGGTGACGTTCGGCGCCGATCTCCGCTCCCCCTCGTCCTCCACTGCGTCATCCGCCACTAGCGCGGCCGCTTTTTCCGGCCGTGGCTATCGCCCTCATCTCGCTGATGGCGATTCGCTGCCGCGCAGTGTGCGACCCGCTTCTAGCCCCATTCAAAGTCGCTGCCGCCTCCACGTTCAAATCGGATTCCGCGCCGTATGAATGGCCCCGGGATGAGTTGTTGTTATTTTCGTGTTTTTGCGGACTTGCAAGCAGCGCGGCGCAGGCTGGCACGTGACACGACGCATCCGGGGCGGCGGCGGCGGTGGGCGGGGCTCCGTCGGCCCTTTCTCTTGTCGTCTCCCGAATGAAGAATCTGCGCCATGAATGTGGAGAAAAGAATAATTCTCCAGTTGATGAGAAAGGCGCTCTTGTTGGTGTCCTGCGGGCTGGTCCATGGCTGTCCCACTGCGCGCCGCCCCCTCATGAACCCCGTGATGAGGCCGCGGGAGGCCGCCACGGCCCGACTCATCCGGCCGCGCGCCGCCCTTCCGTCCGAGTGTGCCCCCATCCGGGGCCCCGGCTGTCCATTTGTATTCGCCACCGATACTTCATTAATTTATGTCGGGAATGCTTTTCAGTGAGCGCCTTTTGTCACGTATGTGTGGAGCGGATTTGTTGTCACTCCGGGCAAATTAAATTTAAACAAAAAAGCAATCAATTCCGAAGGGCGCCCTTTCCGAAAAGCTCCGCCGCCGCCACCAAGGGCGCGGGGAAGGCCAGTAAATCTCTGTCGGAATAACAGTGTGGTGGCGCTGGCGCGCGGATTGGCGATGTCGATGGGTGCATGTGTCTCGCGGCGCGGCGCCAGGATTTAATTCCGCGCCGCGCCCTCCGCAGTGCGTCTTGTTACTCATAACCCCCTTCGTATTTGCGCGGAATAAATCTTTATCGAGGGGCGTGGTGG